>CAMXCT020004013.1:409060-534872 GCA_947184155.2 Cladocopium goreaui | reverse complement strand
CTTTCGCCCGTGGAGGGATCCTGCCGGGATCGGCGCGGCGACTTTCACCATAGACCACCGATACTGGGAATGGTTTTTACATACCACCTATAAATATGGTGATGACTGGGGGATGGTTTATGGCATTGTTTTACCCACATTAAGGGAAATGACACTAGCATTTGCTATAGCAACTATAATAGTAACAAGAGAATCATAGAAGCAATAGGATCATAGTGGTAATACTAACGATGGTATAGGCAATAGTAAGAATAGTCAGAATACTAATAACACGAAGAATCTAATAGTGCTAGTGACTAGTAATACGAATACTAATAGTTCTAACAACACTAATAATGTTGCCAATGCTAATACTTCTAATACTAACACTGCTAGTAAAACTGATAGTTCTAACAATGCTGATACTACTACTACTACTACTACTACGACTACGACTACGACTACTACTACGATGACTACGACGACTACGACTACGACTACGACTACGACTACGACTACGACTACTACTGATACTACTGCTACTACTGCTACTACTACTACTACTATTATGATGACTTCGACTACGACTACGACTACGACGACGACTACTACTGCTTCTTCTTCTACTACTACTACTACGACGATTATTATTATTATTTCTAACAATAACAACAACAACAACAAAAACAACAACAAAAAAAAACAAACAAACAAACAAACAACAAACAACAAACAACAAACAACAAACAACAACAAACAACAAACAACAACAAACAACGACAAACAACCACAAACAACCACAAACAACGACAAACAGCGACAAACAACGACAAACAACGACAAACAACGACAAACAACGACAAACAACGACAAACAACGACAAACAACAACAAACAACAACAAACAACAACAAACAACAACAACAACAAACAACAACAAACAACAACAAACAACAACAAACAACAACAAACAACAACAAACAACAACAAACAACAACAAACAACAACAAAAAACAACAACAACAAACAACAACAAACAACAACAAACAACAACAAACAACAACAAACAACAACAAACAACAACAACAACACAACACAACACAAAACAAAATCAAACAAAACAAAACAAACAATACTAATAATGTCATTTAATAAAGATATTGCTTCATAATACTAACTCGAAATACAAGTAATAAGTCCAAATATTCATTGTAGATCATCATAGTAGTTAATACAAATGCGAACAAACATCCCTCATTTCGAGGTTTCCTAGGATGGGGGTACCCCCAAATGATCCGTTGTTGTAGTAACATATTCCATCAAAAAAACATCCAGCTATCGGGGTACCTCCATAACAATAATAATGATAATAATAATAATGTATATATATATAATTTATAATGTTAATGGTCCTCAATACTATAGTAACTCATGCACATGATCAAGAACCATCATCATGCAGGATGGTGCCCCCCAGTTATAAGTTGGTTTATAAACCATTATAACCCCCATGAATACTATAGTTATATCCACCAGAATCTACCATGAACCATAGAATTCAGCCACTCATAAGGCACCTTAGCTATCTTGGGGGCCCCATCCTGTTATGATCCCCATCTTCTCCCATGCCTCCTCCAAGAAGAGTTGCGTGTCGCAGCACAGCAGCGCCGCCAGCAGCGTGCTGCGCACGCCCAGCTCCCGGTTGCTGTTGCTCCCCGGCGCCGCCACAACGCCGGCGCGGAAGACGGCGCCCTTCGTTGGGTCGAAGCCCTGCCCGGTGACGTTGTACTCCAAACCACCGGACCACATCTTGGTCATGGTCATCTTGCCTCTCAAAGCGCAGGAATTGCTGGAATTTCCGATGTGTTTCCTGCGCATTTCCCCTGGAAACTGGCTGTAGATGTATGGAAACATGCGGATCTTCGCTGAAAAGCGGTGGATATTCGCTGGACCTATGTGGAAATGGTATGAAACTGCCAAGGGAACTGGAAATTTGCAGGAGGTTCACAGAAACTGGAAGGGGCCAGATGGCACTCGGATATACAACCCATCCCTACAGACTATCCCAAAGGCTGCAGGTCACTGTTCGAAGCAATGATTTTGTGCTGGAGGAGTCGAATATAACTGGCATACACTATACGGACCATCCTTTATGGCATTTCAAATAATCTGTTCTCTTTGCTTTTTTATGGGACCCGAAAACTAACGCGGAAGCTCAAACTAGATCAAACTAGCAAGTTTCAAAAAGGAAATCATCCTCTTAAATTTCGAAAGCCCATGTTTGGGTTCCATACCAGTTTCAGGATGGTATTTGGCAAAGAATCGGGAGAGACATATTACGGAGATTTACCACACATATTTCAAGAGAGAAAAAGAAACGATTCCAAGCACCAACCCGCCAGGCCCCTTCTTCGGCCCCGCCTTCCGTCAAGGTCCCCGTCTTGTCGCTGCAGATCACCGATGCAGAACCTAAGGTCTCCACTGCCGCGATCTTCCGTACCTGGCCAAAGAGGGACGTTGACGTTCACATGCCAAAAACAACCTGGGAACGTTTGATGGCCCAATGGTGTTTGAGTGAAGCTGAAAATTATGGGGTGACTAGGGTGAATAATCATACCAACAATTGATATATGAGTTCACCAAAGAATACACGTCATAGAAAATGTGCAGTCAACAACGAACTATCAAAAAACATAAAATAGATATAAATAGATTTGGTTTAATTCCTGTCTGGCCCAATCTTGAGCTGGAACCCTGAGGTTTCTGCACAGCGAAAGATCCAACGGATAGTCAAAAATGGTTTGCGCCAAATCTCTGCCAATTTTCGTTGGTTGGTGCTAGTCCCTATAGCTCTTGAATCACCTGTGGTAATATGTGCACCAGCAAAGGCTCTTTCGATCCTATACTGAGGACAACCTCGGCTGGTCTTTGATCCCCACCCGCCAAGTTTCGCTTCAAAATCCTTAGATCATCTTTGGGCAACACAGCAATCACCCCAAAAGCACCATCACCTAAACACCCATTCAGTATCATTCAGTCTTGTTCTTGGATTGCAATCTCACAATATCCGATCCACCTTTCCAGGTTTCCCATCCTTCACAACCACGGGAGACCAGTGGTCAGTAGCCCTGCCTGAACGTTCTTCGCCACCATCTCCTGACATCCGATGGCCAAGGAGATGGTCACGCACAAAGGGATGCCTTCCGGAATGGCCGCCACCGCCAGCGTCACGGCGATCAAAATCATGTAGATCCAGCCTTGGACCGGCTGCGGCCTTCCGGGAAGGGAGCAAGAAAGCACCCAAAAAAAATGGTGGGAAACCATTGAAACCGCTGGAAAACATTGCGCACCAGGGGGGTTCCTGCAAAGGAGCCCTGACATGGTTCCAACCTTATGACCGTGTCCAAAAAGCCTGTACCTCTCAGAATTCTCCCGTATCTAATTCAAAGAAACAATGGAAGTGGCTGATTGCCAAGAAGAAAGGTCCAAGCTCTTCAACCAATATCCGGATGGATCTGAAAACAGGGTACCCATGGGTACCCCTCAAATCCCGTGGTTTCAGACCTCGTTTTCACTACGCCACCGAGCTGCTGGGGTTGTCAGGATACTCCGGGTCCTTGGTTTTGATCAGCAGACCGATGAGAAAGACCACGCCGCAGATCAGGATGGCCAACACCCCGATCCGAGCACCGAGGCTCCCGATGTTTTCCTCGGGCGTGCCATGTCCGGAGCTGAGCGGAAGGTGGAAGGTGGACAGGTGATCAAATCCAGACAGGTACCACTGAACGAAGAAAGCCCTTACCAAAGTGACCCTGGGTCAAAATCTCAACATCTTCCAGGACGTCCTCCTTGTCCCAGTCCCCCGACTCCCCGCCTGCAAAGGCGTCTTGTTCTCGGCACTGGAGGGAAGGCAGGCGCAGCCGCCGCTCTGGCCGTGGGACATGGATGGGAAAAAAATGGAAAAATGGGGGTTTCAGAGCGTATATGTTTGTATGTTGCTTGTTATGATTTTGTGTTGGGGTTCAATGTTTCATCTTCGCCTTTGATGTTTTTTCAGGTGGGGTTTTGGGGGTAATTTTGTTGCTAAAGTGATGTGTCAATGTTTGGATTGAATGGGGGTAGGATTTGTTTAGGCTGTTGGGTTTTTTGTTTGTGTTTGGGTGGGTGATTACTTCATAATATGTGTTGTTAAGATATTATGAATTAATCATTTATGCTTTCCACTTTCCTATTCCATCCCACCAGTGTTCAATCACTCTCATTTGTGTTAAGCAGGGTTTGTTTGTATCATTCAGTTCATCCATCGCTATTGATAAAAGAGTTATGTTAATAATCATTGCGTTGAATTCACCATCACGGTTGAGTTCCTTTCCACAATCAATGATGACTTTTTTATCAGTCAGGTTTTCATACATCTTTTTCATAATGTCAAAATTTACAAACATATATATCGTCATATCTTTTACCCCTTCCCCTGATTTCATCCTATCAATTACTTTCTTCCAAAACTTTTCTCCTTCCTCATCATCTGGTGAAGGCATAGGATGGCACTTTACAAAGTCTCTAATCTCTTCATCTTCTTTTTCTATTTGTTTTCTTTCCCAATCATCGTCCTCACTATCACTACCAAAGTCAGCATATATACCAATATTCCCTGTATCTATAACCTCAATTTTTGCTCTACTCATTTTCTCTTACTATATATAGATATTTTTTTCTTTAAGTATTTATCACTTTTTGTAGGTGCTCTTTTATTTCTTCTATGTTCAAATATTTCTCATAACCGTTGAACAGTTCTTCAACATATTCACGCAAGAAAATTTCCAAAATGTTTTTTATCTTGAACTCCCTGTTTCTAAACATAAAAGTTCGTTCAACATTAGGAAACCACCAGCATCTTCGTTGCTTACTGTAATTGATGAAATTAAGGTCGTGAAAGTTCTTTAGAATATGATAAGTGTATTTCCAATGGTTTTTGACATAAGACTTAATCGCTTGAAGATATATCTTATCTTTTTGAAATTCTACCTTCAGTTTATAGGTGTCCATTAAAGCGTCTATTTCTCTTTTCATTACTCTTACATTTGTTCGGTCGGTGTTGGATAAATAGATAGGTGATTTTTCCATCCTTGTTTTAAAGAAATGTATTTGTTTTTCAACTCTTGTTAGTTCTTTCTCTTCAAAATGGTCAAAATGATAGTTGAATGTTATATATCTGCGTTCCTTATCATTCAACTCTTTACATTTTGAACAGTGAAGGTTGTGATCACATATCTCATCACAAATTCCAGCAGGAAAAATGTTGTTCAATAAAACCTTAATGTCAGTCATTTCTTTCTTACAACATCCACAGTTTTTATAAGTAAATAGCATCCTCTTACTATATATATAGGTAATTTTTCTTTAAGTAGTTTTTTGGGGGGTCGTTCAGTTTTCGGGTTCGGGTTGGTTTTTATTTTCCCTTTCCTCCTCTTCCAGTTCTCTTATGACCATATCTATTTCACTCATTCCTTCGTTGGGGTCTTGTCCATTGGCGAGGTTTCTTAACCTCTCAAAATCCTTCACTTTATGTCTTCATTGGGTGGGAGGGTTTTGAGATGTTCCTTCAACTCTGTCAGGTCAAAGTATGTGTCTTCCTCCTCATCCTCATTTTCCAAAAACATTTCCATTCTTTGCTTTTCCATTTCCATAAGTTTGTTTTCCATATATTGGAATTTCATTTGCTTCTTGTAGCACTTGCCACACACATTCACGAAGGTTTTGAGCAAGTAGTTCCAATTAGGTTGGTTTCTATCGTTCAGGGTTATAACATCTGTCATTATACGACATCCACAGACAAATTTAGTCATCTTATTTAGTCTTACTATATATAGGTATTTTTTCTTTAAGTATATTTTTTATTGTTGATAATTTTAAAATCTAATATTATAATATATGGCAAGGAGACTATCAAGAGATGACATCATAAGCAATGTCTATTATAATCTTGAAACGGGTTTCGGTTCAATCAATGAGACCCTTAAGAAAGCCAAGGAGCAAGACCAGACCATCAACAGGGTGCATGTGGAAAACTTTATGAGGAAACAGCCCAACAAACAGATTAGAAAATACAGGGGGTCAAACTCCTACACCGCACCCTTCGCAAGATTTGAATATCAGATTGACATAATGGATATGAAACCCCTTACCAAAGAACCAGAGACGAAAATTCCCATCAAGAACGACGAACCGAGATATGGGTTGGTGGTCATTGACATCTTCAGCAAGTTGGCAAACGTCGTCCCTATGAAAGGAAAATCCGGACCAATCACATTATCGGCGATGAAGGAGAGTTTCAACAAAATGGGTTTTCCAATGTCCGTTTATAGTGATAATGACCGTGCCTTCCAAGCAGGGGTAAAAGAGTTCTTTGAGAAAGAAGGCATCACTCACGTCGTCACCCTAACACACGCCAATGTTGTGGAGCGTTTCATAAGGACAATGAAGAATATGATACACGACAGGGTGAGGTTTAATCGCGGTAGTTGGACTGTTATGTTGTCCAAAGCGTTAGATAAATACAACGACACCGTCCATTCATCCACCAAAATGAAACCCAAGGATGCCCACGACGACAAGAACCATATGGGCGTCAGGGTGAATTTGACAAGGAGGGAAAAGAACACTCGCAAATATCCAGAGGTCAAAGGTAATGATATGGTCAAGGTCTTTGAGAAGAAAAAAGACAACTACACCGAGAGGAAGGAGTATAACTCAAAGTGGAGCAATCAATCCTACAAAATCGCCAAAATAGAATACGATGACGTCGGAAACAGAACCTTCAAACTGGAAGGATTGAACAAACCGTATTTGAGGCACGAGATTTTGAAAGTATAAAAAATTATCTATAATATTAATATATGACAGAGGTAGTCGTAAAAAAGATTGATAATGAAGAACCAAAGGAAGAAACAATACCAGAACCAATGCAGGAAGAAGCACGGCAAAGCCCTGCTTCCTATCGGGAAGCACCGAAGGAAGAGGAGAAACCAGAAGAAACAATTGAACCACCCGTTCAAGAGAAACCGCAACCAGCGCCAAAGCCCAAAAGGGTAAGACCGTCAAGGGCGAAACCACCTTTTGACCCAGAAGCATTCAAAAACGACCTTGTAAAACAAATAAAGGAAGAACTACAAAGTGCGATGTCCGCCAGAGACACCTACAACAAAGCCAAAGAGGAAAAGAACAAAGCGACGAGAGAGAAATTGAAATCTTTAGCATCAAAAAATTTGTAAAGTATTATATATATAAATGAACATCAAGGAACAGAAAACGGAACTCAACAAAACAGACATCTACGAAAACGTCCGCAAGGACATCAACAGAAGACAAACCGTCCATTCAAACAAAAGTGCCAATTACCGGAGCGGAACACCCGAAATGCCAGACAGAAGAAAAAAAGTGTATAGTAGTTATGACCACTACTACCACAACGACAGCAACACGGCAAGGATGCCAACTCACAACCATCATCTTTACCTGAAGCGTCTTCTTGAATATCACAACACCGAGCACGATTACAAGGTCTTACAAGTAAAGCAGAGGATGAAGGAAGAGAATGAGATGCTACAGAATGAAATGACAAGGTTGAGGGAGGTGAGGAAAAATCACAGATTGGAAGATTACGGGGCGAACGTCCAGAATATGAAACAGAGAATTGATGAGTATAAACAGTGGTTGAGAGGCGATACACAAGATTAATATAAAAATCTAAAGTATTAATATATAGCAATGACAGCAGAAGTAATCAACACAAAACAGGGATTGACACGAATACCCACTTACGCAGAACTCATCAAGGAAATAGACAGGGAAAAGTTCAAAACCAATGACATCAGAAAAATCTTTGATAGGAACGCTTGGTATTTTCACGAAAGTCCGCAGGGTCAAGCACTGAACACAAACAACATCCACCCAGCAGACTTACAGCAAATGAACTTCAAAAAGATGGCAGAGGAAGCGACCGCGAGGAAGGAAGAAGAAACACCCAACCTTGACTTTGAAGATATGACAGACTTGAGGGACGACGCCATCAGCGACTTTGAGATGTCCTTTGACAGAGAGGCAGAGTTGAGGGAAGAGAACGAAAGGAGAGTAGCAGAACAGGCAAACTTAAGTCATTCACAAGACCACTATATGGCAAACAAAGGAACATACGACGCCGTTGGAGCAACAGCATCGGCAGGGATACAAGAAGACGAAGAACCGCCTTCAAGCAGTAGAAGCATCTTAAAGAACTTCCTTAAATCATCCAAACCAGTCATCAAAGCAGTCGCCACAGCAGGAGGAACAGCAAAGGGAGGGTCAATAGGAGGACTAATAGCATCAAAACTGACAGATGCCATCATACCCGACGAAGAGGAGGAAGAGAAACCGTCCAAGATAAAACCAACACAAAAACTAATCAACAAACAAGTCAAAAAAGTAAATCACCAAAAGAAGTTAAAGGAGGAAAAATCAAAGATGAAAGTAGATGTAGTGCCGGACACCGCAGAAGCAATGGACACAACAGCAATACCAACAGCAGAAAAGAGGAAACCCTTAAGCGTGAGACAGTCCAAAGCAAAGAGACAGAAACCAAAACCGCCAACGCAGGAGAAGAGAGAATTTCAGGAAGACCCATCCACAACCACCAAACCGCCCAAAGCAAGAAGAGTAAGAGGAAAGCAACCCCAACCACAAGCATTAGGAGCAACAATCAACATCCCCAAAGACAACAAGACACCCAATGTAGATGAAGCAGAAACAGCACAGGAAGAAACAGGGGCGTCATCTTCATCAAAAGCACCAGTCAGGAAACCAACAATGAACAAGGCAATATCACCAAGCAAGGTAGGAATACAAGTGATAAGAGAGAAGTTTGAAGAGATGAACAACAGCAAAAGCATAGACACAGGAGACTATCAAAGGTTTCAAGAGGTATATGGTAAATGGAAATCAAGCAAAGGAGAGGAAAAGAAACAACATCTAAAGGAAGCGAAGGAACTTTACAAGTCAATCATCTATCCAAAATTAAAATCAAAATAATTAATAAAATTATTCATTATAATTTTATTAATTATCTACTATCGTTTTTTAGTCATAGAAAATGACAGATTGGGCTTTTATCTCCAAGATACATTCGTGTTCAATAACGATATACATTTTGTCAGGCATCAGTCCAGTATCAGTCCCGTTGTCTGTTGTATATAGGTCTGTTCCATACAATGGCTTTACACGGACAACCATATTTGAATTGTTCTTCAAATTCAGTCCAGTGTAATTGGCACTGTTAAGTTTCTTTAGATTAAACCCTGCTAAAAAGGAATTCGTCCTATACATATGAGGTTTTATGGAAACGTGATTGTTTCGTGTTTCTTGAAGATGCTTGTAGTTGTCAGCAACCCCCATCGTTGGCATTTCGGGTATGACGGTATTACCAATACTCAACTGAAAGGACAAATCAATATTTTCATAGTATCTTTGAGCAATTGATGTTCCGCTTTCCCACGAAAGGGGATGATAAAGAAGATTATGAGGTTTCAGCACTTCTTGGAAACCACCCTTATAACCAAAATTTGAATAGAAAGATATGAATATGTTGTCTGCTTTACTGACATTTCTAACTATGGTCGTGAAGATGTCGGTGCTTCTACTTGTTGTTTGGGTTTGGACGGAAACGCTGTTGAAGGTTATAGGTAAAGATTGCTTTTCCAAAATTTCAGCATACTCCGCAAATAATCCATCATCAAGTCGGTGAATATCACAGGTGATGATGGGTTGCTCTATGTTCCATAAGAACGAAGTATTCGTTGTGGTAAAATCACCACTTAAATTAACGAGGGGTTCATTAGCATCACTGACCAAAGTTAGTTCAATGACAATCGGACAGTATGATAAAGGAATGAAGTTTGATACATTGAAGAAGGGACAAGAAGGTCGGTAATAAACGGTCTTTTTGTTCTTAAACCCTCCGAAATTGTCAGGTTTCGCTTGGTCAATGACATTCTGAACTGTGTTTGAAACTGGGTTCGTTGCCAACTGCGTATATGTCAAAAATCTATTTCCTTCATTGTAAAAGGTCTCGCCAAAACCAAGATTGTCAGTGTAGTTTCTTGAACCGTCATCTTGTAAAATATCCATCATTGCTTCGTATCTATTTAAGTCAGGAATTTCAGCAATAACATTTGAACCCGCCATCACTCGCATTCGTTGAAAAAATGAGGATGGTTTATAGGCAGGTCTCAACTCTTTTGTTCCGTCATTGTCAGCATTGATGAGGGTAAAACCTATCAAAAGACTTCGTAGATTTATCCATTCATTCGCCCCACCGGTTAGATTGAAACGGATGACACTGTTTGAGTTGGATGAGTAAGTAGAGACCGAAGAAGGGTAGAATGTTTTGATACGCTTGTCTCTAATGTAGGACGCTCCACCTTTTAGTCTATACCGAAGGACATTTTCATTGAGAACATCTGTGATTTCCAATGCTTCCATACTTGTATATATTCTATATAGATTTTTTTTGATGATTAGGTTATATTTCATTAAGTTATATCAAAATTAAATTTCTTAAATGTATTTTTGGTTTTCTTCCCTTTGTTTTGTGGTTTGTTTTCTATTGGTTTATTTGCGTTGTTCTTTATATCTTTTCCACTCTCTATGACCTTCTTGATTTCATTGTATGTTAGATGTTTTTTCTCTTTGGTATTCTCGTTCTTCAACTTCTTCATTTCCTGCCTGTTGTTCTTCAAATATTCCCTTACGATGTCTTCCATATAATATGACTTATATAAAATAAAATCACATTATCTTGTTGATTGGTTAGGTTGAAAAATTATCACAGATAATTTTCTCAACCCAAGCGATTAGACAATAATGTTTCACATTATTGCTCTAATCGGTTCCGCAACATTCTTTTCTGACTTTCCCATATCTCCAAAATGGACGGCGTGAAAACCGTGATTGTATAAAGGGTTATAACTGTTCTTATTGACTGTTATATCCACGCCTCTGTCAAACATACTGACTGGGTCGCCTACTGCCCTGAACCTGGTGTTCTTACTGTCGGTGTTGTCATTATAACTTACAGTTGGTGTTCCGTAGGTTCTGGTAGTAAATCTTTTGTTATAGTCTTGGTTCAGTTTCATCGTTGTTGCTGAACCCAATGAATGACTGACGATAGTATCAACATTGTCAATGTTGTTTCTGATGAAGTCGTTTGCTGTCTTATACCGCTTTGACCTATGAACCATATGAAAAGGAATGAGTGTGTCGTCCAAAATATCTCTTGGAAAATCTTTCGTCCCCGCTATATAAAGTGTTTTGTTCTCTGTGTGGTGGTATAGTCCTAAATCTGTTCTGTTATTGTATGCCCTCTTCAGTCCCGTCTCGTCGTTGATGTTGCTGAACTCCTCCAAGTATTTGTTTCCCTGTTGTATCTCCTTACTGAATTTTTCCAACAATTCCTTCTGTT
This sequence comes from Cladocopium goreaui, assembly GCA_947184155.2. Lineage (NCBI taxonomy): Eukaryota > Dinophyceae > Suessiales > Symbiodiniaceae > Cladocopium > Cladocopium goreaui. The sequence goes on along the minus strand of CAMXCT020004013.1, from coordinate 523,400 downwards.
TGTTGTTGTGTTTCTTGTTGTATTCTTTACCGTCAATCTCTTTAAAGGGATTTATTCTTTGTAGTCGTCCCTGTGTTTTCATATCATCCATTAACCTTTTTTGAAGCATATATAATAATGTATAGATTAAAAATATTTTCTAAAGTTATTATATCATAAAAAATGAGTAGATTTAAAAAGATATACATAGACAGCCACCACCGAACCCAGAACTCCAACAGTAGCAGTGATTTTGAAATTTACCTGCCCGAAAGTCAAGAATGCGGGAACGACACCAAACTATACATCCACGAAATCACCATACCTAATTCCATCTATCCAGTTCAAGCGGGGTTGAACAGCAACCTATACTTAAGACTGACGGACTTTTCAAACACCACGGATGTTATAATTGAACTGTTGAGTGCTTCCTATGTCGGTGCTACATTGGCATCAAACCTTCAAACAAAGATGAACGAAGCAACAAATGGGTTTCAAGCCAACAACGACTATTTTAGTGTGTCTTACGACTATGACACCAACAAAATAACAATCGCTTTGAACTATGTAGATTTTTCGTTTAAGATAATGACCGACTATGAGATGGAATATAATACCATCCAATGGACGGGAGCATCTTATGACAGAAATAACCTAAAATCCATCAATCAGGTTTTAGGAAATTACACCTCGTCGTTGAACTATCCAGATTGGAAAAGCGGATATTTGACATTATTAGCGTTGAGAAACTTATACCTTACTTGTAGTGAGTTGAGCGATGCTAAACAATTAGGTTCTACGGGTGCTTACAACATCATTAAGAAAATCCCCATTAACGCCCCTTTCGGTTCAGTCATCTATGACAACGAAATAATAAGCGTAGATTACATCAATGTTTCAAACAGAGTGTTGAGAACACTACACTTCAAATTAGTCAATAGTTATGGTAATGTGGTTGATTTGAACAATGTGAATTGTTCATTCTCCCTGACCTTCATTGAGGACGATTGATGTAAAAATTTCATTGATTAACTCACTGGGTATTCTATATAATTCATCTTGACGATGGATTAAAGGATTATCACCCCATTCACTCTTTTTACCCGACGGCATCCGTTGGGCTGTTTCTTTATGTTTGTTGTTGATGATGTTTCCACAGTCTTTTTTACATAGTGGTCTCGGTTTCCAAGTTTTTAGGTTCGTCTATATCCTCGTTCTTTTTCTGTATGGAAAGCCGTATTTACAATAATCAAGGTCAAAGTAATCAAAGTCTTTCATAAATTCCTGATGTTTCAATAAGCCAGTCTGTGGATTTTCTATGAACCATACCGAAGGGTTGAAGTAGTTGATTATTTCAATGGTTTTCTTTACGATGCTGTTGGCATAATCTATTTTTCTAACACCAGTGGTTTTGGCAATGCTATATTCAACAGAAGGGGGAGAAGCCCAAATGATTTTGAAATTGTTTCTGTTGAATTGTTTATAATCCCAATTGAGGATGTCGGTATTGATGTTGGCATCCTTCAAGTCCAACGAGACAACATCATAACCTAACTCTTTGGCGACTTTGCCTACACTACCTGTTCCAGAAAACAGTTCAAGTAATTTCATATTATAAATCTATAGATTTAAAATATGAAACTACGACAGCAACACATAGGAGTTGTTGGTTGGGTCTTTATTTATTCTGTAGTATGTTAAAGTCTCTTCTTTGGGTTGTGTGATTCTACCTGTTGTAATCCATTCAAAGTATTGTTTCCTTTTATCTTCCCACGAACCGACGGGTCTGCCTATCTGCTTCTTTTCAAAGGCTTTGTTTATTCTTTCTTTGTCTTTGTCGTTGGTATTTTCTTTGTTCTCTTCCTTCTTGTTGTTCAGGTTATATTCTATGTTCTTAACAGTGTTCATTATGGTTATGAGGTTCTTATTCATTTTGCTCACCTTGTTCTTCAGTTCTTCCAGTTCTGATTGCTTTACGGGGTTGTCGCTCTCAACATCCACCATACTATTATATATTTATATATATATATAATTATTTATTTAGATATATATTTATTTAGATATTTATTTATCAGTTTGCTTTCACGCAAAATCTACTCTTTACACCATTTTTGGGAGAAACTTTTTAATCCATATCATTCATTGACTTTCTACCGCTACTTCTTGGAGTTCCCATTACATCGCTTATCATTCTATTTCTGTTTGCTTCTTTGTCCTTGTCTTCTGGTGTAATCTGGCGGTTAAAACTAAAACTGATGCTATGGTCTTCACTTTCTAAAACAATTTCGCCGTCATCATCCTTTTTGACATTCATTGTTTTATCATTCTTGCTGATTTTGAAACTACAGGGAGAACATTTACATTTAATACCCTTGAGGTTTATTTCAATTTCGTTTCTCAATTGTAATTTACCCTTACAAATGGGACAATCAAAGGTAATGAATTTACTTGACAGTTTTTGTTCCTCGTTCAGATTGACAACAGGGGGTTCTTCATCTGAAAGTTCAAAGTCCTCGGGGATTGGTTGTTTTTTGATTGGGTTAGTTTTCTTTTTCGTCATCTATTTTATATTTGAGAAAATTTAAAACAATTTTAATCAGTTCCAATGTGTGCCTACAGCATCTCTTCACCCTGTTGTCGGTGATGACTGGATATTTCGTGTCATCAACAACCCTATTTTCAATCTCTTCTATTGTATCAATGTAGGTTTCATACTCGTTCATCGTGATTATATATAATTAGAAAATATCATCAACATACATTCTAATTATACTATACAGGACTTTTCTTTTGCGACACGAAGATTTCTACTGGGGGTGGGTAGAACGAAAATGTCGGGGGTTCAATCAAAAAGATTTGTCAAAAGAAAATGCACAAACGAATTCATCTTCTATTGCTTCGTTTTGTCAGTCAGAAGGACGCAGAGTTCAAAACTAATTAACGTCTTATGCGGACTGAAAAGCAACTGTCCCATTTTCACCCGACACCCTTTCAAGGTAAAAAAGGTTTCCTTTTCAATATCATATATCGGAAATTTATTTCTAAATACTTTTAATATGATAAATATAAAGCCTTACAAACACAAAGAATATAATTGTAAGCAGTCATCCTATGGGTATATGGCTTGTCTTCCAGCAAGGATTTTACTGAACGCTCCGTCGGGAACGGGTAAAACGGTTGCTTTGACAAACTTGGTCTTGGACATCTACAAGGGTTGCTTTGAGAAAATCTACATTTTTTCACCAACCATCTTCATTGATGACAACTGGACGGTTGTGAAAAAATACATTGACAAAGAAATGGACATCAAACACACGGATGAAGACCCCATTTACTTTGACACCTTTGAGGAGAAAGACTTGAAGAACGTGATAGACACGCAGGAAGGAATAATAAAGTATATGAAGGAGAAGGATTACAAACACCTATATAACATCTGTATCATCATAGACGACTGGGCTGACAACGAAAAGGTGGTCAGGAAGAACAAGGAGTTAATCAAACTCTTCACCAAAGGTCGGCATTGGTATATCTCAACTTTTATCACATCGCAATCATACACACAAATATCGCCAGTCGTTAGGAAGAATGCCACGCAACTTTTCATCTTCAGGCTTTGTAATCAAAAAGATTTAGATGCCATTTTGGAAGAATTGAGCGGGTTGTATGACAAGAAAACTTTAGACAAGATATACCGAGTTGCCACGAATGACAGGCACGGTTTTTTATACATAGATTTGATGGAAAGCGACAAGAAGAAAATGTTTTACAAAAACCTCAATCAAAGAATTCAAGTGGAATAATAATGCTACAAAATTATTTTATCATCTAATAATATATATGGCAAATTATTATAATATAAATAGGAGCGTGGAGGCATACGAGTTTAGAACAATAGACCCAAATAACGGACAGTTAAGGAACATCCTTGACACCGCAGGAAGTGGTGGTGGAGGGGGTGGTAGTGTTGATTTATCCAATTACTATACAAAAGCGGAAACAAACAACCTATTCACCCCTTGTTATGATAGTGGTGAAGTTGATGGTTTATTCACAAGTTATTATACAAAAGTTGAAACCGATGGTTTATTTACCCCTTACTACACAAAAGTTGAAACCGATGGTTTATTCACCCCTTACTATACAAAAGTTGAAACCGATGGTTTATTCACCCCTTACTATACAAAAGTTGAAACCGACGGTTTATTCACCCCTTACTATACAAAACTTGAAACCGACGGTCTATTAAACAATAAATTGAATGTCAGCAATCCCGAAATAACAGGCGTTTTGAAGAGTAATGACTTTGATAGTAAAAATAGTCTGTCTAACATACTGTTTAAACACAACAATGCTGTTTATTTAGAATATGATTATGATTACGATACTAACGGTGGTGAAGTTTTAGGAAAACCATTGGCATTAGCATCAAGCTTAGATATACCATTGAATAGTAAATTACTTTTTCAACATACCGACAGTTATATAAATGAAACTTTAAACGCTGGAAACTTTTTGAATTTTGTAATGAAAGAACAGACAGGTCAAATTGACTTTTATGTAGGCGACCCCGCTACTGCTTCTAATTTAGTTATGACATTAGCAAATGATTTAATAACATTTCATAAAACAACATCACCCGCTATTGGAGGTGGCGGTGTTGATGATACTAATTTAGTAAAATATACAGGTGAAACATTACAAACAATAGAAGGCGATTTGGTCATAGGTGGTGGTTCTCAATTTTCTACTTATGACTTAACGGTTAATGGTGCTACTTATTTTAACGCAACCATAGAATTTCCATTAGGAGGTGCGATTAATTTAGGAACTGGTAAAGGTTATATCCGTTCTATCAATATAGGAAGTGGCACTGCCGCGTATGATTATTGTATTTTTGGTTCTGCTGGATTACATCGGTTCTATGTTGGAGGAAGTCCATTTCCTCAATATTTAAGATTTCAACTATCAAACACACAGGCATATTTTAATGTAGATGTCGTATGTCATACTGAATTACAAACCGATGTCATCAATACAAAAAATGCTGGTAATGTTGATTTAGTCTTTAAAAGGGGTGATGTTGAATATATGAAGTTTGAAGGAACGCTACAAGCAGTGGAACTAACAAAAGGTGCTAAATCAAACACCTATGATAGTATCGGTAATGCTGATGTCAGTTTTAGAAGGAACACCATAGATTTTATGTATTTCAGAAATGGTAATGTAGAAGTAAATACAGGTATATCATTAGTTGCTGAAAGTGGTAAGTTTGATGTAATTGATAGTGCCACTCCTACTAATGTAGTATTTAAAAGGGGCGGTGTTAATTTCTTTACATTAGACGGCACTAAAAATATAATTGATGTTTCAACAGGTAGGGCGTTGTCATCTCAATATATTTACGGAGACTATTTTATCCACAGAAATGTTGGTGCTGATATGGTTTTTCAAGGCAGTAATACAACAGATGACGGTTCAGTAGAATATATGAGATACAGAAAAGCAGATGAAGATGTTAATTTTTCAAAAGACATATATGTCAATCAAGACAAAAGGGCATATTTTCATAAAGAAACTGGTAAGAATAGTTATATATTTAATGAAAATACAGCAGGTGTTAATCATTTCAAGTTCATCAATGAAGACCCTAACGGGGACATAAGATTTTATGCTAATAACAGCATAAGACTTTTCGTCACGCCATCAAAAGTTTCTGTTCCAGCACCTTATACATTAGAAGGGGATTTAGTAGATACATCCGATTTTACTAAAAAATATGACATTAAAAGTATTGAGCATAATTTCACTGACATAGTTAAACAAATTGAACCTAAAACTTTCAAAATGAAGGAAGAAAAAGAAATAGGAATAACTAAAAACCATTTTGGATTTATTGCTGATGATTTAATGAATGTAATACCTCCTGAATGGGAAGATATTGTTAGGGTTGATGATGAAGGCATTAAGAAGTTAAGTTATATAAAATTATCAGGTATATTGTGGGGGGTATGTAGAGAGCAACAAACAAAGATAGAGCATTTAGAAACCCGCTTGTTTGAAGTTGAAAACTTCATCAAAGATTTTGTCAAGCCTAAAGCAAAGGCGAAATCCAAATCAAAGAATTAAAAATCTAAAACCATATATATAGGTAATGGGCAATTCAAACAGCAGTGTTGAAAACGACTACCTTGAACAAATCAAAAAGATAGACGAAGACGAAAAGACCCGAACAGATGTTTTACTCATCAAGAGCGTAAAAGAGTTGGTGGGAAGAGTGGAGAAACTGGAAAAGGAGAAACAAAACAAACTGATATATCAACTACCGAAACTGCAACTCTGTAATTGGAGTTTGATATGAACAATTGATAATATTATTGTTAAATAATATTATTAATTGGAAAGTGAGTAGTGCCCATAGGGGAGACTGTCAGTATCGTTGAACCAATACCTTTTGTTGTCATAAGATGTTAAACCGACCTTGCTTTGGTTTATACTGTAGATTTGGTGGTTCTTACTTCTGATGGCATTGAAATTTACATTCTTTGGTATGTGTTCGTGGAGTGTTGCCTCATAGTCTTTCATATCTAAATCCCTTTTGACTTTCAGTTTTGGAACACCCTTTGCTTTCTTTTCTGCTTTCTGTTCGTTGAATACTTTTAGACAATACATCTTCGGTCTCAACGCTATGAAGTTTGTGATGATTTTTCCATCCATCTCGTCCTTGAATTTGCCAAGGACTTTTTTGTTAGTGGCATCATAGCAAGGGTGGTTTTTATCATAACCGCTGAAGTCCATATAATCCTTTATCCCTTTCCAGTCTTCATAGATGTCTTCGGTGAAAGTTTGTATAACATAACTGTCGGTGTCAGTGTATATCAGTCTTACATCATCCTTATACCTTGCTTTTAAGACATCATAGTAGAACGAATACATATGAACCTTTGAAAGGTCTAAAATGGTCATTCCTAAATAGATTGGTTTGTTTAAAACCAGTTTTGCTTTAACCTTTGAAACTCCTACCAGTTCTTCATTGATTATGTGGCATCCTTGATAGGTTGGACTGTTGATACATTTTTGTAGTCTTACCTGTGATGAGACTAACTCAAAGTCCATATGTTTTCTAACATTCTCCATCGTTTTGCCATAAACCGCATTGTTCATCAATTTAAACATATCCTTCTCAAAGTCGCTCTTCGCTTCTTTTCTCTTTTCAGTGTTAAAATCAATCCAAGTCTTTAACCACGCCCTTTGTTGGAACTTCACCCCTCTATGAATGTGTTTAAGTTTCATTCCTTTTTGAAGATAAAACTGTAATGCCTTGATATGGACTACATACCTGTTCTTGTCTTGAAGGTTCAAAATGAGTTTTGGTGTCTTCTCATCTCTTGCTTCCTTTCCATTGTAGTAGTGTCTGTGTAGTTCCCTCTGGTGATTTGAAAGTAGGTTTTCGGTGATGTTCATATTCTCTGGTGCTAATGGGTAATCACTATGTTCGTCGTGTATCTCCTTTGGATACTCTAAATCAACTTCAAGAATGTAGGCATTGTCGTCGTTCTCATTCCAGTCCACTATCATCTGTTCCGTCAGCATCTTCTTTATCCATTTGAGTTTTCCTATGGGTAGTTTCATTGACATTGCCAGTCCATAAAGGTTGTTGGCATCTAAATAGTTGATGTAGTTAGATGGTTTTGTTTCATCATATTCGTCTTTCATATACTTATTGTTTGCCTTTGCCTCCTTATGACCCACTTGACACATTCCACCTCTCAAACCTCTCTCAATCATTTCATAAATCTCTTGGTCGGTAATCGGTTCTAACACCACTCCAGTTTTTAGAAGCATAGCATCCCAAGCAAAGTTAGGAAGTGTAAAATAATGTGCGGGGTCTAAACCGTAGTATTCCAAACAAAGGTCTCTAAAATTTTCAAAGACATCAGTAAGCAATAAAACATCAGTTCTCAAATATGTCGTGATATTGACCAAGATTTCTTATACCGAAATGTTCCAATATCTTAAGTGCTCTTTCATACTCATCATCTTCAATATGACTTTCGGTGAGATTACTGTAAAACGCTTTCTTCGGTGGTAATTGTTTTTCTCTAAACTTGTCAAATGAAGTGAAGTAATCGTATGGATAGACACCTTTGTCAGTGAGTAAGTCTAAATCAATGTCATTACTTACATAGGGGTTTCTTTTACTGAACTTGAAGTTGTTTTGCCAGTTTTCTTTCTTCTGTCCATCTTCATACTTGCTCAACTTGACCAACTTGTCCAATGAGGACGATAAGAATGAAAAACTGTCTTTGAAACACATATTCTTGAATGCGAAGGTTATGAACTTCTCACTGTTCTGTGCTATTACATCTATCTTGGCATTTTCAGATAGTTGATTGGCTCTTTCAATGACTAAATGACTGTCATAGTTCTTCAAGTTATGAAGGAAGACTGGAATTTTGTAATAACGCATTGAAAACTGTAAATTACAGTCATCGTGGGCACATCCCCTATACTTACCTGTAAAATGGCAATGGTCTCTACACTTTTTGTCTCCTTCCTTGAAGTCCTCACCACAAATGAAACATTTAGTGGCGGTTTTAAAGTCCCTCCAGTCTTCGTCCTTCATAATGATGTCCTTGTTTTCTTTCATCTTCTCCATTATCTTATCTTTTACTTCAATCATCTTTTTCACGAAGACATCCATACAATCCTCACCCCTATATAGGAATGGTTCATTTGAAGCATCAATTGAATTGACAACATTTATCATAAAACCGCAGGGTCTGTGATGTTGGTATTTGTCAGTCTTGATTGGTTTGGTGCTTACTGTTCCTGTTTTGGTAGTCAAACATTCAAAATCAGCATATATAACGAATGGTGCTTTTAGTTTCTTAAAGTGGTTCTTGAATTTAACGAAGAACTTGTCAGGGTTCTCTGGGTCAAACTTTGGCATCTCTATAGTTTGCCCTTCCACTGCCATACATCCCTTTTCCTTATGATTGGTTAAATCATCCTCTGAATGAAACACACCCGAACAATGATGACAAATAAACTTCTTTGCTTTCCGCTTACCAGCCTGTTGATACATCAATTTGTTAAAATCTTTGATATAAACATAGTGGTGATTGTCTCCATCAGTTATTTTCAATAGGTCTATGTGGTGAGTTGCTTTGACAACTGTAGTCCTCTTATACAGTAGGATTGATTGCTTACCATCTTCATCATCAATGTAATAGACATTGACTGATACTTTACCTTCGTTGTTCTGTTCTAAAATGTCTATGTCAAAATTTGATGCTGGAAAATTGACATTCTCCCAGTTGAGGTCGTCCTTTAAATTTTTGTATCTGTAAATTCTGTTTGGATGGTCTTTCTCATAAACTTTACAAACACCACACTGAATGGAATACATAAAACATTTGTCATCTTGATTTTGAATATTGATACAGGCTCGTTTCAGTTTCAACCATTCAGGTAGTTCAATGTATGAACCTCCACGAGTAGGATTGTATTTGTCATAGTTGAATTTCAACTTATCAATATGCTTTAACACCAATCCACTCTCCGACATCTCCATCTTATCTAACTGAAACTCTATGTCAGTTGCCATTTGATTTAACTTTTGGGGGATTCATCTTCATTGGTGATGTTATATCTTCTACTTCTGATGCTCTCCCTTATCTCTTCGTTAGTTTTCTTGCTCTTCATAGTGGCGGAAACCTGTAAAATAACTTTCATACCCTTGTGTTTCATCAAATACTCTTTCAACCTTAAATCTTGGTATTTGAGATACTGTAGCGCCTTGATGCCTCTAACTCTGACATTTGTGATGGCAAATGAATTGACATAACCCTTGAAAGCAGATTGTTCGTTGGTGGTGGTTGCTTTGTATCTCATTTGGATGCCTGTGAGTGCTTTCTTTGTTCTTGTCAAGATTGACCCATCTAATGCCTTTCTTTTCCTTCAGTTCATACTTTTTGTAGTCCATAGTCTGCCTAATCTTGTTGAATTTGGTGTTCAATATTTTTGATATGGGTTTTCCCCTTTCAAAGTTGTAGGTCTTCTCTCCAATCTTGAGTTTCTTGAGTTTCTTGAGTTCCTGTCCATTCCGTTTCAATATCTCACCCTGTTCGGATGACAAAAGATAATCTAAAACAATCTGCTGTGAAGTGTCCATTATAGTATATTCTATATTATTATTAGTGGATGTTTCTTTAAGTAGTTTTTCAGTTTCCATTGTTTGTTGAGGATGTTGCGGTTGATTGGATTGTTGTTGGATTAAGTTTTGAGATAAAATTTCACTTTTTAACCTTACACCCTCTCCCATTCTCTCCTTAATATATAAGGTGCCATTTCTTTAAGTAGTTTTCGGGTCTCGTTCAGTTTTCAGGTAATTTGGTTCTGGGTTGAAGTCCAACGCGAGAACCTCACGGTTGGTTTTGAAAAACTGGTTTAAAGAAATGGCAACTTATAGTAAATATAGGTATGAACAGGTATGAAAACGGAAAGATTTACAAAATAACTGACATTGGATACAACAAAGCCTATGTAGGGAGCACTTGCGAAAGTTTGAGTAAAAGAATTGAGAGGCATAGAGCAAAATACAACAACTATAAGACAGGAAAGACAAACAGCAAGATTTCAGTGTTTGATATCTTTGATGAGTTCGGTATTGAAAATTGTAAGATTGAATTGATTGAGAACTACCCGTGTAATTGTAAGGAAGAACTATTGAGACGAGAAGGACACTACATCAAAAACACTGATTGTGTCAGTCAATAAGGTCGTTCCGCATAGGACGGAAGAAGAGAGAAAAGAGGCGTCGCGGGAATACTACTACAAACATAGAGACAAAATATTAGCGAAACACCTTGAAAAGATTGAGTGTCCTTTTTGTAAGCGTGTAATGTCTCAATATTATGTTCCGATACATCAAGGGTCGAAAAATTGTGTCAAACAAACAGGAATAAGTAGCGAATAAAACGTTCTCAACAACATCATTTGTTATTGAGAAGGTTTGAGTTCAACAGTTCATCAATGACATCTGCTGTTAATACAAATGTTGGTTTGACGATGTTTTGATACATTGGATTTGGACGAAATGGTGCGTCCGCAGTCGGCACACTTGAAGGGTGTTGATAATTTCTTTTGGTAGTATTTGGAAAAGTATTCGGGGTCTAATGGTTTTCTGTCATAAGTTCCATCGGGTTTCCATCTGGTGGATGCTTGGATTGGGGGTTCTTGGACTGTTTCTGGATTGAGTGCTTCAACCATTTGGTCAAAGATGTCCTCATCCATTTCTTGCTTCTTTCCGTCAACTACTAAATAGCAGGGCATATCAAATCTTAATTACATAAGGCGACTTGTCTTTAAGTATCTTTGCGGTGTTCTGTGTTCGCAAATGAGGCCAACCCGTTGGATGCTCCCAACGTCAAGTGCTGGAGACTGCTTGGAAATGTCATGCCAGCAAATATTTGGTTGGATTTTCCTCGAAACAATCAGGTTTTGAAGGCTGTTTCAATAGTTCATTGCTTCAAGGCTTTGATAGAACCCGTTTCCAAAATCTTGCATTATGACAAATGCTGGGATTGACCTGCTAATAGATGGTGTCCCTGATGTCTTCACAACCTTGGCGTGGGACGCATTCGGCAAGTGGAAAAGGGCAATTGGATGCAATTGGATGCTGTAAAGCAGTGAAAAGTGGTTGATATCATCACCAAACTTCTGGGCCTGAAGAATGCTACATTTGAGAGTGCCAATCCAACAACTGCGAAACAAACCAACCTTCAATCTCTGCCATTTCATTTCACTTTTGCTCATCCAGTCTTGGAACACTGTGCGGTCTGTCCCACCGGTCAATTGTGCAGTGCAGATAGAGTGCATCCCGGATTGAAGGGTAGGTGCAACCCCAATAAAAATCATCACCTTTCTGTGTTTTGCCAGTCTGGTTGGACACAATGCGGATTGCACCATCCATGCAATCCAAAAGTCCTACAAGGAACCAAGCACTCTCATTCACACGCCACTGCCACTTCCGCCTTCAGACCTTCTTCAAAAGGTCATGCACTGTGCGAGAAACTGCGCAGTAGCGTCGCTCCTCTGCCCGCGCATCCACATAGATGCAATGAGCGCTTCGGCTCCGCACCGCTCTCGCCACGTCCGCAGGCGTGAAGTGCTCCCTGAACCTCTCAGCATCAACACACTGCTCGAAGGAGCTATGCGCCACGGCCTTGGCCAAGGTGCGTGCCATCCTCACCTTTTCTGGGCCAAAGCCACCTTGTTTGTCAATGCCCAAGAAGTTCTGGACCTGACTTCTTTGCACCGCAAGCCGTTTGGACTTTGCTTCTTCCCATGATGTCTCTTTGGCCTTTTCCGCCACGTCCTGCAGGAGATGTGGGCAAGTTTCAAGGTTTCACGGTTCGTTGATGTTTCGGGTTGTTGTCCCATGGTTTCATGACCCTTGTCCTCCATTACACCGATGTTGCCACCTGTGAGTTGAATCATGTCGCTCTTGTGCGTGGAGGCCTCTTCACCGCCATGATGACGTAGGAATTCCTCAACCTGACAAGGAGACGTCCATCTGCAAACATCCCAACCCATGCCAGAAGTAGCACCAACAAAAAGCACTAAAGTGATTGAAGGTGACTGAACAATTACCACATGAACTGAAGCTCTTCATTATGGCCTCCTTCTGCGAGAGCTCTTCACTCGTCAGTGGTGGAACGAAGAATCGGCGCTCACGACCGTCTGCGTCAAAAGCCATGGCTGACACTGCAGAACTGACCATCACCAGCACTTTGGCAACCTCGTCATCAAAGCCCCATGACTTCGCAAAGGCGGAGACGCTGCTCATCACATCTGGATAAAAGACACCACGAGGAACTTCAAGGGTGATGATGGGTTGCCGTCCCATTCTTGTCTTGGCACCTCTCAAACCACGCACCACCTCCTCTTCATGGAGCACTGCCAACCTGCTCCTCAATGCGTCCTTGGCCAAGTCGTTGTTCTGCGTGAGCTTGATGTGGAGCACTCCATTGTTCCACTGTTTCTCCTGCAACACTTCCCAAAGGATGGTGCTCTTGCCAACTTCATGGTTCCCCCAGATGAGGATTGGGCGGGGGTCGTCCAAGTCCAACAACTGGTGCATTTCGTCCTGCCACAGTGCATAGTGAGCATAGTGCATCAAATTCAAAATGTCAGTATGACATGAAATAACACCTATCTCAAGAACAAATCCCTTCTGTCAAGAAACGCAGGGACAAACACAACAAAAAAAAAGGTGGTGCTTGGACGCCTTGATTATCTTCCGTTCAATCTTGACACGTGGCTCGCGTGCTTTGAAAGAGGCATTCACAATGATATTCTTCACTCGCTCTTGTTCTTGACGATGCCGCCACATATCCCATCCAAAGGTCACGATGGCCAACGAGCCACCACCACCAACCAACCACTTTCCAATCTGCTGTTTCGTGGTCGGCTCCTTCTCTGGAGCGTTGTTTGAGAAGCAACGGTGGTTTCGTCGGCCTGACATGAGAAGCCGAAAACCACAACATCGGGCAATGAGGCAACGCGACATACCCATGGCGGAAATCTCCAGAACTGGGACTGTGCTGGAGCTCAAGCACTTTACGATTTCTTGATGCGTTGACTTGTTCATAGTGCAACACATGCCGCAAGTAGAACTCATCTTATCTTGTGAGCATTTGTGAGCCTGTCTGCTGCGGGAGAAAGCAATCAACATCTCTGGGTGTAGTGTAATGCCACAATGTGTACATAGAGTGTACATAGTGCCTCAAGAAACGCAATATGTCCTCAAAAGTGATGCTTCCATGCAAACGAAACAGCGCGCACATCTCATCTGGGCGCCCCCGACGAAATCCAGAAAGTCCATGAAGAAGTCCGCAAAAAATGAGGCGAAGCGAAAGACGTTCAAATCAAAACACAACCAAGAAAAAACGCCACCAAAAAAGACGAGAATGAGAGAATAAAAAATGAAAGATGTTGAAAGACATGGAACCTTTTGAAAGATATCAAGTTGAATGTTCTGTCTTGAAACTGATGATAAGGAAACACAATAAAATCATACCCAAAAAAAGACAAGACATACCTTGACAATAAAAAACGAAAACCACAAGTACACTATCCACAGTATCTCCCTCATCTGAACCAAAACACAAACCCCAACAGCCTAAACAAATCCTACCCTCATCTGAACCAAACATTGACACATCACTTTAGCAACAAAATTACCCCCAAAACCCCACCTGAAAAAACATCAAAGGCGAAGATGAAACATTGAACCCCAACACAAAATCATAACAAGCAACATACAAACATATACGCCCTGAAACCCCCATTTTTCCATTTTTTTCCCAGGGTTTCCTCGCCAAGATTCCTGTCTTCCAGAGTGCAACCGATCTAAACAGTCAGAAACCTCCGTTTTTGCAGCAACTTTTGCAGCTACATTGCATCATGTCATGACACCAGTACCAGGCAGGCACACGACTTGCAGGTGTGGTTTTCTTTCCTTTTGGTTCTCTGGTGAGGTGATACATGTTGTGCATCTAATTCGTTGGAACTTGAAAGCTGTTTTATGCCAATTGGGGCAAGAATCGACCACGGTCCCGGTGCAGGGAATAATCGCACGACATTTAGGAAATTAGGGACTGAATCCTGTTTGTGAATCTTGTTGCGCGACTCTCCATTGTAGTTATTCTCTACCTGAGCGATGTATCCGTGGACTACTCCTCCGACGTCATGGCCTACCCCGCCGCAGTCTGCGACTCCATCTTCGACGTGGCCACCGCAATCAGCTTCTATTGCATCTACACCCAGACCACCTACGACATGGCCAACGACAGCACCACCTCCGACCTCAACTGCTCAACCTGCATACCCTATTGAAACAAAACAGTATTTGATCAATCCACCTCACATGTCCGGAACCACGCCAACGCCAGTTGAACAATTGTTTGGACAACCTTCTGCATTACATCCTACGTGGCCTTCTTCGACTTCGCCCCAGCCGACAGCTTCCACTATGCCGCCACTGTCATTTGCTTCCCTTGCAACAGCCCCTCATGCAGGACCAGCTCCACACCTTGTCCCTACTACAACTCCACCTTTGGGTCCTGATACAACTACCTTGCACACCAACCTACCAGTTTTGCAACTCCAACGGCACCCGCATTTCCGACAACATGGCACACTGCTCCAACTCCATCTCACACACCGACCACACCACCTACACCTCTACCGGGCTCACCTTACCCACCTCGTGTTCTTCAATCTCCACCATTGGCTACTACGACATCGACAATTCCTCCAGCTGCACCTCATCACACGCCAGTCAAAGCAGCCCCAAAGGTTCGATCAGAAAAGAAACCTGACAAACTACGCCGCTCAACTCCAAAGGCTTCTTCGGCTTCACCTCCCGCTGCACCTCCAGATCCAGCGTCTACGCCTCCACCGTCTTTTTCAGCAGAAGTGGCAACGTTGGGCTCTACAACACAACAACTCGCAGAATCTGTCCGTCTCATTCAAGCTCAACAACAGATGATCCTCGACTCCCAACGCCTTCAAGAACAACGACAACAACTTCTTCACCAAGATTTACCACCAATTGGCCCCACTCCTCCGATGCCATCACCCAACCCGAAGCCGCCTACACCACTGCCTCCACCCGCCGTGAAGGCCAGACCTACTGAACCTGCAGCTCCTGATCACAATACTACTTCTTCGATTCCACCAGCACCCATTCCACGGTCGTCGACACCACCATCGCGAAGACCCCGATCCAGGACTCGAAGATCACGCTCCCTACGATCCACTACACATTCTCATCGCCGACCACCTCCTCATCGCCGTGCAGACCGACCTCGTCCTCCTCTTCCTCGACATCAATCCTCAACCAAACATCCCAAAGATCGCCGAACACCTTCCCCTTACCGACGACGGTCACCGCCAAGACGACGCTCACCAACAGGTCATCGACGTCCTCGGTCCAATCCTCCGCCTCGTTCCAGAACTCCTCTTCGTTCTCCTCGAGGCCATGAGATTATACTACGACCAGCAGCACGTCCTTCGGATCCGAATTTTATTCCCACACCAGATGCTGATGACTCTTGGGGCGATTGGACCAACAGCCACTATCCAACAGACCACCATCGTGACTCCACCCGACCCGGATCCCCCGTGAGACCACCACCTCCTGATCCACCATCAAACCCACCCGCACACGCAACAGCACCACTTGGAGCCGTGGCTTTCCGTCTACCTGATGGTGACAGCGAAACTTCAGATGCAGCAGAAGCATTTTCAATTTCACAGTTTGAAAAAAATGATATCGAAGTCAACGAACTTATCTCGGCCGCTGAAGATCCACATCGAGTACGATGCCTGACAGAACTGGACCCTGATCATACAGTATCACTTCGTACTGTACTTGACCAGCCCACCAAAATCCTCTTCAACAATTTCGTTGATGAGATGTTCACTCAGTTGGCCAAGCCATACCGCACCATCGACCTCATTTTCATCAAGGCCAGTCAAGCCACTGTCATGAACATCGCCAGAGCTTTCGCACAGGCAAGATTACTGGATTTAAATCTGGCAAGGAGAACACAGGCCTTCTATGTGGAGCCGGAGAACCTGCTGACCATCACGGTGCCAACTGGACTACCCAAAAAACCTATTTATCGTGGAGAACACGCAGGCACATATATGAGCTATCATAAAACGAGTTGGGAATCAGTTGCCAAAATTCTAGCTGAAGACTGCATTCGCCCGGCAAGCTGGACAAAAAACGAAGCTGGCATCCCGACCCAATACCCGTGCTACGGATTCTTCGGCATGTCCTCGGAGATCGCCGACATTGATGAGCTGCCAGCATATTCAGTCAAGCTATGTACATCCCAACTCTACAAAATTGGCAAAAGGACAAAACCCATCTGGCCTTTTGGCCATTTGTCGCTCCCCAAAATGCATGCGAGCCCTATCTGGAGGAAATGACCAAATTCAACCCTTGTGCAACCTACAAGGGATTGCCAAGGGCAAAGATGGTGCAACGGCAATGAACTCCAGTGCTGCATCAGTATGCTACGTCGCCTCCACTCACTCGGTTTTCCATGGGTTGATCACACGCACTCCACCAGCTGTACGCACGTCCACGGTCACGGCACCCAGTGAACTTCCTGACAACCCACCAGCTGATCCAGTACCACCTGCACCATCAACTACTGCCACTGATTTACCTGAGCCTTCCAACCCACCATCAACCATCCATTCCAGATCGGCAACCACCCACCACGAAACCACAGATCACACAACTCCGGACCACAATCGCCATTACTGGAGCAACAACTCAACATGGCACGACTCGACGCATGCTCATCGCCGCAATTATTCATCGTACTGTGAAGGTCGTTCTCGAGACCAACATCGCGAAGGCTATTCTCGATCCCACACTTCAGCACACGACTACTCCAGATCACGCTGGTAGGCACTACATCATTGCTGAGCACTTTGCAATCCGACGAGTGCCCCAATGCAGAGAACCATTGAGCCTAGTGGCCCCGACCGACTCATTTTGGAGTAACAATGCTTCTCCCGACATTCGGTATTCACTGCCACTTCTTCCGTCAAAACTTATACGAACGCTGCCTGCATGTCGTGTCACGTCATGTTTCACCTTATGTTTCACCCAAACCTGACCGTGTCACATCATGTTTCACACATCTCTGGGCATGTTGCCCTTCCGTACGGCATTTTCACCCTTACCGCAAATTTCAGTTGGCTTATTGCTATTATCCTTGTCCGAGCATCCCGTTGCTACTGTCTACATCATGGCGTCCCAGGACCTGATCTTTCAATTTAGCCCAGATTCGAATGTTGTCCCTGCGACACAACCTGATCGCTCGCGCACACCTCGACGACCTCACCATGCATGGCATCAAACTGTACCAACGTTTCGTGGCCCTATGCATTATGCAATGACGACCCCTCGTCCCTTTTGGCATCCATCTGGAGCACCTCCTCCACCGCCAATGACCTCATCGTTCTCAACGCGCCCCACGTGGGCCCAGACGACACCGCCTTTTCCACCCACACCACCGACCTTTTCACAGCAACCTCTTGACCACGCAAACCTGACACCTCAACGACACACCCTCACCCCGAGATCGCCGAGACCTATGTCATCACCTGGAGGAAGTTCTCCAATTCACGAAGGCTACACTTGTCGTCCCATCGAAATCCCACCAGTTGAACAATGGAAACCGGACGTCGATTTTCATGACTCCAACAAGGTGAATGGTTTGGATTTCCCTTCCAAAATTCGCCAAAGCCGATTTTCCAGCTACAAAGATATCGAAGGTATGGATCCTTTACAAGTCCCACTTTGGAAGTTCATGTACCAAGGATTACACAACACGTGGCTCCGTCGTATTGCCTACGGCAGAGAAACCTTCGTCCTTCCTTTTGACAACATAGGCACCACAGTATTTGTTGCCGAATTGGTATCGCAACTACGAACTCGGAATGTGGATTTGGACAAGCTAGCCACTTTCAGGTCACGCTCCACTGGCCAATTCGTGAACCAAAAGGAGGCCACCCAAACTATGGCAAAAGAAGTTGCTCAGTTGCTTCAATCTTGGCTTCCAGCCCAACCGTCTGCAGACGTTGCCAGCCAACGACGCATTCTTGAATTAGAAGCTGAACTGGCAAAGATGAAATCGGACAATGGATCGCCACCACCTGCCGCACCTGAAGGTCCCGGACCCGCTACAACACCTATTGGACGAGCACTACAAGGACAACCATTGGCTTCAACATCGTTTGACCCTTCGTCTCTATTGATCTCCCCGGGATCTGTCAATCCATGGCTTGTGGACAACCAACCTTCGTCGCTGACCGAAACCCAATACAAGAAGTGGTTGAAAGACTTGAAACTCCCTCAACACAAACAAGACACTTTGGAAAAGCAGTTGGAGAAAGTCACGGAATGGTGGCAAAACCAACCTGACGACGCGGCCAAAACCATCCAGAGAGCCAGTGTGGCGATGGGCATTGATCCTTGCAAACACAAAGGCGCAACCACAGATGAGATTGTCCTCAAGGTCATGACGGTAGCTATGCTGATGCACTCCTGACTAGCTTCGTATTTGAACTCACCTGGCTCAAAAGCAGCCCGGATTATACGAACTCTGGCCGTTACACATTCTTGTATTCTCGCCTTGGCTTTGTTGACTCCTTTCACTTTGTCCCCTTCTGTTGATGTCTTTTTTGCTTATCGGATGATCCAAACAGCATTGATGTGCCAGTATGTGTTATTACATCCACGAGCTAATTCGAAACTGCAGGCCTTGTTGAAAGGCACTCCGTTGCGGTGCATTTTCTTTTGCACATCTTGGGACGACTTGCACGTCGCTCTCCAGTGCTTCAAACACCCACAAGCGGTGTACGTTCGATTCAGCCATATTGCCAATTTCCAACCGAAGTTTTATGTGGGTTCCACTTCTTCTTTTGTTTTGGATCGTGAACATTCGCGCTATCGGAAATTCCTGCAGGTGCAACAGAATAAATTCGTTTTGGCCGAAGTGGCCTTACGGTTTTGGTGCAGATTCGATAATTTCTGGTTGTGGTCAGTTTTTCCGATCTACACCTACAAATCCAACTTTTGGGCTTTGGAACAAGCCTTAATTCAATTGTGGCAACCTCGATTGAATACTCCGTTTATTTATCAGTTTTTCAATTGCCAGAAGGGACTCATTTCGCGGACCAAGTTTTCCAGTTCACGCCAGTTTGGATTCTACTCGTTGTGGCGAAAACTACGATGGAAGTCCACACCTGCACAAGTACGACGAGCTCTACGCAGTCCTCTTTTTGGTCGTCGTGTTCAACTTTGGCAAATCATCCAAGATCTCGGCAGCAATTCGGTCAAGAGATTTCACATGGAAAAACGACTCCGCTCCAATGAGATTGGCCAAAATGGATGCTACTTTATTCGACGCCTAGCCAACAATTTGGGAGAACCTCAACGTTCATACGCTATCAATGCCATTGACCGGGCCCTGACTTTCTGGAAAGCCAAGAGAGTACGCAAACCAGTTCCGCTCCGAGCCCCTTGGCTGTTGGCTACTGACTGGACTCGCCAACTCCGACTACTTCTCACCACCCATGTCCATGGCACCAAGCACTACAACACCACTCTACAAACTCCTTCCACTGGTATCGTATTCACAAAATTCCCTTCGGTCATGGACAGTCTATGCAACCACAAGGAAGCGGCTACCAGGTGGGCTGACGGCGAGACCCCAAAGTGTGCATGTTCGGCTCTTCGACCACATTCACTTCCTTCTCACCAACCCGATCAACACCAGGTCCTCGATGGAGACAATCTACGTTTCGCCGATGCACCTTTTACATCCATTGCTACAGGTTCACTTCAGAACAAAATCTTTCCACCATCCAGAGAAATATACACATCTCCACGCTCAGCTCTGCAGACATGGACTACAAAAAACTCACTCCCATCATTGCCAAAAGTACACCTTGACGAACTCTGGCAACGGTTCATCCACTCCCACCACACTTCACTCCACAACCACATCACACACAAGGACATTACACGCTTCAAGCAGCTCTTCCCGAAGGCCATTTTTCACAATGAAGACAAACGTGCTACATCCCTGCGGATTTATTGCCCCGTGATCTACTTCCAGTGTCTCACCAAGACCTTCGCCGACCCATTGGTATTTTGAAAATTGGAAGATAGCCCCAACTACATTATCGAGAAGACCATCGCCGAAACCACCAAGCAGTTTGGCAAATCATACCCATGGGCTCTTGGTTCTGGCCGAGATTTACCGAATGCCTACGTCCTACCCAAACGCAAAAAACAATTCTTGGCAGGTCGACCGATTGTCAGCTTCTTTACAGCACCTTTTCGACCTATGTTGAATTGCATCGCCAAGATGATCTACCACCTTCTACCACAAGCGTTCCCCCACAACCTTGCAAAAGGAGGTGTCTTTGATCTCATCCAGCTCCTCAAAAACACCGATTTTGACCATCTTCCTACACCACGTATACACAATCAGGACCTTGCTGGCTTCTTCACGAGCATCGACACTGAGAGGTTCATCGACAGCTGGCGACTCACGTTGCAGTTTCTTTCTTCTATCATGAGCACAGACCCGGACGAAATCATCTCGGTGAAGGCAACCCCGGGCAACACCACAGGAGATGTTGTCAAAGGACGTACGTGCCGTACCCTGAATGTGACTCGAAAAATCTTTATTCGTGATATTGAACGCATCATTCTGATGTCCTTGAAGATGACCCAGTTCTCCATCGGC
The DNA here is from genome assembly GCA_947184155.2 of Cladocopium goreaui. Classification (NCBI taxonomy): domain Eukaryota; class Dinophyceae; order Suessiales; family Symbiodiniaceae; genus Cladocopium; species Cladocopium goreaui. The sequence continues at coordinate 502,065 of CAMXCT020004013.1, read as the reverse complement.
ACCTCAGTCTATGAGCAAATTCGAGGCTCACCCATGGGCTCCCCTTTGAGCCCAGCTCTTTGCATGATGGTCGTCGCCCTTTCTGAAGAAATCTGGTACCGAACCTACCGCACCACCCTGACCACAATGGACCTCTCAGCCCGCCTACTTCGCTATGTGGACAACAGACTTTGTCTTGCAGACCCTTCCTGGGACTATGAAATCTCTTTTACCAACTTTCTGCACCCGGAGTTCTACGGCAACCCAATCATCTTGGAAACGGAGCCGGATCAAGAGTTTCTTGGCTTTTGCATTGAGTTCGAACCCTTCGCACTACGCTACAGCCCTCCACGTGAATTCAACCAAGTTATGGCACCATTTTCGGCATCACCTTTGGCTGTGCAATTATCAGGTTTCGTCTCACGACTTTTTCTGGTCGCCAAATGTGCGCACCCTGCCCAGGAACGGACTCGAGGTTTTGCCGCATTGCATCGTTTGTACAGAGCAGCAGGTTTTTGTGAATCCGATTTAACGGCCGCTGCCAAGCCTATTCGCCGATACCTTCACACGTCATCATTGTGGTAAAACCCCTTGCGGCTCAACTGTCATTGCGTTCTCGTTTCACGTTTCACGCCAATACCGATGTATCACCTCCTACAGATAATGATAATGTCTCACCTGCATTTTTTCGGCGACATTCCAGCTTGTTCACCCTCAATTCGTTCCCGCTTACATTTCCGAACCTGTCCGACCTCGCGCGATGGCCTCTTCGTCTCCTACCACATCTATCCCGATTCAAGAACCAGTTTTTCTTCATTCTTCACGATGTACATCATGCATATCTCCTTCTACATCGGGCAATGGCCTTGCTACCACCAACACTTATTCCCAACATTGAACCGACACCTTTACCCAGTACCGAAGTATGGAACCAACCAGAAGGCCTACGACCGGACTGCTCTGATTCTACCAGCGCCTTTATTGATGCTGTTCACCTTCCCCCACCTGACCTCGCTGAAGAAGAAGCCCTCATGGATGAGTTGTTGGAACCCAATCTTCCAGAACCACATCAACATGTTGCTGCTCCGCCACCTGATACCCTTCCAGATCCTTCGAAGCTTTCTACCACGGCATCGACACCTCCGAAGCGCAAGCAGAAAGCCAAAGCAACTCCCAAAGCACCAGTCAAACGTCGTCGCCACCACGAGCAGTCGAGATCCCGGTCCTCCAGCCCCTTGACCACTTGGACTACCGATGAAAAACAAAAACTTCGGACTTTGAAATCAGATGAAAAATCCGAATCCCGGTTTTCCTGGCGGGTGATCTCAACCAAGATGGGCAAAACTGAAGCGGACGTTCGATCAATGTGGAACAAGCTCAAGGACCAGCTTGGCTAATTATTTACGACTCGTGCCGACAGAAAAAAGGACTTACAGCCGAAACGTTTCACAACCTTTGATATTATGCTGCGTTTGTCTCACCATCCCGTGGCACGGCTGAATGATTTCACCAACTTGTCGTTTGGTTTCACACGTCTCACCTCTTGTTACAACGATGACAATTTTGAACCGTTTGAACCTTTATTGCACATTTGCAGCCAGCTATTTGTATTATGTCTCTCCGCACTCACCTAGATCGATATTGTTTGCAGCGAGCCATGGCCAGCGACCACATATCGCCTACCAGCCGATCACGCTCTCCACCCAGAGCACCTTCTTCTTCTGCGGGTACCTCACCGTTCCACCGTCCACCGGGTTGGACACCCCCGGCCACTACGCCTCATCGACCAGTCATCCTCCAACTGGATTTGAAACCTATGCAGCAGATGGCGGACAGAAACCCGTACTTCAACATTTTGGCACCTAAGGTCGCAGGCAACCTTTCGACTGCAGCATATGATAGCCTCTTCCAGACCTTCAAAGTGATCTATCCTGACTACGCTAGTAGCCATTTCGTTTCTGACCTGAAAACCTTGGTGATTGATACAATTCTACAACGATGGTCAATACATCTCCAGGCTGCTGACTTCTACATGATGATTGATACGGACCAAGGCGCCCATATGATTGACGACCTCCCTCATTCTATTTTGGATATCTTGAACTGGTATTATCCTACCTGGAAGACTCACCAACACCTGGATGCCTTCACGTCTCGCGAGAGCTCACCGCTTGTAGTGACACCCCATCCAGATCCACACGATACGGGCTTTGCTGTACAAATTCAAGTTATCCCTCGAGGGCATCCTTTCGTTACGGCAACGAGATCTACCAAAACTGCCGCCTGAATTCTGAGACACACAGCGGCAAATCAGGAAAAAGGAAACAGCGACTCCTCAGGGTACCATTGACTTTTATTTTCGACTTTCAACTCTATTATCATCCGTATTACTTACTGACTTCAAGTTCCTTGAGTTTTGCGGAAATGACCTTTGATCGATGGTGCATCCCTTGTACCCGTACTTGTTGACCTCCTTTTGGTATTTTTTGGCTTCAGATTATCAGATTCTTTTCCGATCTATATTCTTTCATGACATGGCGAATGACACTTATGACGTTTCACCCCACATGCCTCCTTTATCATACTCGATGACTTCTACCAATACGATTGCTCCATCTCCACAACCTGATGATCCAACATCGGCATCGTACATTCCTCGCGCGGCCAGAATGATTCCTAATTCTACGACCGTTCACACCATTTTCATCAAGAAGATCACTTACCCCTTCACGTCTCGACCTGACGAACTTTGGATCTTGGAACGGACAGACGATGGCAGAGAAACTTGGAAGCCTTTGGAAACCTTCTTGGAGAATCTGCATCTCACGCATGACCGGGCCATACTACGCACTACCGCCAACCAATGGCGACAGTACTATGATGTACCCGTTCCTTCGCCTTCTTCATCCACGGCAACTACCTTTCCTGTTCTTCCACATCCTGAACATACCAATGTACATGTTTCGCAACCGTTTGAAGCCATACCTGATCAACTTCATATTCTCCAATCCTGCTGGGGACGCTCTGCTCAACATCATTCACAAGGTACGACCACATCTTTATCCTGGCCACCATGGAGATCTACACCACCATCCTCACCTTCGGAACCGATTCGCAGAATTCTTCACCCTCATGTCTCTACCACAATCGAACCTCACCCTCATCGACTACTACCACCTGACGAACCGGGCCCAATGGATATGTCAGACTCCAGCGTTTAACACATCACTCCGATTTGCGACAGGAAGGAGGACCGACTCTTTATGAATTACAAGTGTATTCAACGTGGTACAGTACTCCTTTCAATGATTTTCACGTTATTCCTCTTCGTCTTTACAGGTGACTTCGCAGCTTTGGCTCAACTACCTTAGTACGACGCCATGGCCCCATCTTCTTCTCGCCCTCATCCATATCGTGCTACATCAACTGTTGACACACCCGAAGGCCCTAGACGTGCTGCCTGGATCGCTGGACCAGGATGCCTTCCAGGAGACATTGATCCACCTCCACCCAGACCCGTTTTAGTTCTGGTGGATGACTCTCCTTTACAGGAACTGACACATCGCAGCGAACCTGATCATGCCCTATACAGTGTTCTTGCAAACTCAAATTTCAGAAACGTCAGTACTGGAGAACTTGAAGCTCTTTTTACCTGGGCACGTCATTATCAACCAATCGAGGCCGGCATCTTTCCATTTCGAGATTTACGCACCGCATTGATCACAAGATTATGCACCCAATGGGACATTCTTATGGCACCCTCCGATTTGGAATTTCGCTATGCTGATCTTCAGGGAGATGTTTTCCAAGTACCAATGGATTGGACCATAGTTCAACTTTTGGAGGAATACCGACCTGAATGGCGCATCCGGCAGTACAATTACATCGAATCTACTTGGCTGGTCCCAGGTACCTCCCAACCTTTTGTATTGCGACTTCAATGCCACAAGGGTGTGATCCTACCATGACGTTACACGTTGACCAGATTGCGGGAAAAGACAATTTGATTTCTTCACCATCTTGATAAGCCTTTGAGTGCGAACATGTTTTGTCGGGTATTCACTTCTTCTTTCATTTTATGACCTCGCCTACGTTTGTACCTCGTTTATTTACGGCTTCTCCATCGATCCCGTTTGGCCCTTATTGTTCACTCAGCTTTTGGTTTTTTCACTTCCTTAGCGTGACCGTCTCACCCATGGAGAACAAGGGCTTGGGATGGCCTTCGGCTTCGAACCGTGGAAACCCAGTTACACATCCTGATGCAAGTACTATTGAAGCTCCTGCTCTTACGACCTCGACCCCTTCGGCATCTTTGGAAGCGGTGACTACACCCAATGGCCCAGGCAATTCGACGCCAATGGACACATATTCGGCTCCACCTCAACCTGCTGTACCTTTCCCAACACAGGATGGCTCAACTTACATGGCTCTTCATCACGCGCGTTTCTCCTCACGTGTGGTTCACCAGATTCACTTCAAGATCTTTACTCATTCAAACAACACCAGGGAGTTATTCATTGAAGAGATTCCGACATCGGGAATCTCCAAATGTCGTGATCCTGAACATTATTTCTACGGTCTCTCCGGCAATTGGGAGTGGTCTTTACGCACTGCGGACTACTGGCGCCATCATTTTGAAATTCCTCTAGTACACGGGCACAATCCTTTTCACAATGTTCCCATTGAGACGATCTCTCCTGCAGATGAACCTGGCCTAGCCACCCGGATCCAGGATTTAGCAAAACATCTATCCGATACTTTGAAGGCTGCTACGGCATCTGGGGAACTCAACGAGACTTGGGCGATGGTTGAACACATGAGCTTCCACGATGCCATCCAAATCCTTCAACAAGCTCCGAATTTCTCTTCTGAATGAAGTGATCGCCGCCGGTATGTACATTAGCTTTTTACAGACTCACATCAACTTGTGCATTGCTGCACCCACGCGCCAAGCTCTTCCAAAAATCAAACCCCGCTACTGCGGGGTGTGTGTGTGTGTCTCATCTGTAAAGATGTAAAACTTCGATTTCGTTTCTACCTAGTAAGCAGGGGGCAGTGACAGAGTCTGTGGGATCACTGCCAACGAAGACGCCCACATTCTCTGGTGATGCATCGGGAGACGTCCTGATGTGTACCTGCAGAACTCAGTTTGAACTGTTGAACAAGCTGTCATGTTGCTGCACTGTTGTCGCAATCTGGAATCAATGTTGGTCATTTACGATTAGTTCAGCTGCATCAGAACCTTCCTCAGTATTTTCGCCGAACCATGTCGCCGACAGTATTTTTGAATTTCGGGAATATTTCGCCTAACCATGTCGCCGATGTATTTGGATTATTTTGTCAAAACCGCGTCGCCGATGTATTTTATTGACAACGTTCTTGGGCATGGAAATCATTCAGGAGAACTTCTATTATTCGTAGGTTGCATCGTTAATTTCTTTGTTTCGTATCTAATCTGCATGTTTCAGGATTCAGTTCCTGCCGGATCATATAATGATCCATTCTTGTCTAGTGTGTGGATCATCTGAAAAGATGTAAAACTTCTAAGCGATGGTTTGGCTGTTTCGTTTCTACTGACTCGTTTTTTCAATAATGAACTGGATTTTCCAATTCAGCAGGGGGCCGCTGGGGAACATGGCAGTCAGCGGCCAACGAAGACGCGGCAATGTTCCTGTGAAAACGTACCTGCAATTTTCCAGTTTTTCGTCAATGGCAACCGGCTAAGCCAAGAACCGGCATGTCGTTTTTCCAACAGTTTTCAAACTACTGTACGGTTTTCGCAATCTGACTGAGCTGCATCAGAACAAGTAAATCCTTCGAGCAAGGACGTAGAAAGATTTCCTCGCACAGTTTCTCACTTCCAATCATCAAACCATTCCTGTCAGATTTAACTGAAGTGTTTTTGCACGTGCGATGCATTCCGCATCAGTAATTCGATAAGATGTTTCTGAGCAAGTGTGTCACTCATGCCGATATCCGTCAAGGTGGTATGAGCCCTTCGGGGAAAGCCTTTCTAGGCTAACAATTGACGGTAAAACGATTTCTGAATTTACACTTTTGAATTAGTAATTCGTTTAAGTAAAGTGAACAGCCGGCCTTTTTTCCTTGTCTCACCCGTCGATGTCGTTGTGTTGAACCGCTGGCCGCTGTGCTTGGCCTCACCCTTTTCCTTTTCTCATTTGTCGATGTCGATGTGTTGAACAGCTGGCCGCTTTTCCTGGCCTCACCATTTTCATTGGACAGCCAATGCATAGTCTTAAGCTGCGACAACAACCTTCCTGTTGTTTCAAGAGACAGCCACTCCGCAGCCATTTGCACATGATCAGGTAACAGGACATGCTTTCAAGGTGTGGTATCTTTCTTTTTTGGTTTCTCGGTGAGGTTGAAATTGTGCACCTAATTCAGGGGTTGAACACGTAAGCCGTCCAGAGGGTTGTGACTTGAATGCCGAGGGCCTTTGAGCCTTATCACGAATCTTGCATGCAATGTGGATGCATCTTTTCATTAACTAGTTCCCCATGGGTCCCTTATTTCATGTGTTCCTGCGTTCTCCTCTCTCCAGGTAGGTTGGGTTCTGCGCGTGCTGAGGTAGGCGTAGGTTCGCTGTGGTAGGTTGGTTCAGGCGCGTCCGTCCTTCCCCCCCCTCCGCTGGTCTTTTTCCGTTTCCGTCTGCCTTCGCTTTTCTTTTTCCTTGCCTTTTCAGGGTTTGCCCGTGGTGGGCCAGGTTTCCTTGTGTTGGTGTTTTCTCTTTCCCTCTGCGTTGCGTTCCCCTCTTCGCGTCCTGGTTAAGTAACTTTCATCTCATTTTCATCTTCACCTCATCTTCATTTCCCTTCATTTTCATTTTCATTTCACTGTCCGGACCTTAATTTTTCACCCTCCTGCGGGAGGGTGTGTGTGTGTGGATCATCTGAAAAGATGTAAAACTTCTAGGCGATGGTTTGGCTGTTTCGTTTCTACTGACTCGTTTTTTCAATAATGAACTGGATTTTCCAATTCAGCAGGGGGCCGCTGGGGAACATGGCAGTCAGCGGCCAACAAAGACGCTGCAATGTTCCTGTGAAAACGTACCTGCAATTTTCCAGTTTTTCGTCAATGGCAACCGGCTAAGCCAAGAACCGGCATGTCGTTTTTCCAACAGTTTTCAAACTACTGTACGGTTTTCGCAATCTGACTGAGCTGCATGAGAACAAGTAAATCCTTCGAGCAAGGACGTAGAAAGATTTCCTCGCACAGTTTCTCACTTCCAATCATCAAACCATTCCTGTCAGGTTTAACTGAAGTGTTTTTGCACGTGCGATGCATTCCACATCAGTAATTCGATAAGATGTTTCTGAGCAAGTGTGTGTGCGTGTATGTGGTTGTTTGGATTCAGTGGTGCCATTGGGAACTCTGGATGCTTGCCTTGTGGCCTGATTTGGTCGATCATGCTTTGCAATACTTCTGACATTGGGTTGTCTAGTTTTTCCTGTCTTGGTGAGTTTTTTCCTTCTTGGTAGTGCTGCAATGATCGCGGTGGCATGCAGGAAAACCCCTTAGGCATGACTTAGGCGTGACTTTGACAGCAGCGGTGCTTTGCAGAAAAGCACCGTGACTGTAGGCATACTTTCTCGTTTGCTTGTACCTACCAAAAGGCTGCAAAGGGCCGAGGGAAGCCGCAGTGCCCGCGCTCCCCATGCTCTCGCTGGGGTTGGCCGATTATTGCATTATGGTGAATTTTGAAGAGGTTCCAGACTGCAACAAGGCTAGGGTCGATGGCCTCTGGAAGCCGTGCATGGCCAGGAGTTGACCAACAAGATCCTTCAGATGATGATCCTCGGATGTGTTGACAAAGGCCATTTGTATCCATTTATTGTTTGTAGCACGACATAAACAACGAATATCAACGATGTCAAAGGTGCAAGAATGCTGAGTGAGTTGGGTCGGGCCGCATGCCAACTAGGGGTTTGCAGGGCCAGAAGATGAGATTTCCATAGATTTCCATTGTCGTCATTTTCAATTCGCAGCTGGTGTGGCGTTAGCTTCTCAAAGACTGACTTTTAGTGAGGAGTGTGGTGTCCACACTCTGCATTTCAGAATGTTGCCGGATTTGTGCCGCGACACCTAAGGATCTCCCACCCCAATGGAATCAGTCTGTCGAATCTGAAACAACAGGCAGCACTTATTGACTTTGCCCTTTGGGAGCGTGACCCAGGGAACCTTGTCTTAGCTTGCAGCGTGCGGGGCGCAAACTTGTTCCAAGCCTTGAGCCCTGAAAACAAATGATTGTCAGGCATCCAGAGGGTTCGTGACCACCAGGGTTTTGGAGATCGGAGCCCACCGGAGCCTCTGGCTCAATGTGAGGGCATGCGACGCAACAAAAAGCAACAAACCTGTCCCTTCATAGCAGCAGCAATAGGTATATAGGCTGGCTAGGAAATGCAAGGCCTAAGATCAAGATGATCTAACCATACGGGGAATTTATGCAAATCATGAGTTGAAGAGAACAATGCCCGTCTCAGAGGCTGCAGGGACAAAGACAACTGAACCAACAGAGCCGCGAAGATGACCGCAGCTCTCTGCTAGCCATGGCTGCATCCCTGCGGTGTTTTCCCTCCTCCTTCGCAGATGTGGACGATGACGGGCAGGAGGAAGAGCAAGTTGTTTTCAAAGGCTCAACCCTAGAGGGCAAACCATTGGGATATTTGGGATCACTAAGCGCGCTAGGGCTCCGAACTTTACATTGCCCCATTGCAACTCTGCAAAGCAGAGCCTTCCGGTGAACTCTGCTGTCATCGCTCAGGCCTTTCGGATTCGCAATCCGTCACTGCCCAGCATTATGTCAATCTTGTTTAACGTTGATGTTACTGTAAAGGTTGTTTTGCAAATTTCTTCCAAAGGTTGGGGATTGCTGAAATCCCGAAAGCTAGCGGTAGCTAGCTGGAGTTACTCCCCCCTCCCCCTAAGCTCCCGGGGCATTTTGAAGTGTTGGAAGCAGATTGCCAGGTCTCTAAGGCAATCTGTATTCAGCATATCAAAATCCCATCAAAATCCCATCATGTTTCCAGGTTCATATGAACCTTAGCTTTCGTTCACGGCCCCTTGGGCCTCAAGTTGAAGCTTGCCTGGCTTGCCTGGCTTGCTTGGCTTGCCTTGATCTTTTTGGATCAACTTAGGCGGCCGGAGATGCTGAGCAAATATCAATTTTCAAGTCCAAACCCGCTGACCTGGCAATGGTTGACGAAGACATGATGCTTTCGACTCAAGCTCAGTTCTGCAGTTTATGCAACTTTGAATTCTCTGACCAGACACCCTTGCAACTTTGAAGGCAGCTGCGAATGTATCGACATGGCATTTAGAAGGGCTCAGACTTGGCTTTCTACTCCTTGTCTGCCCGGCCTCCACCTGCTGTGCATTTCCAAGGACAGAACCTTTACCAGAAGGCATTGCCGTGACACCAGTGTTCAGCTGGGTGTATTTTCGTTTGTGCTCTGAGCTGGACTTGAAATCAGCTTCTTGATTGCAAAAAGGGTGGAACAACAACGCCCCACATTGCACGCAGAAAGGTCTACAGAGGAAACCATCCTGAAGAAATTCCATATATTGTATTTCTACGACAGTTATAGTCAAATGGTTCATCACCAGAATGTGCCCCAGGGTGATTTTGGATCGACACATACGTTACTCACATGCGTAATGTAAGTAAAAAATACGTAAGAAAATACATGAACAAATGAATAAACATACAGATTAAATATACATATAAATATGAATGTAAATCTAAATCTAAATCAAAATAAATATATAAATAAATTGACTAATTAATAAATAAATAAATGCATACACATATATATATATATATACAATTATTACGAAAGCCAGCTAGCTGGATCGTTGCTGTCTGCGAACAAAGTGAGTATAAGGGGGTCTGGGGGGAGGGCTTGCCCAAGTGGGCCAAAATCTCGCTATTACTTGGGGGGAAGGGTGTGTTTTGGGAGCGTTTTTCCGGGTCATGTACCATGCGGCAAAAGGGTGACGGTAGGGTATCGATTCCCCCTAGGTCCGCATTTTGGGGAGCCTTTTGGGGTGCTTGGCAGAGGAGCCGATGTCTGCGAGAAGGGGGAAGGAGTGCTAGCACAGATAGGAAAGGTAAGGGTAAAGGCGCCTTTTGCCACTGCTGTCGATGTTGGTGGAGGAAGGACAAAAGTCGCCCGGCTCGAGGGTCTTTGTCGGGCACTGTGATGTCAGATGGGAAGGTGTTTGTGTGAAGGAGGAAGGAGGGCTAGCGCATAATGCGAGGTTTGAAGGCGTAGACATAGCAGCTGTCACAAAAATTAACCACCAAAAGTACCGTGGAGGAGGTACATAATGGCCTGTGAAGCAGAATGTAGAGCATTCCTGACAATTCAGGCCGGGTTCGCTTATATAAATATATATATATATAAATATATACATATATATTTATATATATATTTTACGAAAGCCGGCCGGGAAGCTGGCCAGTTGTTGTTTGCGAACAAAGTGAAATTTGGGGTCTGGGGGGGGCTCTGGGTGAAAAGTATATGGGTGAAAAGTATATATGGGAAAAGTCTGTGGGTGAGAAGTATATGGTTGATCCGTCTTTGGGTGAAGAGTTTCTGGGTGAAAAGCATCTGCAAGAAGAGTATTTGGGTGAAGAGTCTCTGGGTGAAAAGTCTGTGCAAGAAGATTTTCTGGGTGAAGAGTCCCTGGGTGAAAAGTTTATGGGTGAAAGGCATATGGGGGAAAAGTCTGTGAGTGAGAAATATAAGTTTGATCCGTCTGCGGGTGAAAAGTATATGAGTGAAAAGTATGTGCAAGAAGATTTTCTGGGTGAAGAGTCTCTGGGTGAAAAGTATATGGGTAAAAAGTACGTGCAAGAAGAGTTTCTGGGGAAGAGTTTCTGGGTGAAGAGTGTATGGGTGAAAAGCCTGTGCAAGAAGAGTTTCTGGGTGAAGAGTCCCTGGGTGAAAAGTATGTGCAAGAAGAGTCTCTGGGTGAAGAGTCTCTGTGTGAAAGGTATATGGGTGACAAGTATGTGCAAGAAGAGTTTCTGGGTGAAGAGTTTCTGAGTAAAAAGTATATGGGTGAAAAGCCTGTGCAAGAAGAGATTCTGGGTGAAGAGTCTCTGGGTGAAAATTATATGGGTAAAAAGTACGTGCAAGAAGAGTTTCTGGGTGAAGAGTCTCTGGGTGAAAAGTATATGGGTGAAAAGTATGTGCAAGAAGAGTTTCTGGGTGAAGAGTTTCTGGGTGAAGAGTCTCTGGGTGAAAAGTATGTGCAAGAAGGGTTTCTGGGTGAAGAGTCTCTGGGTGAAAAGTATATGGTGAAAAGTATGTGCAAAAAGAGTTTCTGGGTGAAGAGTTTCTGGGTGAAGAGTATATGGGTGAAAAGTATGTGCAAGAAGAGTTTCTGGGTGAAGAGTCTCTGGGTGAAAAGTATATGGGTAAAAAGTACGTGCAAGAAGAGTTTCTGGGTGAAGAGTCTCTGGGTGAAAAGTATATGGGTGAAAAGTATGTGCAAGAAGAGTTTCTGGGTGAAGAGTCTCTGGGTGAAAAGTATATAGGTGAAAAGTATGTGCAAGGAGAGTTTCTGGGTGAAGAGTTTCTGGGTGAAGAGTCCCTGGGTGAAAAGTATATGGGCGAAAAGTCTGTGCAAGAAGGGTTTCTGGGTGAAGAGCCCCTGGGTGAAAAGTATATGGGTTAAAAGTACGTGCAAGAAGAGTTTCTGGGGAAGAGTCTCTGGGTGAAAAGTATATCGGTGAAAAGTGTGAGCAAGAAGAGTTTCTGAATAAGAGTCTCTGGGTGAAAAGTCTGTGCAAGAAGAGTTTCTGGGTGAAGAGTCTCTGGGTGAAGAGTCTCTGGGTGAAAAGTATGTGCAAGAAGAGTTTCTTGGTGAAGAGTTTCTGGGTGAAGAGTCTCTGGGTGAAAAGTATGTGCAAGAAGGGTTTCTGGGTGAAGAGTCTCTGGGTGAAAAGTATGTGGGGGAAAAGTCTGCGGGTGAAAAATCATTGGGGGAAAATAGGGGTAGATGGGATGCTGGCTTTCGTTCCCCCCTTCTCAGGTGTACTTCTGTACCTCAGAAATCTACAAGTTTCTTTCTCCTCATGCTTGCCCCTAATGACCAGATTTACTCAGGTCTCCTGCAAGCTTCGAAATGCAGAGTACAATCCCCGCAAAGGTCTGCATAGAATGCACTTGAGACTGCTCAAGCCTGCTACGGATGCCACGGTTTGGTCCAAAGGAACGGTCCACTGTTGCGTCAAGGCAAGGCACGGAAAGAATCTCAGCTAGATGCCAAGAGGGTGAAGACTAAAGGACCCAAGAATCCGAGACAATGTGGGGAACTGAGAACTCAGGCGTTTGGTCCATTTTGCATCTTCCAGCCATCATGGGCCCTCCAGTCACACAGACAGATGATCCAGAGGTATTTTAGACTCACTGACAGGGCGATGGCGATGGCCAAGCAGCTGCCCGTCGGATAACGCGCCTTGTGCAGTTTCTTGGCTGCATTCCTTTTTGCGCTGGCTGTGATACGGAACGTAGCATGTCTTGTTTGCCTTCCAGGTTGCAGGGTGGGTGTGGTCGATTTGCTGTAGCTGCGGATGAAGAAAAATTGATGGAGACCATGCGCTCAAGTTTTTCTCAAGATGAAGCTCTTCTCGTGTTTCGTCATGGTGTCAGTCCAAGGAAATGCGGCTATCCAGATGCAACTTGCAAATCCTTCCGTTTAATGAAGCAAAAGGTCAAAGCCGATCTTTTCTTCCCAGTCAGGTTGGAAGCGCTGGCACAGAAATGGAGCCGACATGTTCTCTATGTGCCAGATGTTTGCTGTGCGGCATCTCTGTACATAAAGCATCCGCAATGCCACCTTCAAGTTTGGCACACTGGAAAGGTGACAGCAATAGCTGAGAACTTTGAAGCTGGCAAGGAAGCCATCCGCAGAGTGTATAGCCTTTTGCGTGAGTTTTCGCTTTAGGAGAGAGGAAGAGCAAGGCAAGAGTCGCAAAAGTGGAGTGGATGGAGTATGTTTGAATTTCTTGTTGTGGCCAAGAGTCAGCCGCACTTTGTGCTGAAGGCCGCGGGTATGAGGCATATTGCTCATGGATTGAATTCTGGGCTTCATGGGGCATTTTTGTCCCTCACATGTTTTCCCCCAACAGCGTAAGCTAATGGGGTCTTCAGCCCAGAATAGCTCCGGTGTGCACTGGTGCAGGCGCCGGGTCAGGTTCAACGAGGGTTCCAGAGAAGGTTCCAGGAAGCCTTGGTGCAAAGCCAAGTCAGGTTCAACAGGGTTCCGGAGAAGGTTCCGGAGAAGGTCAGGGAGGCTTTGGTGCAGAGCCAGGTCATGTTCAACAGGGTTCAGGAGAAGGTGTGGGAGGCTTTGGTGCAGAGCCAGGCCAGGTTCAACAGGGTTGCGGAGAAGGTTCCGGAGAAGGTCTGGGAGCCTTTGGTGCAAAAGCCAGGTCATATTCTACAGGGTTCCCAAGAAGGTTCTGGAGAAGGTTCCGGGAGGCTTTGGTGCAGAGCCAGGTCAGGTTCAACAGGGTTCCGAAGAAGGTTCCGGAGAAGGTCTGGGAGGCTTTGGTAAAAAGCCAGGTCAGGTTCAACAGGGTTCCGGAGAAGGCTCCGGACAAGGTCTGGGAGGCTTTGGTGCAGAGCCAGGTCGAGCTCAACAGGGTTCCGGAGAAGGTTCTAGAGAAGGTTCCGGGAGGCTTTGGTGCAGAGCCACATCAGGTTCAACAGGGTTCCGAAGAAGGTTCCGGAGAAGGTCAGGCTTTGGTGCAGAGCCAGGTCAAGTTCAACAGGGTTTGGTGCAGAGCCAGGTCAGGCTCAACAGGGTTCCGGAGAAGGTTCCGGAGATGGTTCCAGGAAGCCTTGGTGCAAAGCCAAGTCAGGTTCAACGGGTTCCGGAGAAGGTTGCAGAGAAGGTCCCGGAGAAGGTTTTGCGAATCTTTGGTGCAGGGCCAGGTCAGGTTCAACAGGTTCAACAGGGTTTCCAGCGCTTGGCTTCGCAGCACGCTTCAGAAAGATGTGTAAAATAAAATGTTGCGGCTGTTGGGGATACCACCGAAGCTTATTTTTGTCCTCAAAAAAATCAATTGCATTTTGACAACTCTTTCGTTTTTTTCTTCATTCTATCATTCTCACAGGCACTGCTGTTGGTTTTGGAAAGGCGTTTCTTTGGGTCTATACTTTCTATGATCGTCGTATTAACTAAGGACTAACGAGCTCGTGCGCATGAATCGGCAAGTGCCACAAGGCCGGTAGATTTGCGTTGCTGCCGACTGAAAGCATTTTGAAAGCACCTTGGAGCTCCTTGGGCTGATCGGTTTCCGAAATTCCGCGGGTTTGAACCAAAGTTTGCTCAGGCAAGCCGAAGAAACAACCCAAGGAGGCTTGCTGTAATGTTTTTGTGGCCATCGGGCATGCCATCGGGCATGAGCAGGTTCGTACACAGGAGTGTGGTCCTTCGAGCAGGTGACGGCTTGATGGTTGGGATCTTATCTGTGCCCAAATTGTTGCAGGTCACAAGCTTTCAATGAGGCGGCAAAGTGCTTTCCCCTTTTCCTTTCTTATTCTTGGCAATTGTCCAGGGACATTGCAAGGAAATTCGGTGAAGAAGGACAGATTCTCAGCATCGATGATTCTTGCCAGCTTGCTTATGCAGAAGTTGCATAGGCAAGGCCTGGTTTGGAGGTTTAATGAACTTGCCAGCCGCTGCTGGTGGATAGCATTTTAAAAGAAGTTGGAGGGAATCAAAGCATGCCCCGTGGGGCATGCTTTTAGACGTGGCCGAATCATGCCAAGATCCAGGGTGATCGGCTATGCCAGAAGTGCGGACACCGCGATTATGTGCAAAAAGTGGTGGCAGCGCTGGAGTTGTATCAGCTTCACGTCTTTCTTTCATCTTCCAGATTCTTCCAGTCAAGTTTCTGCATCCGATTCTTAGGTCCAAGATCCAAGTACGCGAACTGGTGGTACCTCAACTGAGCTAAACACCACAACATGTCCTGATCCAAGTACTAAACATATCTAAACATAAAAACATATATATGCTGGTGCTGTTTGTCGAGGATTTGGAGGAGCTGCACTGCGAGGCCACTGCCGAAGCTTTGGAAGCTGTGGATGCTGTGGATCTTTCCCTATCTAATCTTCTTCCCCATTCTCAAATTTCAATTGTGAAGTCCCTTTTTGTGCTGGTAATGCGGCAATGTTTTGCAGCACGAGGGAGCAAGTTTAAAGGTGCTGTTCACGCCAGGTGCAGAGCTGAGATTCAATTGGCCTAGATGCTGTAGACATCTGTAGACATCTGTAGACATCTGTAGACTAGTAGAGTCTCAGAGATGCTCCAGAGTCGATGTGGACTTAGGCCATGCAAATGATCACGTATGCCTTTTCCTTGAGGAGCGACTCACAGCATGGTCTTCGGCGCACATGGGGAATGTTGTTGAATGTCATTGATAGAATGCACTGACTCTTACAGGAGGAGGGAGCGCTTTTCACAGGTGATAACGTGCCAAAGAACTCAGGAAAGCGTTGAAAGAGATTGAATGAAAAACATAAATCCCGTGAGACCAGTGGCACAAAAATAGCAGCTACTTTAGTATTCCAAGGAGCCGGCTAGAGCCGTTTCCTTCGATTTCTGCGCTCTTAGCTGCTTGATCTGCTTGAGGCTGGGATGGGGAACTGGCACCTTCCAGGACACCGGGATACACAAAACTTGCTGTGGTGGGTTTTAGAATTTTTGCTGCTTTATGTTGAACTATGTTGAACTATGTTGAACTGTTGGGAAGAGCAAGGGTCTAGTGTGAGCCTTGGCATGGACCTTTCCACTTTCGCAGCAATGAGTACACTAGTGAGTGGCACTAGTGCTGTGTGTTTTGAGCTAGAATTATTCTGATCCTAGCAGGTGAAGAGAACAAAAGAGAGCAGAACCATTCCAACTTTACTCAGGACATGCAGCCGTACATGAACTCCCTGAAGCGCATGGCAGCTCAGGCTAGGATTGTTTTGTAGCCATGCCTTTGAATGAACTAGACCATAAATTTGGCGGCTGGTTTTTGCGAAGGGGGCGAGGGTGCTTTATCCCGCACATGGGCCCGATTCTCGGTCCAACTTCTAAATATTTCACAAGCGCAGGGCTAGAAACATTCCATTTGCTTTCCCTGCCATGAGTGCTTTGCAAGGCCAACAGTTGCTGGTGCTGCTGAAAGCGCGGCATGGTCCGGGGCCAAGCCCTTGTACCCGGCAGGAACACTTGCCACCATCATGTGCAAGTCCACTGTTTCTGTGGGTTTCTGACGAAGTCCGGTCATCACAGATTTTACATGTGAAACTTACATATACTTAGGCTGAAGATGTACATATCTCATCGCGAAGAACGTATTCACCAAGTTGAGAAGGCAGAGCAGCTCGAAGGTCTTGAATGGTCTGTTTTTCTTGAACTTCGATCAGATAATCCCAGAATCATACATTGTCATACATCTACATGAGATTCAATGCAAATAGTGCATCTTCTTTTATATAGAGGTTTCGCAGTGTGTTCAATCGTGGAGTGATGCATGCTATGCTGCAAGCTGAAAGGCAATGCCATGCAATGCTCCTGCCTAGCTTGATTGCAACTTTTCATTGTTTGTGATGTCCGTAGTACTATTTGGGAAGTCTGTAGTATCCAGGTAGGGACTTGGAGACTTGGAGTTATCGCACTTGGAGAAAATTATCCTGCTTTGAACTTGGAGCCAACTATGCCTACGGTAAACTTGGAAGTTGTTTTTTCATGTTTTTTCTTTCAGCTTGCCTTCAGCTCGCACAGGAGCTGCGAGCAGCTGCGTCGGGTTTAGATCTCATAGAGCTGGTGAAGCGGGTTTACAAGGTTGGCCAGTGCCCTGCTGGTGGTGAAACTCTTTTCTTTTTATGTTTGTTGTGCCGTTGTACCTTACAAAAGGATACAAAAGGCTGTTTCCAAAATTTCCCTCCCAGACACCACAGCATTCCAGATTTTACCCTTGCTGAATCCAGGCGCAGCCTGAAGTGATGCATTCTCCAACGCTCTTCAGGTGCACAACATTATGTCACCTGGGTTGTCACTGACTGCATTTCTTTTGACTTGCCCAAGATATTCCTTGTATTTCCTTGTGCTTGATCATTTGATGGCATTTGATGGCTGGACATTGTTGTTTGTAGGGGCGCCTGCTTCAATACACAGGTCCACCAACATGAGCCTCCCTGCCTGCAGTATGTGCGGCATGATTCGAAGCTCACTTGGTGATGCTCAGTGATTGTTTGTCTTGGAAATGACTCGCAGGAGTTGAAACCTTGTCCGAAGAAATAGGAGACTGCCAAGCCATGTGCGTCCAAGAAGTGTATGCTGTGTTTCTTTGGCTCAGACGCCCATCTTCCAGAGCATAGGGCTTGTTTCTCAATAGTCATCGAACACTGCTCAAACCCCTTGAGCCGCAGCCCATTTGACAGAACTTCTACTGGGTCATCCACAGCCAACCTTTGGAACACCATCCAACACCTACATCGCGACATGATCAGTGTATCAGTGCACCGTGCATCCCACACTGACATCACCGTGGAAGTTTGGCACCTGGGCGCGGCCCACCCTGGCCCATGGCACCGGCGCCTGAAAGTGCGCCGGAGAGTGTGGCCGTGAAGTTCGACATCAAGGCCAAGATGGAGAACGCGCAGAATGGCCAGAATGCGATCGAAGCGAAAAAGGAAGAGCCTCGTGAGAGCAAGATCCAGAACCAATCGACAGGGACAGGGACAACAGCTCATTACCTGCATGATCGTTTATGTTTTCCTGCACCTGCGCCGACACACATTTTTTGAATTTTGAATTCGAACTTCTGCAGGACCCTGCCAGAGAAGCCGGTTAGACTATATGTTAATCGCGAGGACCATCACCTTGGTCACTTGGAGGCCGAATTTCTTGCAGTGCAAGCAAAATTCCACAGTGAGTGCCCCACACACTTCTGTGTGTTTTCTATTCCAAGTCTGGACCGTTGGTTTCTGCAGGTGTACAGCTATGACCACGCCCTTTGCTTGCACAATGGCATGACGAGCACCACATTGAAATTTGGATATATTTGGGTGGCCTTGTCACTCATGACTCATCACTTATCACATCTTATCACAATGTTTGACTCGCCACCTGGACCTGGGTGTTTGCGATCACCTGCGCTGAGGTTGGCTTGCTCTTCAAGATATGCGAGCTGCTGACCAGCCATGGTGTGGACATTTGCAGCTGCACTTCAAATTATGCGATTGTGTTTTTCCTGAAGACTAAATGACTAAATTGACTCATAACTGGCAAGGGAAGAAAACTGGAAGCGTGCCATGATTGCACCACTCCTCTCACAATGTAAGTTGTTGGCACTTGGTCCAGGGGCATTCAATCTGGCAATGAGGCAGTGCTTCAATCAATACCGAGAACGGAGTAGTGTCTTGCCAAGCTATTTGCAGTGCCAAGCTGCTGCCTAGACTGAACAACGATACAAGCTTGCGGTCACAGGTCGCTCTTGGACCTAGATTGCTCAACAGCTCGCGCTGTTTGTGAACTATAAGGTGTACAATCAATTTGAAGTTCGGATCGCACGCCCTTCCGACACCGCAGCCTGTGTGGAGTGGTGTCTTGACTGAAGAGGAGGGGCACAATGGGACGTCTACAGACATACAGCAGAACAACAAAGGAAATCCAATTCCAGATTGTGAATCACTTTCTTGAAGTAAAATTGATTTGCAAATTTGTCTTCTGCAGCGGCTAGACTCAGATTCCGCGGCAAGCGCTCAGGTGCAGAGAACTTGAGGAGCTGTTGGAGAAGACCAGAGGTTAGAATGTCCATACCATATTGCTACTGGCAACTGGCATGTCGCTACAGGCATGATCTAGCATCTATTATATACACATGTCATGTTCGGGCTGTTTCTTGCCTCTATTCATTTTGATATGTTCGAGGACATTCAAGCATGGAATGGAGTTTAAAAAGGAATATGAGGCACAAGTCTGCTTGAGTGGACTGCATGGTATCAGGTTCAGCCTTTGACAATTCCTTGGCCAACGTCTCGAAAAGGCTGTCAGTCAATCCTGACCTAGTCAGTGTTGCTTTGCTGCAATTTCAGACGTGACGTCCTGATTGGACAGTTACAGTTAAAGTTGAATTGTGAAAAGGATAATGCAGTTGCTGCATATTGTCATATTGTTGCAATTTACTGGCAGGAGCTCAAGACTTGAATCAGCAAATTGGTCCTGCACCCCACGTGTTTCAGGTTGTTTCATTTGTGGAACGTCCTCCTCAAAGGTGCCTCGAACAGTCAGCACTTGGACAGTCCACGGGGTCCACTGAGTCCACTGAGTCCACTGAGTGACAGGGAGGAGCTGTGCTACAAGCTGGTGCTGGAAGGCATCAATCAGGCAGGGGCCAACGCGATGGCAAAGAACCATAAAGAACCATAAAGAACCAATGTTCTCTCGGGGCAATTTGCAGTCAAAGCTTGCTGTACTTAGGCAGGTTTGCTGACCTACACAGCTCTGGTTCTGTACCGCTGTGGTTTCAGCACCTTGGCCGGCGAGCACAGTCGTAGCAAGACTTGAGGGGCTGGAAAGGGCTTCCCTACTTGATCTTCTTGAGTTTGAACATGGTTTGAACTCTTTCAGCTTTTACAGACAGAGGCATTGCGACAGCAACTATTTCCACAACAGAGGTGCGGCTGAATGCTGAGTTGGTACAGAGTGCATTTTCCAGCAACAAAGAATGTTCGTTGAGATTCTGGGGTGTTGGAGTACCAACGTTGGGAGAACTGTTCTCAAGCATTTAAACATGCTTGCGGGAGAAGTGTGGTACAGAAAACATTCAATTCCATCATGTTCCATCGTGGGGTGCGCCTCTTGCAATCCAGTGGGTGGTCGCAGGGCCACATCGTCGACACATTCGAGCTAACTACTACGTCTGCAGAGTCTGAAAGTCTGCTTCGTTCCTACCTGGACGTTCCTATGCCAACGTCTGCAGGCTGGGCAAAACTGAATCGCTATTCAGTGACCAGCTTGGGCAATTTGCAAGTACCGTCAGAAAGGAACATGTGAAATGATATGACGTGATCAGATCTGTCCCGCACAGGCCAAGAGAAGACCAAGGACAGCATTATTGTGTTGTTCTGCCACAAGTAGCAAGAAACAGAAAGCAGAATGAACCGAAGGGATCCCAAGTTGAAACTGGGTGACCATGAGATGCCCCCAAACTGTCAGGGAACTTGGAAGACGTGAGTCAATGATACCAATCCCCATCACTGTGGGAGCTGAAAGTAAGACCTTTGCATATCTTCCCCATGCTGTTATTCTTGAGGGTTTCCTTCGCTCGTATTGCTCGCGTCATTGTCCAGGAGGTAATGCCCCTTCCATTTCATGCGGTTGAGTCGGACGCTGACCTGCAGGCCTGGGGCTGTCACATGGTGTAAGTCACGCTTTGAAACTAGAGATACATATGTGAGCAGAGTCTGCATGGCGCAGAAGACCAGCTTTGGGCACTGCAAAAGCTTGTTTGGCTCGAGCCATTGAACAGTTCTGACGTAGCATCCATCCAAAGTGACTGCTTTGTAGGGAATCCCGCTTGAAACTTTTATATTTTGTGATTGTTATTATTGTTTTCACGTCAAGAATGGACGGGGTGCCTTTTTCATTTGGCCGCATTTGCAACACATCTTTTGCCATCTTAACATGCCGGTGACCATCTGGCGGCCGAACGATGGGGACCTACAGCCGTTTGCATGTGCCGATAGTGACACTTGACAATTGCCTTGGACTTTTCATGCTGTTTCAGTTTTGTTATGTTTCGTTTTTTTCTCTGTTTTTCTCGGCAATTTAGTGACTGTAGCCGCGCTCAAAAGCAGCACATGTGCTATCACGATGTTTCGCATTGTTTTGCCATTGTCTGGTCGGTGTCCCTCCAAAAATATCTATTTCATCATATTTCATCGCATTTCAGGTTGGGGTCTCTCCGAGATCGTTGGTGCGTCGTGCTGAAGCCGCCCAATTTTTCAGGGGCTGCCGCACCACCGATGCCATCGCTGGAGACCACCCTCAAGCCTCTCTTGCCCAGTGGCCGTACCTCGAAAAAAAAACACATTTTGAGTCTTGAGAGGCCATGAATTTCAGAAAACTGCTTGATTTCAGTCTTGATTGTTTCTTCTTTTATCTCTTCTTCAGCCTTTTGCAGGTTCTCTCTCATTCCCTATAAAGCCAGAAAAAGAAGCAGAAGGTTTGGTGGTTGTGCGAAGCTTAGTTTCTGTTTTTCGCTGAGGAGGTTGCAAGAAGAACACCACGACACAGGGGCAGAAATTGCGCAAACAGTTCATGTGCTGCTTTCCATTTTGGGAGGTGGCCACTGACGATGCGATGCGAAAAAATCTGGACGAGACCTTGAGTCTTGCCTGCCAACGTAGAGAATCACCAGCTTGACTGGATTGAAATATCTTGAAACTTGAAACAATGTCGCGTGCACATGTCGCACATGTCGGACTGTTTGTGATCTTGGGCCCTTGCGGAGGTCTTTTTCCTTGTTTTTCTTTTTTCTTTGCCACGAGGCGTCGCGGATTGGTGAAAAGCCGCTATCGGCTGCTGGTCGACGCCTCATCTCATGGCCTGGGCGTCGGGGAGGCGAAACAACAGCTCCAAGGCTCTCCGTTTGCCGATGTCGTTTGCATGCAAACGCTACTAGAGCTACTAGAGCTGCTAGAGCTACTAGAGCTGCTAGAGCTGCTAGAGCTTCATGTCTTCAGTATTTTGAAGCTGTGCCTTTTCCATAGGTTTCTGGTGTTCAGAGGTCATGTATGATATCATGCTCCATGATGGCATCTATTTGCCCTGAAAGGTACCGAGTCAAAATTGCCCGAGCTTTCTTTGTATAGCGGCACCTTGCTTTGCGCTAGAAATACCCAAAGTTTATTTTGGGCGTACACTATTGCACAAGTCGATGTGGTTCTTCTATTGAAGAATTGTGAGCAGCCATAACCTATATATAACAACCGAGCCTCTTAGGTCCAACTGCCTGCCCTTCTTTTCCTGAAATCATCACAGAGCCTCGGCAGTATCCTACTAGCAATTGGATGTTTTGTTTCTTGTGCTTCATTTAGGTTTGCTTGATGTTTGAATGTTTATTCACATTCGCTGGCATTGCCAAGGAAATGTACCTGGTGACAGAAAGGCCCTCAACCAAAGCGGCGCGGGAGCTACGGCGGAGTCTGGCAGTCGCTGGGACTCCCGTCATGACATTTGGCAGCAAATTTCAGCAGCAGTATTTCAAGTGAGACCTGCAAGGCTATAGGCCATAAGATATTGATTTATATAGATTATAATAGATTGTATAAATTTAATTGCACTTGTTTTTTCTCCTCGGGTGTGCACTGTCAACTGATTCGAAAGCGGCTCGGCTGCTTTTGTTTTGACTTGCGCACAGATTTGTGTGTTCTTGATAATCTCTTTTAGGGGGTCTGTTGCGGGATATCGAGGTTTGATCTAGCGTACCATCCGGACTTCAGAAAGAGAAAGGGTAGAAGCAACGGGGCCGATGGGGAGAACAACTTCTCATCAGCCCTCGCAGGCCTGAGATCTTCAATTTTCCAGCATTGGACGAGTCATATTGCGTTGTTACCTTGGGACATCTTGGGACTGACCCTGCCAGGCACCTTGACAATGCAGTTGTTCGAGCTGGAGATGCCAGATCCGTTTCGGCAGGAGATGATCAAAATCACCGCACCGATGCCGAAGGACCCGTGGGCTGCAGTGGGCTGCTGTGGGCTGCTGTGGGCTGCTGTGGGCTGCTGTGGGCTGCTGTGGGTCACTGAAATCATGGCTGGTCAGCTGGTCATGCTGGCCGTTGATCCAAGAAAGACATACGACCTCTGCCAGGAATGGCTGGCCCTTCATCCCCTACCAGAGTTGGAGGGCTGGACAGAAGATGCCGAAAGTTTCTTCAGCTGACTTGATTTGGCATGTTGAAAAAGTCCGCCTTTAAGGTGTTTGCAGCGTGTCACCTGAGCGCATTTGTGGCCCAAACTCAAAATGAGGATTGCCATGAACTGCACAATGAATTGACGGTGCTGACATGTGCTGAATGTGTTGTGATTTACTTCAGTCCTGAAGGCGCTGATGCAGATGTGGCGAACGCACCTTCGGCTTTAGATTTGGGTCAGTGCTTGAATCAACTTGCAGGCTCTCTTGGCTTTGGCCCCGGTGTCAAGTGAAGTACTTTTTGTCAGGCAAGGTGCCAACGTGAATGAACAATCACTGAGCCGGGTCAACTCCTTGGGAGAGCTTCTTGACCAAGTTCAGGCATTTGAGGGGAAAATGCAGACGTTGTTGGTCCCGCTTTCAATGCTTTGCTGGCTATTGTTAGGCAAAGATAGGCAACGTCTTTTCAGCAGCATGGAACATTTGGTGTACCATATATCTATACCATATATCTACAGTGTTGAGTTGCCTGGTGGCTATTTGAGCGCATTTTTGTCATGCACAGTTGTACCTGCTGGTTTCGGTTTATTTATTCGCTTACAGTAATCACGATGATGCTGCCAACTTAGGATCCTGGAAGAGCAGCTTCGAAGCACTGAGATATCAACAGATATCAGATAATCACAAGATATACTGCAATAAGAATTCACGAGACGAGACGAGATGATTTTCGACATAGACACATAAAAGATAAAGCGGCATATGGCAGCATGACCAAGGTGTTCAGATGCGAATCGTATGAGCCGCGCCGGATCGTTCTGTGACTCCGAGCCTGAACAGCCTAGTGGTGGAGCCGCACAGGACCAGCTGATTGTTGGAATCAGGGCTCTTTGAACCACTGATTTTGGTCATTCTGTGACATCCTCAAGCTGTTCTCGAACTTTTTGCGCAATTTGCTGTGTTTTGCAGTGTTTGGTACAACGGTGGTTTTTCGTGGCAGGAGGCTGCGTTTGGGCCTCACATCCTTCATACCTCATGCAGCGCTGGCGTTTGCAGAGCTCCTGCTCTGAGAGAGTCCCCGGAGAAAGCTCCCTCATGTCAACCGCAGAATTTGCAAGCTTTAGAGTACTTTAGAGTAGAAGAATGGATGGATTTCAGCCACTGATTCTCAACACCTTTGTCCTATGTGAACGGCATTTCATATACCCTTGTGCCCATACCACAGAAACGGATGCACTGAATGATTGAACGACAAAATGATTCTGAATGAACCAAAGTAAAGGTTTGAGAGTAGTGTAGCTGTATGGGAATATGCAGATACTGTACATGTGTCAGCCCTACACGCACCACTTTACGCGTGCACTAGTTCCCGCGCGATGGACCCCGAACCAAATACTTCAAAAGCAGCCTCGCTGGTGCACTCAAAGGCGAGTGTGGTGAAGGCAGTGCCAGTGAACACATCCAAGGCAGCCAGCCTTGCCTTCGCTAAAGACGGGTTCCCGATCCCACCTGTTTTGGGACCATGCCCGATGCCACAAGTACCACCTCCTCCATTGACTCAACCTCCTCAATTTGAGATCACTGCTGGGGGCTGCATAGGCACCAAGATGCCTCCAACTCAACCAGGGCAATTGTTTCTGCCTGGAGCTCCCCCGCCTCCGCCGATGCTTTTGCCTGGCGGGCCTACCTTGAGCCCTTTGGGTCCCCCACCTCCTGGTCCACCTATGGCACCGCCACCCATGGACATCACAGCTGCTGAGCTTGTGGCAGCTGTCGATGCAGCAATGGCACGCGTCGTTGCTGGCAGTGTCCCACCTGGGCTGGGGCCAGGTTCTGAACCAGGCCTGCTCCCAGGTCAGTTGCACAGTCCGGTGCAAGGTCCGCCGCCAGGTCCTCCTGCATCTGGACCCGCTGAAAAGGTGGAGTGGGAAGCCCACAAATCACAACAAGGCATGCCTTATTTTTTTTGCAGGAAGACTGGCGAGTCAAGATGGGTCAAGCCTACAGGGCCCCAAGACGTGATCGTGGATGCGAAGCCGGCAGCGAAACAAGTTCAAGCCGCCCCAAAAGCTGCGCCCGCCGCTTCAATTAAGGACCGCATTGGGGAACCTGAGTCGTGGGAAACCATAGGCAAGACTGGGTGGTCAAGAGTTCAGACTGATAAAGGCTTCACCTACTTCTACCACAAGAAGCAGAAGAAGACATCGTGGACTTGCCCGCCTGAAATTGAAAAGGATGTGGCCGAGCTTGATGGTTGCCTTGGTGCAGTTGAGGAGGTGGAAGAAAGCAATGAGGAGAGTAATGCAAAAGAAGATCGAGAAGATCCCGAGCGTATGGCCGATGAGGTGCCCAAAGATGACGCTCAAACGGAGGTGACAAAGCCAAGCAAAGCTGAGCGAGCAGAGAAAAGAGCTCAGCAGGTGGAGGAAGAGCAAAAACTTGCAAAAGAGAAAGAAAAACTGAGGAATTTCAAGCAGCTCCTCCTGGAAAAGGGCGTCAAAGCCTTCGATAAATATGAAAAGTGGCTGCCAAAGCTTGTGCATGATCCCCGGTTTTCTGCCATCACAGGCCAGAAGGAGAGGAAACTTCTGTTTGACATGCTAGCCAAGCGTATAGACAGTGAGAAGCGCAAGACCCAGGCAGTCCACAAATTGAAGGGACGGGAGGCATTCAGAGAGCTGCTGACCAAGGCAGATGAAATGGAGTTGCTCCATGGGCGAAGCGTAGAGAGAGCATTGTCAGCCATGGAGCGCCGTTTTGGAGATGACGAGCGTTGGGATGCAGTAGCAGAAGCCAAGAGGGAGCGAATGGTCGCTGAAGCGGTCGAGGAAGCCACAAAGCGGGTTGAGAAGGAAAAGGACGAGGCGCGTGCCGCCTTTCGTGCCTTGGTCTTGAGGACGCTGAGCTCCCTGAAGAAGGATGGAAAGGACGATGCTCCTTCCTTCTCCCACGTCCGACGTCACTTTGAGGGCGATCCTTGTTGGCCCAAGCTTGGATCTACAGAACGGGAAGGCATGTACAGCAGGATTGTCCGTGAATTGGAAGAATCTCGGAGAAAGCAGAGAGCCAAGCAGCGCCAGATTCAACTTGAAGTGGAGGAAGCGCGAAAGAAGAGGAGACTCACAGAAAGCGAGGAGAGAATGTTCAGTGTTTTGGCCGAGCGAGTGAAGAATCCCTTCAGCTTGACCTGGGAGGAGGCGCTGCCAACATTGCTAGGTTGTTAAGTCGTCTAGGCCCAGGCAATTGCAAGGAAGAACGATGCCGATTCTTCAGGAAAAGGCAGTAGATCAAAGATGTGAAACCTGCAGCGTTGAGTCATGACATTTTGCCATGACCAGGCGAAGGAGGAGCTGGGAGACTTCCTGCAGGATCTCCTGCAGGGCTTGAAGGACGAGGAACTGGAGCAGATGTATCTGGACTACCAGAAAAGATCCATCGATGCACGCCGAGAGGTGCCAAGGATCCTGGGGATTTGATGGGACTTGATGGGACTTGGAGGCGGAAAATCAAGCACACCAAGGCACACTAAGGAATGAGGCAAAGGTAACCTCGGTGAAAGATGGTCAAACCAAGCTTCCCAGATGCTGGGCGATAGAGAGAGGGAGAGAGAGAGAGAGAGATGCTGCGTACTTCTGTCGCAGGGTGTTAGTGTTTCGTTCCCATTAGACAGGCCTGGCTATGTATCCTTGACGCTGCTGGTTTTGATGCAATCGGACCTGAGCTGGAGTTCGAGGATATCAGGGCATTGGGTTGAAGTCGGCCTGCCGTCATCTCAAAATTCCAATCAAATGAAGCAGTGCTGAATGGTTGTGCGTGAAAGACATTACATGGCACCGGGAGGAAGTTGTCGAAAGAGCTTTTGATGCCCGCACTGACGCAGCAACTGCTCGAGCTTTTCACGGGATGCCAGAGGACAGCATGTTTAGGTTTGCTCAGCAGTTGCTGAGAAGCTTCACTGTTGCGCTGACTTTGCAGTTGTAAGTAAGCGTTCAAGAGTGACGTTTGGGTCGCACCCACTGTCCGCATTTGTCCAATATTGTCCAATTATGTTCACTTGGTGAAGGAAGTGCTGAAGGCAGCCTGGCTTGAATGGCGAGAACGTGCTTACGATCTTGCCATAGAAGACTGCCAAAAGTGGCTTCGAACCTGTGAGCACCTCCGTGGTTGCAACTTAGCTCAGAAATCATGTATTCATGTAGTTGCGTTTTGCACATTTTTTGTATAGGATTGTATAGGCATATGCGCATGGAAGCACGGACAAAAAATGCGCATGTACATGCCTATAAATATGTACATCAGAATCACACAGATGCCGCACATACAAAAACCAAGGGAGCAAAGAAATTCCAGAGATACCAGAATTCCCAGGGCAGATCATCGTGGAGCTTTTTGGTCAGCTGTGATTTAGCCAATACCTTCGTGAGGCGAAGATGTAGAGCCAACAGGCGGAGACAGCTTCGACAGACTCTTGCGCAGGCTAGCGGCCAAAGATGTTCGCTTCAGACGCCTGAACGGACGACCAGAGCAGCAAACACGAAGCTTGGAGAGATTCTTACGGGGTAGAAACATGTACAAACGTGATCAAACATGATTGGATCATGTTACTTTGGCCTGAGAAGCCCACACGCACTCACACCAATTGAGGCACTAATGTCATTACTGTAGTTTGCCAAATTCTTTGGCACAACTTGTGTTGGGCCAGGTTTTTTCACACCATGAATCTTCAAAAAAAATGAAGGTGTGTTTTGTCGAATTCTAAAGCTAGATGTTCAGACATGGGATCCATTGTGAGCTTGCCCTGTTTCTGGAGATATCGGGAGATCTTGTTGTTTTGGTCCTTTGGTGCTTTGGTTTCAGAGAGTTCCCTGTTGCCGTTGCGTTTCCACTTTCCCAAGGGCTGTTGGCTGGACGCCTTCGGGAGCTGCGGAGCCTGCGAGAGAAAGGACACACCAAAGGAGAGGATGACGAGTTGGACGAGTGACGAGTTGAGTCACGAGTTGAGTCACGAGTTGAGTCACGAGTTGAGTCACGAGATGTGACGAGATGTGACCAGTGACAACGGGCACGGCGGTCGCCTCTTGCTCCTTTCCCTCAGTGCCACAACACTTATGCACCGGAGAGGAAAACGACCTGCATTTTTGCATGCAGTAATGTAGATGATCTTCGATAAAGAGTTGCAGCTGTCAGGTACAGTTGTTAGGTTTTGACATGAAGATTGAGTTTCTTACTGTAGATAGATTTAGTGAATGCATGATTATGAAATCATGGATACCACCTGAGAAGGACAAAGAAGGACAAATGAACAGCGCTCAATTAAAACCATAGGCGGGCCAAGCTTGTTGCACCTTGTTGCTGGTGCTGAGGCAGAAGGACAAGCAGAAAGACAGGGAGAAAGACAAGGAGAAAGACAGGGACAAGGACAACGATGAGAAAGGGCTCACGCGGAAAATGCCGCAGCCTCAGATGCACAGCAGAGCCATCCTGGGGTTCCTGTGGCATTTCCATGCGTTCCACGTCAAAGTCCTCATTGACTAACAACACATCTTGAGACAAGCTGCATCGTTTGACCGGCCTTTGTATCTGCGCCTAAGGTCAGTTCAATTTGTGAACGGTGATGCGTTGCTGGCTGAATCTTAGAGGGCTCCAGCCTCCACAACCTTCCAAAATGGCTGCTGTGAGCTGAAATATCCTCTTGTTAAAACTTGGTGTAGGACTGGGTATGAATTTGCCTCGTGTTGAGACCCCATGGATCTTTGATGATCTTTGGGCGTGCCTTCAGATGGGCTGAGAGATTTTGGTGAGTCCATAGACGATGTCCTTGGTCAGGAGCCTCCTTCCTTTTGGATCTTGGATGATCTTGGTCAGCCATGGTCAGCCATGGTCAGCCAGGTGTACACTGGCAACTGCAAGCAGTTCCCAGAAGGTGAAAAACGACATGGGATTGGCACCTACGTTGCTCGGCCTGCATTGAAAGCTTTTGAAAGCCGTTGCTCCATGTTGCTGAATGTTTCTCCGAAATACTTCACAGTGCAGGGCAGGTTGACCTGCAGGTTGACCTGCACGCAAAGCATCAAGATTCATAATATAACCTTTGCAGTTGCCCTGCCTTCTATTCTGGCTGGGGCATCAGAAGACTGAGGTCTATTCTAGTGGAACCCATGACGTATACAAGCAGTTTCACGACCGCACTTAGCTGCGCCTCTTGCAATGCTGTCCTGGTCTGGAACATTTTCAGCATGTAACTGCCTTGCCAAGGTATCAAGGTCAATGGCAGGAGGAGCTTGAAATCGGGAAGGGGATGCAAAATGTGATCAAATGATATATCAAATGTGAGTGATGTTCCTCTACGATTGGGTGTGCAGGTTGCACCATACTAAAACTAACCTCAACTCCGATGGCCTCATGTCAGTCAGGACAAGAAACACGGTTACGGTGTCCTGTTTTATCGCAATGGCGGCGTTTATGTGCCTTGGCAATGCAGGGGAGCGCTAGTGCACTTTCTCTACATCCAGCTATTTTCCACCGTAGGAGCATCGAAGAAACACAGCTTTGTCCAGCTTTGGTGTTCTGTTCAGGTGGGCCAATGGATGAACAATCAGAAGCATGGCCTTGGAGTTCTCCTGGACAGCAACTCCCAGGATCTCGGGTGGATTCATGGCCATTGCTGATTCTCACCACACTTTGAACATTTCTGAAAAACTACTCCGCAAATGGGCAGAAATTGAAACAGGTGTGGTCGCCTTGAGCTTTCCCTGTGTCCTTTGATAGTTTTCGCAGGAGCCAGCTGAACCTTGGCGGCAGCATTTCGCTACATGTGGATGGAATGTCTATGGGTACAGTGTCAGCACCCGTACAGCGAAACGGCTTTGTGCAGTGTTCCGGTTTGAGTGCGCCCTTCATTCACAATTAGCCTGGAATTAGCCATGTCTTTTGTGCATCTCCCCGAACGTCAAGCGCACCAATTTCCAGAAGTCTTTTTCAGGCGTCTGCATAGAGTTTTATTTCTTCATACTGAAAGGCCTTGAAATTCAGCACATGGGTAAAATAATAACAAGTCAAGAAGGACATAAACATAGGCCACGACACCTCCATTTTATTCTACGTTCTATGAGCACATGCCCCTCTCTCTCTCTCTCTCTTCCTGCCTGCTTTTTTTCTTTTTCTCCTCTCTCTCTCTAGATTCTTCATGCATTGTCTTTCTTTCGTGTGGCTGCTAGTGCGGACATACATGCATCCATGAATTGTAGACTGTGGTATATCATTCTTACATTAGTCTACTTCCACCACAAAGAGCGTTTACCCGTAAACGAAACGCCGAGGCATGGCAAAACCTGTATCCAACCAAGGGTTTGAAAGAATATATGCTCTAATGGAATCTTCAGCTATATATACATATATACGTATGTATACTGTACTTGTAGCACAGTATCGTTTACTGAAGTTAACGCTACCCAGCCCAACTTTACCCTTGAAGATCTTGAATGAGGCATGTTACACATTTTTGGCCAAGTTGACACAAATTTGCGTGTATGCATGGTGCAGTTCAAACCTTAAGCCTTAGGATCAACAATTCGTTGCTGTTTGAAACAAGTTTAACAGTTTAACCTCGATGAATGCTTGTCCGACAAAACAGCTCTTGAGAGCCTGCACTTGGGATCTGAGGGTATGCCGACCTACCGATACGAGGGGCTATGGAAAGAGGACTATGGCCGGAGACTATTTAGTACCAAGTCGAATCTGACAAGCGCACAAAGGGCTTATCTTTTGCCAGCCAGACGAACCCAGATCTCCAAACGTCCTTCTCTGTCACATCCTGTCTCGCATCCCTCATATCCCTCACTACCTGCTGATTCGCTTTGGGCCTTTGGGCCTTCCCGGGTCTGGAGCATTCTTGCTGACGTGTGCCACCCTCCAGGACCATCAACATGGGCTGGGCGTAGAGGAAAGAGATTACGAGCCGCTTCCAATTGAAATATGACATACAGTGCATTTCCAACGTATGCAGTGCATTTCCGATGCGTTTGCGTCTTGCTTGTTTCGCACCAAACCATGGTTTCAGCAGCAGTAGTTGGCATCGCTGCAGGTCATACTTTGGGAACTTCAACAATGGCAACCGTCACTTGGCCAAGTGCTAGGCACTCCCAAACTGCAAGAGTTCGCATTCCACCAAGCCACCAAGCCAAGGTGCCGGCCGTGGAGTGAAAATGAACCTAGCAAAGGCCATTTCGAGCAATGAAGTCTTGGATGCCAACTCCCGCTGCGCGCCTCAATTTTGCGTGAGCTATGAGAGCAAGTTGAAGCCCCACTCTGAAGAATTGTTTCGACTTTCTTGTCACCATTTGTTGTCATAAAGGTCCTAAGCCCTTCTATGAAGCACTTGAGCAAGAGCTTGATGTGACTTGGCTGGTCCAATCATTCAAATAATATCCAGTAACTTGGAAACTCAGCTTGTCGACAGATGCCGAGTCTCAGACGCGCCGAGGAACTTTACAAAATTGAAGACTTGCAGCGAAGGCCGGGGGCTCACTGCCATCACTCCGTGATCACATGAAGCATGAGGGCCTGGGAGACTTGGGAGATAGCAGCTTGAGGTCCTCACCTGCCATGGGCAACAATGATAGCTGGCACCCTGCCTCAGTATGTCGTTGTATGTTATTTGATTCCAGTTTGGATTTTCACCACATGGGAAACACATGTCATTAAGGCGAAGCGGTTTGGCCAGCAGCTCCTTGCCTTCAAATTATGACACAAGACAGCATAATTCTTGTTATGGGATGAGAGCACTTGTGGAGTAGCTTTGGAAATTCAGGATGCTCGACCTAAGGTGCCACAATGCCAAATAGTGCAACGTTTCACTTTGGCCAGTTTCAAGATGCTGGCGCCCGAACTTCATTGGCTGAGCTTGCCTTTTCAGAGGCAAATCGGCTACATCAGCTTGGCCTGCAATGCAGCTTCTATGCTGACTTCTTTCTCCTTACCCTGGTTGACTTTGCTGATGGCGCTCTAAAGAGAGAAAGAGAGAGACAGAGAGAGAGAGAGAGAGATTTCTAGATGCTGACTTCTTTGGTAACTTCACGCTAACAGTTTTTTCTTTGTATCGCGATGGATCCAATCGATGGCACAGTGGACATGGCATGTTTCACAGTTGCGGCAGTAGGTCAGATTATTTCGCCATGTTTAAAATCTTAGGGATTGATTTCCTTGCAAAGTCTTTTGTTGTGCTTGACTAGTGCCGAGGCACCTCCGGGAACTGGAACTGTGTCTCCTGGTGAAAATGAGAGTGACGCTTGAACGCACATTGGTGAGAATCTTCCAAATCTTGCGTCAAGTGCAGTGCTGTCAAGTGCATGTTCTCAACACATGTCTACGCTGAACTGAAACGGCAACTGGCATCACTGTGTGTTGCAACTACCGTGACACCATCAGGGAAGCACGTCGACTGCAAGTGCAAAAAGAAGCACACCGTTGCCAATGTCAATTCCTCGCAACGGGTCCGGCACTTAGCCAACCGTCAAAAGGCCAGGATCATCGCGTTGGCATGTTCCGCAGGTTCATTTGATCGCAAAGATCTTGCCAATCGGTGCTTCCCAGGTCGAACAATGATTTTGGAACGCCGGCGACACCAGCGCTTCAAGCTGGAGCCGCTTCTTTCCTGAAGTTCTGCGCTGGTCATTGTGTGTTGATGCCTTGCACATGACTGCTGTTGAGGCCAGCTTTGGCGGAGGCACCTTCATGGGACAGCGCATCTCCAGCCCAGGAACTTCAATGGGCTGCTCAACATGCGTTGGTTTGCGATGTTGCAAGTGGCCTCCTTTGTAAACCTGTGCGCGTATAGACAAAGGCGACAGGTGTTTTGCATGCATGATGGCACCATGAATGTGCTTGGGATTGTTCTGATTGATTGTGTATATTTTGGCATCGTGCTAGCGGCTGTTAGCAGAGAGAAGTCTGCAACACAGATTCAAACGGAGATGCAGTTGCATGCATATGGTATTAGAGACACGTATGATCGCGTATATATATAATATTATATATATATGATATATATATATGAGATATATGGTATATATGATATATATATATGTATATATGATATATATGTATTAAAACAGACAAGAATCATATCGTGTGAATCCTGTGGATTCTTGTGGTCTGCTGAGGCCATCAGACTCCCTTGCAGTACGGCACCGGGCCAACAGCTTCGGAGCGGCGGAGCTCCAGTGAAAGTACAGGCAGGGCCTCGCTTTCGCAGGTTTCACTCTGCATGTCTTCAGCTGAGCTTGGACGATGAATGCCGCTGGATGTCTGACTTGGAAGATCTTGGAAGCGGCACCGTCCCAGGACAACGCGTGTCTCCCGGAGCTCCAGGAGCTCCAGGTTTGTGTCTCAAAGCTTGGCAGATCTTAGCAGGTTGCAAGGATTTGCAAGGCAGTGTGCTTCGCATCAAAAGTACTCGGTTGACAGACTTCTCCCTGAGGCAATGCCAATGGTGGCTTTGTATTCTCAATGCATGAAGAGAATGACTTCATCTCACCGCAGGACAGCATCTATCGGAACCTATGATACCATACTGCAAGCAGGTATCGGAACCTATTGGGCTCGCAAACATGTCCTTTTGCGATAATTTTGCGATAGTGTTCAGGAATTGCGCCTGGAACAGCGGCGCATCCGGGATCAGCTGGATTCAGGTGGGGTTGTGGGTGCTGTCAACCATTGTTGGTCCATTGTCAACCGTTGGACAACGGGCCATGGACCAACGATGTGACACGCATGGACCAAGGTGATGTCAACGGGGTCGTTCAACGCTTGCACCTGAGTCGTGGAGCAGCTGGCGGAGGACGGACACTGTAACCTATGTGCTGTGAAACTGCTGGCACTTACGCAGCATGCTACCAGGATCTGCCGGGAACAATTCCAACCATGGCCGCTATTCCCAGGAGATTCTTTTGATGGGGCCTTGTGTGCATTTTCCTCAGTATATAGTATATACTAAGATATACTAAGTATAAGTATATACTGTATCTCGTTTGTTGGCCCCATGGTTGCGGGTTGGGGTCGCGACAGTCGATGGCGACAAGAGCGATACAATAGCCTTTCCAAGACGCTCAGCTTTGATGATGCAGAGCAAAAGCTTTAGCAGCAACAAACTGGTGCGGGAAGCTTGGTTGTATCCAAGTGAGCAACACTTGCGTCATTTTCACTACGTAACTAGCCTGGCTAGCAAATACAGTGGATGAGATCACATTGCGCAGCATGGGCAGCATTCGTGACAGGACCTTAATGCAGCTGACTTGGCCAAAAAAGCTGCCAAGAGGGCCCCTTTCCGAAGAAGCCCAATGCTGTGGACAGAGGAAACCAAGAACACTTAAACTCTTCGCTGCAGCTGCGACAGAAGGATAACACCACTCCTCTGAACATGCAGCTGCCAGGACGAGCTAGCTGCGTTAGCGCCTAAATTTGCGTAGATCCAGTGCTAGATCTTGCAGAGATTCTGTGGACATTTCATGATGCCAATGAGCCACCAAGAAGTTGTGTAACGAGGTTCATGTCCTGCCTCGGGCTGAGCCCAGATGTCAGCCATCGCGTGATGCGTCAGCGCTTCAAGGGTGCTGCACAGTGACTTGCTCGCAAGGATTAAGGTATTCTCAGCACGGCATGGCATATGTACACGAAACTATGTTGTATGCATATGAGCCTATATAACATTATGTATATACATATGCATATACGTTATACAAAATCCATAAAGATATATAAAGTATGTCTTGCTGTATGCAATTTTCTGGCTTAATTTATCTTTGCACACACATACATATGGATGCAGACACTCATATAATATGTGTCCGCAAGAATTCCGAACATTGCTCACGTTTGAAAGAATGAGGGGGCTTCTGTGCGCCATGAAACAACAGTCAGGTTTCTCAGCATGTCAAATGTCCAGCTGCGCAAAGCCTTGGGCATGGTGACCCCTGTTGAGCGCCTGGTGGTTCGCAATGCTTTGAAGCGATGCTCGTCAGAATTCTTTCAATTTTCCGTGGTTAGGTTCAAAGGCCTGTTCGTGTATCCCTGGTTCTGCATTGATTCACGCATATCCGCGTGCACACACCTGTGCTTGCAGGCAGAATGTATATAAGTCGAAGTTCAAGCGATCGCTTACTCAAATCTGAAATGCCTGAGTGCATTTCAGATCCCAGGTTTATTGGACGGAACACGCTTGGAGGCAAGTGTTTGCAGTGTGAAGGCCATGGACATCATCAGTTGCTTGGCTGTGAGTGGGCAAGGCTGTGGGGCAAAAAACAAAATCGTCGCAGGATTAGTGCAATTTTTCCTCCAAGGCGACTCCGTGCTCAGCCACTACATAATACCGTGCCGTCCTTGATCCCGTATTTGTGATATCTGTCATATCTTTTGCGGCTTTCCCCACAAGCTGAATGACAGAATGACACTGTTGCTGCACCAGGAAGGAAGAGCTTACCATGGTGTCCAAGATTTCGCAGGGTGGTTACGGAACTGTATACCGCGGTGTTCTCGAGACTTGGTTACTGCGAGTGTCGATTCTTTCTGACAGATCTTGTGGAGGTCTCTCTCCTTCACTTCAACTCACACCCAGGAACCGAAAGTTGATAGGGCCGGAGGTGCTTTCCAGGCAGGGGTATCGGTGATTGCTGTGGTTGGGTTGGAATGTAAGAGAGAGTCACGGGAATTCAAAATGAATATAAAGAAAGGTCCCGAAACTCTTCTGGCTGGTGAGATGATGACAGGAAACTGATGAACTTTGTCTCTCTTCTTTTGCAAGGTGTTTCAGAAAATATCTTCTGCCAGGCCCGAAGAACCCACTTGGTGGCAGTCAAGGACTTGCAAGCTCACCATCGCAAGAAACATGGAGGGAGGAACCAGCTAGTGAGCTTGTGAGGAACATGTTCAGACCGATAGACCGACAAGTTAGAAAGGGTAGGACAAAAGGGAAGGAAACCAGCCGCAAACAAAACAGCAAGGAGACCAGCGATCAATCTGAACAGTATAAACTCCAAATATATCATATATAATATATCCAAATATGACAAATCAAAATCATAGACTTGTGGAGATGGCGATAGGAAGAGAGAGAGAGAGAGAGAGAAGCAAGACACATCATATCGAGCAGTCATGTGTGGTGACAAGGACATGAAGGGTGAGCGCAGAGTTCAGCTGTACGAGCTCCTGAAAGAAGCATGCGCAGGGCGCCTCAGGATGATTTCATATCTTCTTGAAGACATCGATCTGTGGACATAAAGATGCAACAACTCTTGCTGCTTCTTTAGGTGATGGCGTCTTTGAGCCACCCGAACATCTGCACCTTTGTGGGTGTTTGCACGGACAATGTCCAGCGGACTCTAAGTTGTACCACTTTGATCCATTTTACATCGCACAGATCCAAATGATCCAAAGCAAGAGGGCAGAGGCAAACAATCGCGTTCCTCTCCGACCGTTTCCAGTACTTCACATTTTCAGTCCGCTGCCTCAGGAAATGCTTCATAATCTCCGAGCTAATGGATTGCATCCTGGCTCAAATGCGATGAAGCGTAGCCTCATGAAACTTGTGTAATTAGGCTTATGAACTACTTACTGGCGGGTTTTGCGCCAGAGCAAGACATGTTTTTCGTCTTTTGTCATTGCCACTTGTCGTTTTGGTCATTTGTCATTTTTCTGTCATTTGGGTTTGCCGTTTTTTTTTGAGTTTTTTTTTGTCATTTGGGGTTGTCAATTTTCTGTCACATGCACATGCTTGTCAATTTGTCAATGTTTTGTTTTGTGGAGAGCTCTGATTCCGATTTGTTGTTGTTTAATGTGGGTGTTTTATTCATGCGTAATGTTTTTTCCTGCGCGCTTGGTATGTTTGCTTTTGTTTTTTTTACTGCTTGCATTTTTTCTTTTGCTCGTGTCCTTGGCGTTCCAGTGTCGCGGGGTTATTCTTTTTGTGTGTTCTGACATTGGCCTTTACATCTACTAAATCTACTATGATGTTTCTCGGTTGCCTTTTTTTTCTTCTGTTTTTTCCTGCTCTGGTAGTCGCATTGAAAGTCTTGTGGCACTTGGAAATCAATCAGAACGACCACTAAAGTACAAATTATAACATAAGAAACCAACTACTGTACATTCAAAAGGCAACACATGCCATAAGAATTACACACCCAAATGACAAAAACACGACCCATGACAAACAAAACGACAAAAAAAATACAGAAAAAGGGGACATCCAAACGACAAAAAAGACAAATGACACCCAAACTACAAAAAATGACAAAAAGGACAACATATGATCAAACTATTTCAAGATTTGCTGTCCTAGGTCTCTCATAAATGTATAGAGGTAAAGGGCTTCTCGAGCAAGCAGCCGGAAAATAAACACAGACAGTTGCACCGAGGCTCTCTATTCGACA
This sequence comes from Cladocopium goreaui, assembly GCA_947184155.2. Classification (NCBI taxonomy): domain Eukaryota; class Dinophyceae; order Suessiales; family Symbiodiniaceae; genus Cladocopium; species Cladocopium goreaui. The sequence goes on along the minus strand of CAMXCT020004013.1, from coordinate 464,716 downwards.
TGATTCATCAGTTTCTTGGAAGCAGTGCCAATGACAGTGACAGTGCAATTGAAAAATCAAGATCTGAGTGAGACGGTGTGGGGATTGTCCTGTCAAGATTACACTCCTCATGTCTTTGCGTGGGAGGCCTTACAAGCTGCGTTGGCATGGGGAGCTGACAGTATCCCTGTCCTTGAGCTTGGGGAGTCTGGGGCTGCATGGTCAAAGAAGATCAAGACACGTCAAGACTGCATCACGTAGATCTAAAGTTTTGGCTGCTGGGGGATTAATTGCACAGGGTGCAACATATGCGAAGCTTTCTGGTGTTTTCCAGATCCTTGTGGACAGATGGAGCTGAGGACTGGTATCATTTCAGGACATTTGCTTCACAACATTCACAACAATGCAGACGCAAGAGGGACAGCCGATAGATTCGATAGATATTGTGGAAGTTGAGCCCAACATTACGATTGCTTGGCAGGAATCTGTTACATCCATCAGAAGAACTTGGTCCACGCTGACTTGAAGTCATCGAACATTCTGATCGACTACACCTCGTTGGATGCTCAGCTGTCGCTTTGATGTTCGGAGTGCTGCGTGCTGCTCTTGCGATGTGAGTTGCTTTGAGTGTTTCCAATCACTTTCAGATACTTTCAGGTCATCCCGGCAACCTGTTCCACGAATTTGCGACTTTGGTCATGCAGCTGTGCCGTGTCCGAAGACCTTGAATTTGATCGAGTTGAAGTGTCCGGAGTACCTGTATCCGCTGTATCGCACCTTGCATCTAATAATTCCCATAGAATTCCCACATAGGACTTCCAGAAGGGCCCCCCGTGTAAAATATGGTGGTGTTTCCAGAGGTGTATCGTGTGTCGTGTGTTTTGAAGGTCCGATGCCATCCATCGCCACACCATCGCTGCGGCACACCACACTGGGCAGCTCCAGAGGTTCTCCGATCCGAAGCGCTGAGCCCGGCTGCAGAGACCCGGCGCAGAATTCGAATTCGAATCTGATGGAATCTGATGGAGCAAGAAACTTTATGAAACTTTGACGTATTGAAACCTTTTCGAACATTGTGGTTCTTTGCCAGCAGAATTGATGGTTTGCTTGGAACTTTGAGCTGGGCTCCTTGTACTTACTCAGGACATTTATTCCTTTGGAGCGCCTGGCCTCAGCTGACGACTGCAATGCTTAAGCTATAGGAACAGCAGCTTGCAGAAGGTGCTCTTTTCTTTCTGTTTCACTTTGAAAGCGTAGCACTGATGAAGTGGCAACCAAGGTGATGATGTGGGACACTTGACCAGAGCATTCGAGAAAGGAACGGACCGGGCTGATCGTGCCAATTGAGCAGCCATGGCCAGCTAACCCTGCTCAGTATTCAAAGCGCACATGTCAGGGGCTTGTCAACTCTCTTGGTGCCTCTAATACCAAGGAAATGCTGACGCAAAAGCTTCCTCACAAAGACATGAGTTTCGGCCAGGTCTTAGCGTCAGTAGGCTGGGCTTTATGGGGGGGAACTTGATGTTCAAGAAATCTTGCAAGCACACTGGAAACAAAACAGAGGCCCCTACAGCGTTTGTTGTATAGCCGCTATAGCCGAAAAGCCGAGCGCTCCTAATGAGTGGATCAGGACACACAGTGCATAGCGGATCGCCAAACAAATTAACACTCCAAGAACCATTTGCTGCTTGAAGACATCAATATCGATAGCCATCCAAGGTTGCCAATGTTTTGATACAGCATGTCGGGCTTCGTCCAATGAGTGACCCTGCATTGAAGGCTGGGCTGGTTGGACCCCAGACATGAGCCAATTGCCGGAGCTGCCGAGAGAGGTGGCACGACTCATCAAGGAGCACCCGCGGAGAAAAGAAGTTCCGACAAAGATAAGCAAAGATGAGCTTGACCCCAAAGTGTGTTTTAAAACTATATTTTAGTGCTGAAGAGCTCTGTCTCACAGCATCAATCTTTCGACAGTTTCCGACCACCTGACAGGAATGTCTCCGTTTTGCCGCCGCAGACCGGCCTATGGGCAAAGATGTGCTGTGGCCAACGATTATGATGGTACGAGAGAAGCTTGCTTTGCCCCACCTTTTCCTTTGCCAAGTCGAAGCTGGTATGTTGCAATGATCCACTGTAGTATCTGTAGTATGTCTGAGTTCGCCAGCCATCAAGGTCATCAAGCTTAGATGATACGAGTGCCGGTTAGGAATCCACGGCGTGTGATTTGGTTGGGGTGGTTTGTGCAGATTTGCTTGAACTTGAGCCGAGGTCGTGAACCGCTTGAAGCGCTTCCCGAAACAGGTTAGAATGAAAACTTTGAAACTGCTAGCATCTTTCCTGGGGCATGAGCTCTAGTAGCTCAATGCCGTTTTAATTTCTGATTTCTGAACGTTTCCGAATGCTCCGATACTATTGCAGGTATAGTAGTATAGTCTGTTCCAATTATTATATATCATTTACAAGTTTTTGCCAGCTACTCGTAGCTACTCAAACACTGTCAAAGATCATGTGCTTTATCAATGTTGTTGTGCTGGAAAGAGGTGATATCTGAGACTCTGAGAATCGGTCTTTTGCTTCGCATTGCCAAAGCTTGCTAGGGCTGGCAGCAGCATTTCGTGCTCCGCAGCCCCGATTGTCAGAGACACCTAGCTGTTTCAGCAAGGAGTGTGATCTGATTGCTTTGATCTTTTGGCTGAAACTGACCCTGCCATCTAGTGAATGGGGGCAGTGACGCGGCTTAAACTCGATTTCGCCACAAGCCCCCCATTTTTCTTTTGAAAGGAGGTTTGTTGTTGACACAAAATCTACGATTTGCCCTGATCATCTTGAAAAGTGAGCACGAACTTTGTGATGTTAGCCTGCTGTTGCTCTCTTCAGATGTGCTGGCCACAAAAAAACACCTAAGTGCCTGCTGATTTGACGCTCCTCAGCCATTTAGTTTTCAACAACCCCCTGGACAGAAAAATGAAGACTGAAAGAGGACAACATTCATGGAGTGGCCTTCCCAGGGATGGAAGTTCATGAGAAACAGGTTAAAGCGGCTAAAGTACATAAATGTACTCACACAGACCTCGTCCCACTTTAGGGGAACAAATTTCTGCCATCAATTAAGAAAGGCCCATTCAGCCAGATCTGACTTGAAGCTGGAAGCTACCGATGGAGTCAGATGGTTCTGACGAAGATGAGGTGAAGGCATGAACATATTCTTTTGAGACAACGATTCCTCCCAGACATTTGTTGAGAGCTCACACTGCAATTCCAGAGATTTTCTCAGACAAGCAGGCACATTGTCTGCGATTCACTGATGCGAAGCTTGCTGGCAGTCAGTCAAAGCTGCACATGCTTCAGACATCTTCAGACTACTGACCATTACTGTCATTACAGCATGTATTCTGGACTGGTTGTGCACATCCTATAACAAGCCCTCCTTTCGCCGCCACAGACTAAAGAGCATTTAGGGCAACAAGAAGGCATAGCCAAAGATGGCACACCAATGACCAAACGGCCACCTGTGATGTCACGAGCGATGAGGCTTACTGAAGTGCCAAATGGGGATGCTCAAGCTGCCTCTGTGCCTTAGCCCAAATGCCTGGGGGAGAGGTACTCAAGGGTTGCCCTGCTCCTACTGGAAAACAGTCCGGTGAATGGGCAGGCATTTTGTTATGTTGAGAATTTGAGCGCAGCCGCATCAGCTGCTAAGCTTAGTGGAAACGTGTTACTATATAGTAGGTAGGGCCGGGTGCCAATGAGTACTACAGGCTGGAAGGGAGTAGCACTGAGGTCATTTGAAAGCTATGTTACGTTGCAGAGACTGTTTCGGCGCAACCCAGGAGCTATTGCTACAAGACAGGGGGCTGACATCCTTGGATAGCCTGGAGCCCTTCAAGAACTTGAAAAAGTTGGAGCTGAAGGGCAATCACATTGCATCACTCGGTTCCTTGCCTGAATGAGTTTGCTCTTTTGTTTCCAGCATGTGCATAGATTCTGTGGAACTTGGAATTGGAGTTGAGTTGGTGCAAAGAGGCTGGCTTGAGATGAATCACAGCCTTTGCTGGCTGGGGCTGGCCAAGAATAGACTGCGAAGACTCACGCACTTGCAGAATTTGTCCTCTCTTGCAGTGCTGGACTTCAGCGACAACAAGGTTGCAAGGTGCAATGCTACGACATGCCAAGACATGCCCGAAATTGTCAATTCGTGCTGTTGCATTCGCATGGGCCGCATGGGTGTTGGATAAGGATAGGAATTTCATGGAATTCCTCTTGCTCAGGCTGGATGGCCTTCAACACCTCCAAGGTTTGAAAGCCCTTATCGCTGCGCGGAATCGGATCACGTTGCTGGATGGAATCAGTCCCAAGAAGAACCCGTTGCTGGAGACCATCGTATTGTCACACAATCAGCTGCAATCAGTCTCCTTGGCAGGCGGGTGTCAGGACCAGGACATGCCAATAATTATTCAATCATTTCATGCTGAGGGAAAGAGCTTGGTCTCTTCAGATATGCCTCAATATCATTTCAATATCCATTTATCATTCTCGACTCGGCAGGCTTTAAGAACCTGAAGAAGGTCTCTCTGGCCAATAATCGCCTGCATTCTTTCCCAAGTCTACAGAAGCTCCCTGCACTGGCTGAGCTGCGACTAAATGGGAATCAAATTACTACCATTCCCAGCCTGGTCACTTGAAGAGGGACATATCCTTTCTTTATTTTTCCGACTTGCTGGCTTTGGCTGCGAAATGCGATTGGAGTGGCATGCTTTTCAAGAGGCTCAGGCTAGCGCCTGATCCAAAGCTGAGGTGACCACCTTGCCACACCTGACTACACTGGATGTTGGGAAGAATCTTATCAATCAGCTGGTAGGCTTTGAGACACTAAAAGGACAGGACTTAGAAGAGTGGTCTGCTGGCCCTCTCTCCATATGCAGAAGCTTCAAGCTGTTCTGCTTGCACTATTTTAGTGCAAAACCAACTTTTGGATATGACGGTGTCATGGGCAGGACTCTTGTGGCTTTCAAATTTGAATGTAAGAGGCAATCCCGCTTCAGGAGAACTTGCAGTTGCACTTATCCTGGCATGTGCCAGTCAGTAGAGCGAAAACAACATCACGGGCAGGAGATGAAGAGATGCCGAAAGAGATGTGGGACATTCTTTCCACGTTGTTACTTGGACAAGACTTTGTATCTTTGTATCCCCTGTAGTTGTGGACATCGGAACTGTTTTATCGTGGGAATGACTCTCAGGCCAAGGCTGGAGATTGTGAATGGAAAGCGTCAAGGCTTCGCAAAGCCACAGAAGCCCAAAAAATTGAAAGCAGGACATGATCGACATGATCGACATGATCGACATGATCGACATGATCGACATGAGGCAAACAATGGCCGTGGTCATAAAGCTGGTCTAGGCCGTGGTCGTGGAGCTGGGCGCGGCCGGGGGATGGCAGTGTCTGAGACCGAGGCCTGGAAGTCTGGGAGACAGGTCTCGCTGTCAGCTGGATGCCAAGTTTTGTCAGGTTCTGTGGAATGCGGGTTTTGGAATGTTTCGCATGTTGCTACAGTACAGGCATCTTCCCTGTACTGTGTAATTAGTTAGGTTACTGTAATTTAGGATCTTACGAGTGACATTGAGGCATGGAACGTTGGAAATACATGGAAATACAGTTTACGAGCTTTTGCTCTCCCATTCCCAAACGCACACACGCACACACACACCCATGCAAAGGTGCGAGAAACACATAGAGAGAGATGGTACTGTCATGTGATATAGCACATACACACAGGTACAACGATATGATATGCCCGTATATCACATCATATGAAATATGATGAAATATGGTGTTCACAACACTACGAATCTTATGTAGTGTAATAATCACGAAAGGTAGCGTCAGCTACCTGAGTTCTCCGTGCTTCAGCACAAGCTTAGGGGGTATTGGGGGGCCAGCCCACGGAATTCATGGAATTCTCGCCGTTATGTATTGGATATCAATTATAAGGGGGGGGCCCCCCCCCCCCGAAAATGGTCATGGGTTCAATTCCCACGGGTGACGCGGTCACGGGCCCCCACATTAGAGGCACACTTTCCATGAGGGAGATGTCCCTGTAGTCCAGCATAATTGGTATGCTTCAGCCTCAATAACAGTTGCTGCAAGGGGTCTTAAAAAGGGGTTTTAAATAAACCCCTTTTCGTGCATCATTTCACGCTGCACAAGACACCGTATCATGCAGTCATGCTCTGGATAAAATCATCTTAGACTGCGCAAAAACGTTTTTGGTGTATCATCTTAGGGGCGCAGCATTTTGACACCACTCCTCTCCCACTACACTACCTTTCGTCCGCCTCCGCCTGCTCTCAAGTGCCTAATATATCTAGTATATATATATATAGATAGAAATAATAGATATATACACACATACACACACACATATATATATATACATACATATGGTACAACATTTTAAAGCCTTTATCATCCATGTTTTATTTGACCCACCGTATGTGACGGAACTTGGAATGCACAATATGACATGATATGCAAGTATACAAATTATTTATCCTGTACATAGATAACACAGTATCAATCTATAGTATACAGTTGCATGTATGATCATGTGCGATAGGATATTCCTTCTTCATATCTACACATAGTTTTTGTTTATAGATGCAAGACACGCATATACATATATATATATATGCATATGGCATGATGTTTTTGCAATATGCACCGTGTAAGTCACAGGGAGGACTTCCAGACCCCGGCAACGCACCTCTGCGTTGCTTCCCTACTGCCACTTGTCATGGTCAGGAGATTCAATCTTTGAGAGGGCGCGGTCGAGGTCACGGAGCACATGGGCAGCAAAAGGCCAAAACCACCAAAAACCAGGCAGGGTGAGATAGACGATGGCATTAGATGGCATAGATCAACTGGCTTCATTTATTAAGTTTCACATATTTCACTTTCAAGAGACATCTTCGACACAGGTAAAGGCCGAGAAGCTGCAGCTACTCAAGACTGCAAACAAGACCCTGACAAGCGAAGCGAGCCCATCTCAAGCTGCGAGCCCATCTCATTTGAAGAAGGAAAAGGCCAAAAAGACCAAAAGGGCCAAAGTTCGTCCTGCCAAAGCAAAGGCAGATCAGCCAGCTGTGCAAGCGCAAAAGCGAAAGAAGATAGTGAAAGTGAAAAAACGATTGAAACGTGCACCATGAGATATGAAGATGAGGGGCTTCTTCGAATGCTAGCCGTGCGAGCTCAAGGAGCTTTCGTATTAGGACGAGGTCCGGAAGTCCTTGGGCTGAAGCGAGAGCCATCGATGCCCACAATGCGAAAGTAGTCCCTGACGACCCTCTGAAACTTTGAAGCCCTGCTGTTTGTCCCGATCTCCTTGAAAAACAAAGGGCCGACGTCTTTGAAGATCTGCAAAGTGTGGCAAAAAGGGAAGTGTCTGAATCTACAGTCCTGGCATCAGAATAGCGACATTCCCTGTCTCTCGTTTCATGATCAAAGCATTTGCTTTTGGTTTCATGATTATGGTGCAGTAATTACTTTGTCGGCCCCTCGCAGCATGTCCTGGACTTTTTGCACAAGGAGGACTGCATTCAAAGAGACGGAGAACATTTTGTCAGGGCCCAAGGTGCCAGCTCACAACCTCAGGCTGTCGGTGCCCTGCAATGCAAGGAGAGGTGTGCATCTTTCAAGAATGCTTGGAAGGATTGGGAAGCTTTATTGCAGGGCAAGTAGTTGCATACATCACAGGATCTAGCCCTCAAGATAGTGAGCCATGAAAAGCTTTGACTTTGATCAGAGTCGACGGCTTTTCGCATCCCATTGCCATTTTTTGGCTCAGAGAAGCTTTCTTTTTAGGCCCTTGGCCTGCGCTCTGCGCAACCAGCCATGACGTCATGGCTCACAACCTCTGCAGAGGACTTGCCAACGGTTCACAGCAGAGCTATCCGGATTCTCTGCATAGCTTTGCTCAACGGTTGCAGGAAATAAGAAGGCAGCTTGAACAGCTGACCAGCAAGGGTGAAGAAAAACTGAAAATCGATGATGTGGGCCGCTGGGCAGCTGCTTCAGTGCTTCAGTGCTTCAGTGCTTCGTGATATGCTTGACACTTGTGTAGCTGGTGCATGCTCTAAACATATAATTTTCGACCAATGCCATTCTACCTGTTCGACATTGAGAACAATGCAGTTGTGACATATTTTGAGAAGCTGCAGTTTCTGGACCTGTATGTGTGACTTTGTAGTTTGGGAAGCAGCAGGAATCAATGTCACTCCAATTCTTTGTGGCTTCAAGAAAATTGACAAGAATTTGCGGTTTGTGGTTTCTGCTTGTGTTTGCTGGGTTGGCCGTAGGCTGACATCATTCCAAGGGCTTTTTGCTGTACTTTAGGCCTGGGAGCTCTCTTTGAGCATGGGCAAGCGGTGCTTCGTGCCAGCGCGGAGAGCGCAGCAGAACAGGTGGGGTACGGGGGCTCTCATGTTCATGTCCCGCGCTCCGAAGTCTTGGACAAAGCCGAAGCCAAGGATTTTGAGATTCTTTGACTGATTTCATAATAAGCCAATAAGCTTTGCTGATCATCGCTGGCCATTTGTCGCCATTTGTGACCTCATGACTATTCAGCAGCTGTACCATCAATCGTTTTCAACATTGTATACTTGGTGACATTTGAGGTCCAGCAATCAGTGCAGCGTCTCGCGAGCGAGGCTGATGAAGGCACGAGGGTCAGCGGCACCCAGACCGTTTACAGACAATCGCGAACAAAAGCGAACATGGATAGATGATAGATGATGATAGATGATATAGTAGGGTGGGATTGAAAGGCCGAGTCTCAGAATCAATCGACAAATTGAGAGTTTCGAGGCCTCTCTGATGTGACACATCCAAAAATTGCCAGCTTCATGTTGGCATAGTCCACATTGCGGTCGTGTTGAACACACGTGCTCTCGTGTGCTTTTGGTAGATTTGTATAGATTTGTTCTGTCGGTGTTTCTTGGTGTCACTTCGGAGGCCTGCAAAGCGTTCGGGGCAGCTTTGCAGCTTCAATTGGAGGGTGGGGTCATCGAGCACCTTCTCTAAAGCAGAAGGGCAGAAGGGAACAGGCTGACCTCTCATATTTCTTCATCATTTGAGGCAAGGATTTGACCACTGGCAATAATCATGTAATAAGTACATATAAGATCATATAAGTGCCTTTGAAAGGTTTGTTTGGACACTGATTGGTGGTTTGCTCAAAGCTTTCTGTCGTCGGCCTGAGCAGTTCAGCTTGCAACTTAGTATTTTCCACCAAGGCGGCTGCGGATTTGCAGTCCAGCGATTTGATCAACTTGTACGCCAGCGAATTAGACTCCTTCACGAGCAGTGAAGCCCTCAGCTGAATGACCAGCTGGTCCGTTGGTATGTCATTTGGAGCACAGCTTCTGAACCAGGTATCTTAAGTTTGTGTTCCCCTAACTTTTGTTCCTTCCTTGGTCTTCCGCTACATTGAGATCATTGAGGCTTCATCGAAGGTGACGGAGACACACAAACAGCCGCCACAGCTGCTCAAACTTTGTCGGTGTGGAATCAACGGCTGCAGAGTGACTATGATACTTGGCTATCTTGGCTAGAGGCTGACCTTGATAGCTATTGATAGCTGGTCTTTTTTGGATGACCAGTCCAAGAACTTCCAACAAATTGTTCAGATCTTTTGGAGTAAGCAAAGCCATTCCTCTGAGACGGTCCCTAGGACAGTGAAGGACAGCGACTTGCAGCTCCGGGGCTACGTGGTCTTTTGCATACAGAATGTTTGCACACGGTTCTGCGCACCTTGACCTCAGGCCAGAGTCCATGCCAGTCAGTGCCAGTGAGCCCCAGTCCTCTACCGTGGAATTCACATCAAGCACATTGCTTGCCGCCTTACTTTAATCAACTTAAATCAACTTTAATCATTCTAATACATTCTGCCTCCAGCCCCTCCCGATGACATGCCAAGAGAATACATTGGCAGGTGGGCGCCGCCGTCCACTCCTGGGCCGTGCAGCAGCAGTTGCAGCTGAGCAGGCTGATGGATCCCCTCGACGTCGAGCTTCAAGCACAGCAGAGGCACTGGCTTTAAATTTTCTTGCGGCAGCTCCAGCATTTTGCCAAAATTTGCTGTTATTATTAATTATAGGTACCTCTGTAGCTGTCGCTGTACTGCGGCTACCCGCTGGAGATACAACTAAACCATACTCAAACAATGGGGCATGTTTTTGAATTGTATTGTATGACTTGACAGGGTTCAAGGTGGTATTTGCATGAAAAATCATGGAAAGAAAAATCGATGCAAGCCAAGGATGACAAGAGACAGTAAAAGACTGGGGAGGACTCCTTCCGCAGGTGTTGGAGAGCAAACCCATCGACTCAAACCACGTTCCTTCTGAAGCTGTTGTCGGAGAGCAGCTTGCGCATTTGATGTTGCGAGCATCAGAAGCTCCTGAGGCCGCTTGAAACGACATGAAAATACTCGATTTCACAGGTGGGTCCCCTGGGCAGGGTTGAGTCACAGGACTGTCACAGGACCTCATCCATCCTCATCCTAGTCCTCCATGTCTTCAGCTCTTGATGACGATTGAAGGCTTTGATCGCGCAACTGCTCACCTTGCTGGCGGAAGCAGCAGAGGCAGCTGATCGATGCGGAGGAGCTTTGTCTGAGGAAAAGAACCCCGCAGAGGAGGCGTGACCTGGGCGTGCCATTGCAAGCCATAAGATGTCGTTACATCAATGATATCAATGTGTGTTGGTGGATGTGGGGGCCCAGTGGACGTAGACCCAGCATGCTAAGAGGTCGCGCCGCCCTTGGGCAACTGGTGTTTTTGGGTCCCTTTTGTTCTTTGCGCCTTGTGCTCTTTTGTTCTTGCGCCATTATCAGCGAGCGGTGCAAGCTTTGGCCAATTGTTTGAGAAAGTGCAATGGAACATTCCCCGACAAGTTAATTTCAGTTGTCTAAACATAAGTATATGTATAATATATATAGATTATGTATATAAATATACATGTTATATATATATATTTATTTATGTGTACGCAAGTGAGACATATATTTATGTGCATAAATATAACCAAGAAGTTATGTACATGTGACATTTGTATGTATATAATAGTGAAAATAAATGTATATGCCTGCACACACACATATTTATATATATATATAGAAGTATACATACATATATATATACATATACATATACATACATATATATATGTATCTAAATGTGATTTTCATTGTGTAATATTGTATATATATAGAAAACCCAGGCAACCCCAAAGTTCACGAAGCATACATGACGTGAGCAAGTTCACAGGGACGTTAACATCCCCCCCCCACCCCACCCAAACCCCGAAGTTCTCGGAGCATACATGACGTGAGCAAGTTCATAGGGACGTTAACATCCCCCCCACCTGACCCACACCCCGAAGTTCACGAAGCATACATGACGTGAGCAAGTTCACAGGGACGTTAACATCCCCCCCACCCCACCCAAACTCCGAAGTTCACGAAGCATACATGACGTGAGCAAGTTCACAGGGACGTTAACATCCCCCCCAAACCCTAAAAAAAGGCAAAAAAAGGGGGTTCGTGACCAGTTGCCTGGGGGCGGCGTTGGGTGCTAAGAGAGACCTTCCACAACAGTGACTTACGGTGTAGATTCAGCATGATCAGCATGAGCAATCAGAGCTGCTCCCAAAAGTGGCTTCAAAGGACGTGGGCTGGGTTGTGAACCTGGTTTTGGCTACTCTGGCAGAGCAGCTTAGCAGCAACTGGCTAGTGCTCACATCAACCAAGCTCCATTTTCCCAACGACACCCAAATTTCAATGATGATGAAGATTATGACCTCTTGACTGCTATGGCGGTGATGCGGCTCCTACAAGATGCTTTCTCTCCACTGTTTGCAGCACTTCATGAGATCAGTTCCAAGTTTGTTCAGGGGCAGCTCGGGGTGGTCAGGAAAAGCGAGGCTGATGCCTTGGCCTCGCAACGTTTGAGCGAAGCTTTGCGGTCAGCGTTGGACAACTTTTCCAAGGCCTGTTTTTCGGGGTTTGCTCCCCTGAAATCGAGACGGGACCTTGCTATCGATATCCAGTACTGTATAACATCATTGTATGTAACTATATAATTTTTGATAATACTTTTCATATAATGTCCGCTGTACACCCATGTATAGACACAAGCACATCGCCATGTCATGCTATGTCATGCTATGTCCACATATTCCGCACTTTCGTAGCCACAGGGTCAATCTTGGTGCTTGAAGGCTTCTGAGCTTTGTGATAAGTCCAGTACGCCACAACATCTCGCGACCAGCAAAGCTGCGCCGTTTGCCGGTGGTGGTCGGCCAGACATAGGTGCCTCGCCAATGCAAGAAGATGCAAGAAGGATGGGACCAAGTTGCTCAAGCAAAGAAAAATTCAGTTTAAAAATGCTTCAATCTTTCTCGGTCATTAGTATCCTTGTCCTTTTTCCGTCAAAACTCCAAACGCTTTCTTTTGGAATGCGTGATGAATTAATGAGGCATTCTGTCAATTTGAGGTAGCAACGTTTGGGCTTGCTGGCCTGTAGATGGCCACTGGTATCGTGCCAAAGTTCGAGGCTTCGCACCTCGGGACCGCGTGCGGGTATCCTGGTGCTGCAAGGAGGAAGGACAAGAAGGACACGAATGCGTTCCTTGCGTTCCTTGTCAACGCGCTGGTGTTTCTGATGTCAATTTGGTGCCAAGCCTTTGAATGTATAAATTCCACATATATCATCATATAGTATAATGATTTGTCATGCATTGTGCTACTACCTATAGTGGTACTGTATATATTTTTCCCGAAAGCATCTCCGATTCTTGGGTTCTCGTTTAGTTTACTTTGCCGCGGGCGGAGCGATACGGAAGCGACGACAGGGTGGACGGACGGGAAACCGTGGGAAATAGCTTCGGGAGACCTCCGTTGGGAGGGAACGAGATGGAAGCGACGACAGGATGGACGGACGGGAAACCGTGGGAAATAGCTTGGGGAGAGCTCTGTTGGGAGGGGGCGAGACGGAAGCGACGACAGGGTGGACGGACGGGAAACCGCGGGAAATAGCTTTTGGGGAGGGCTCCGTTGGGAGGGAGCGACAACAGGGATGGACGGGAAACCGTGGGAAACAGCTTTGGGAGAGCTCCGTTGGGAGGGAGCGAGATGGAAGCGACGACAGGGATGCACGGGAAACCGTGGGAAACAGCTTGGGGAGAGCTCCGTTGGGAGGGATGAGCGAGACAGAAGCGACCGGGGTTTCAGGACAAATTCCATCAACGCGATTGTCCCGAAAAACTGGTGCCAAAGACTTCCCAAACGGTGTCTAAACGCTGGGCAAAGGGACATGCCGGACATGCATGGGAAAAAGTTCTTTGCTGGAGGGGTTTTCATTTTGCACGGCGTTCCCTTTGCAGCAAAGCAAATTAAACGAGAACCTAAGCATAAGAAATGCAGCAGCGTGAACGGACAGGTATGGAAATAGCTTGGGAAGAGCTCTGCTGGGAGGGAGTGGCACTGAAAACGCGGAGCTGTTGGCACGGGTTTTACACAGGGCAGCTTTTACACAGAGGAGCTTCACACAGAGGAGCTTTACACGGAGGATCTTTTACACAGAGAAGCAAGGGAGGACTTTACACAGAGTCTTTTACAGAGAAACTTTTCCACAGGAAAGGTTTTACACACAGAAGCCTTTACACAGAGAAGTCTCTATACCGAGTAGTCTTGACACAGAGAAGCTTGCACACACACAGAGGCTTTTACACAGAGAAGCCCTTTACACAGAGCAACTTTTTCATAGAGGAGCTTTTACACAGAGAAGCTTGTACACCCAGAGGCTTTGACACAGAGAAGTCTTTACACAGAGGAGCGTTTACACAGAGAAGCTTGTACACACACAGAGGAACATTTACACACAGACTCTTTACACAAAGAATTTTTTTACACAGAGCAGCTTTTACACACAGAAACGTTTACACACAGAGGAGCTTTACATACAGAAGCTTTTACACACAGAAGCTTTTACACAGGAAAGCCTTTACACAGAGAAGCTCGTACACACAGAAGTTTTTACACAAAAGCGGTTACACATAAACTTTTACGCACAGAAGCTTTTACACACAGAGGCGTTGACACAGGAATGTTTACACACGGATGCGTTTACACACAGAAGCCTCCACGCGCAGAAGCTTTTACGCAGAGTAGCTTTTACACAGAGAAGTCTGTCTTTACACAGAGAAATCTTTGACAGAGACAAGCTTGTACGCACAGAGGCTTTTACAGAGAGAAGTCTTTTACACAGAGAAGTGTTTACACAGAGGAGCTTTTCCACAGAGAAGTCCTTCTTACACAGGAGATTTACGCACAGAAACTTTTACACACAGATGCGTTTAGACACAGGAAGTTTTACACACAGAAGCGTTTACGGGGCACTGAAACTTTTACACAGAGAAGCTTTTACACACAGAAGCTTTTACACAAAAAAACCGTTACACAGTTTTTACACACAGAGGCTTTTGCACCAGGAAGCTTTTGCACACAGAAACTTTTACACAGAAGCTTTTACACAGAGAAACTTTTTTCACCGAGAAGTCTTGCACAGAGGAGCTTTTACGCACAGACGGGTTTGCACAGATAAGTCTTTACACAAGAGGAGTTTTTGCACACAAAGTTTTTGCACACAAAAAACATTTACGCACAGAAAAGCTCTTACACACAGAAGCTTTTAAACACAGAAGTTTTTTTTACACAAAGCCTTCGCACGGAAACTTTTACACAGAAACTTTGACACACAGACACGTTTACACAGAGGAGTCTTGACACAAGGACGCGTTTACACACAGAAGCCTTTGCGCACAGAAGCTTTTCTTGCATAGAGTAGCTTTTGTTTACACAGAGAAGTCTTTACACAGAGAAGTCTCGACACAGAGAAGCCTGTACACACAGAGGCTTTTATATATAGAGAGAAGCCTTTTATACAGAGAAGTCTTGACACAGAGGAGCTTTTACACAGAGAAGTCCTTACACAAAGGAGATAAGCTTTTACACACAGACACGTTTACACACGGAAGGTTTTACAAATGGAGGCTTTACGGCGCACAGAAACTTTTACACAGAGCAGCTTTTGCACACAGAAGCTTTTACACAGGAAAGCTTTTACACACAGAAACTTTTACACACAGAAGCTTTTACACAGAGAAACTTTTTTCACCGAGAAGTCTTACACAGAGGAGCTTTTATGCAAAGATTTTTTACACAGAGAAGCCTTTACACAGAGTAAAGGCTTCTGTGTATAAAAAAACTTTGGTGTAAAACCTTCTGTGTATAAAAGCTCCCCTGTGTGTACAAGCTCCGCTGCGTAGAAGCTGCTCTATCTAAAAGTTCTGTGCGCCGTACAGCTGTTTGTTTGTAAAACCTTCTGTGTGTGAACGCGTCTGTGTGTACAAGATTCTGTTTGCAAAAGCTCCTCTGTGTAAAGACCTCTGTGTAAACGCGTCTGTGCGTAAAAGCTCTTCTGTGTAAAGGCTTCTCTGTGTAAACGCGTCTGTGCGTAAAAGCTCCTCTGTGTAAAGGCTTCTCTGTGTAAACGCGTCTGTGCGTAAAAGCTTCTCTGTGTAAAAGCTAGTTTGTGCAAAAGTTCTGTGCGTAAAAGACTTCCGTGTGCAAACGCTCCTCTGTGTAAAGGCTTCTCTGTGTAAAACGCGTCTGTGCGTAAAAGCTCCTCTGTGTAAAGGCTTCTCTGTGTAAACGCGTAAAAGCTTCTCTGTGTATGACTTCTCTGTGTAAAAGCTACTCTGTGCAACAGGTTCTGTGCGTAAAAGGCTTCTGTGTGCAAAAGCTCCTCTGTGTAAAGGCTTCAAGCTTTTACACACAGAAACTTTTACACACAGAAGCTTTTACACAAAAAAAGCCTTTACACAGAGGAGCTTTTACACACACAGACGGGTTTACACAGAGGAGTCTTTACACACAGAGGCGTTTACACAGGGAAGCTTTTGCGCACAGAAGCTTTTATGTACACAGAGTAGTTTTTACACAGAAATCTTTACACAAAGAAGCCTTGACACAGAGAAGCTTGCACACACACAGAGGCTTTTACACAGAGAAGCCCTTTACACAGAGCAACTTTTTCATAGAGGAGCTTTTACACAGAGAAGCTTGTACACCCAGAGGCTTTGACACAGAGAAGTCTTTACACAGAGGAGCTTTTACACAGAAGCTTTTACACAAAAAAACCTTATTACAGAGGAGCTTTTACACACAGAAGCTGGTACGCAAAGAAACTTTCACAATCAGAAACCTTTACACGCAGAGATTGTTTTATACAGAAGCTTTTACACACAGAAGTTTTACACAACAAAACCTTTACACAGAGAAGTTTTTACCCACGGAAGCTTTTGCATACAGAAGCTTTTACGCAAAGAAACTTTTACACACAGAAACTTTTACACACAGAAGCTTTTACACACATTTTTTTTCACAAAAAACCTTTACACAAAGGAACTTTTACACGAAACTTGTACGCACAGACGCGTTTACACACAGTAGCTTTTACGCATAGAAGTTTTTGTACAGAGAAGTCTTCACCCATCTTTCATCATGTCTCATTTTCATGACCATTCACCATCTGTCATTTTCATATCTTCCTTTTCATGCACTCCCTCCGACGTCTAGTTTTCATTTCGCACGGTGTTCTGTCCGTCCACGCTTCGTCCTCGCTCCCTCTGCGGCGAAGCAAACTAGACTAGAACCCAAGAATAAATAGCGACCAGAAAGATGGGATAGAGTTAATTACATTAGCAGAAATAGCGGCTAGAAGAATGTAGACGTAGCTGGCACAGCATGCTGTGGTGAATTGTGGCCCCTGATACCATCAGTGAGCACAATGTTTCAGTAAAGCTCTTACGTCGATTTCGTGCAGAGCGCAGCTGCCCACGCCACAAGATTTTGTAAAAAAGGCGTGCTGTGTGCCGTTTTGCTTTTGGGTTCTCTGGCCCACCTTGTTTTGGGTGAGACTAGGCACACTGGAAGAAACAGGAGCCGCATGGAATCACTTTTTGGCCATGCACTCAGGTGGAGATTTCTGATGTTGATGCCGAGCTCTTCAACGAATTGAGCAGCTCTTCTGTGATGCGCGTCGATGCAAGTATTCGGCGGCCTCCAGCCGTTTTGGCACAGGCAGCCTTGCACGGACTTTATGGATGCTTTGCCCTTGCCTTCTGAATGGTCCCTTCATGCCACAATCAAGGGCCTCGGTGATCTCTACCGTATCTATATACGGTATCTAAACTAATAAACGCACAGACACACACGGACACACACACAGATATTATACATGCTATGTTTACATGCAATAGATATGCACGTACACGTTATATGTGCCTCATTTGTTGTGCCTCTGCTCAGCCATGACGCACCTGGAGGTGCCTCCAGAGAATGTGTGGGCACAGGCCCTGCAGAAGGTCGAAACTCACGGCAGGAATTTCCAAGAGCTGCGGTGCATAGGCGCAGACGTGCAGACAGCACGGAGAAAATGCAGAACATGCCTTCATATCTCAAGGGAGCGGGTTTCGTCTGTAAATATCTAAGTATATCCAAGTCCTGCAATATGTTTCGATTTCTCTTTCTGAAGTCCGTGCAGGAAAGCAGTTGGACTTTCATCTGGACTGGGCCAACACTGTTTCTGGCGATGCAGACGCCAAAGAGGAAGAAGAACCATCAGTCTGGCGCTACGTGCCAGATGATGGCTGCCATATAGACATTCGGTCAGTTCCTGCAATTGCTGGCAGCAGGCTGGGTCACTGCAAGACTATATAAAGCAATGACTGCTGTTCTCAAGGTTAGTGGATGGTTTGATGGCGTTCAAATTATAGCGCGGTATGAAGCAGGAATTGATTGGCCAAGATCTTTTCAGATCTTTTCAGTCGCAGAGTTTTGATGAACTGGTTTTCTTCGCTTGCACAGGACTCATGAGCGCCTTATAGCTGGAGAGGTTTTTCGGGTCTCTGAGACGTTTGAGGGCGCTGATGGCACCCTCTACCTGAAGCTCGCAGATGGCCGGGGCTGGGTGTTTGAGAGCAAAGCTGGAATTGGAACTCTGTGCGTACGGTGTCAGTCCGATAGTGTTGCTCGTTTGCAAGACGATGAGCCGTTGTACGGATATGGAGAGCGTAAACAGAGCCCAGACATGCGCAACAATCATAATTACGAATTATATGCGTCTAATTACGGTGATGACTAAGACAAGAGGAGGCCAGGTGGTCAGACCGGAGATTTTTGCGCTGTCCTCATTTTGGGAGCCGAGGAGTCGGAGGGGCATTCTGAGGAACTCAGTGCGGAGCCCAGACAACGGCCAAGCATCGTAAAAAAACAATCGGCTCTGAGGGTAGAGACAACAACAAACCCCAATGATCAGGCAACATCATGGGCCTGGGTGTTTTTTTAAAGCAACTCTTGCGAGTCATATGCCCGTTCAGCCTAAACTTCAGCGCGGCATGGAGTGTGATGCTTTTGTCATGTTGATGTTTGCCGGACTCATTGCCTTTGATACACCTTGCAGCCTTTTTTTAAATTCCTCAAACATGTCAGAAGCAGGGGCAGGTTCTGCGAAGCATGACGTGCCCTCGCCATGTGGGCGTGGAGATGACGAATGTCACCGGTTTAGCACCAACTTCCATGAACCTTTGCGCTTCATATACCTGCGCTTCCGAGGTATACATGATAGCCATTACATTGGAATAAACCGCCTGCGGTTTTTCTCAGGCGAGACTGACCATCCGTTCAAAGTGCTTATGGCAGATGGCTCCAAAGAAGCAGCAGCTGCTGCGGAAAGTGTTGTTGCAGCAGGTTGGTGGGCTGTGGTTGGAAAGGAGCACTCACTGCTCTTGCAGCTGGAGGACCCTGCATGTGTTTCGCATATCGGCCTGTGGTGCGCCAATGTGGGGGCAACACCATTGGAGATTGAGATTTCTGATGCTCGGCCACACTTTCCTGACCTTTGCTTTGCTGAGGAACCAAATGATGTTGACCTTCAGATTGAGCAAAAAGACCCTGTGGTTCACAAGGTGGATGCGGGGTGTGGCAAGAGCGAGGACGAATGTCACTTCTTTGACATCAAAGACTCGTGCAACACATATGCCATCAAAAACTTGCTGCTGAAGTTCAGGGGCATCCACAACAGCCATTATATTGGGGTCAACCGCTTGCGAATCTTTCACGAGGAGACTGAGATCAAGTATCAAATCGTGGCAGCAGATTCGAGCAATTCAGAGAATGTGACCAAGACAGGTGGTTGGTGGGCGACTACTGGGCAGGAGCATTTCTTGGCTTTGGAGTTTGAAAAAGCAACACCGATCACATCCATTGGCCTTTGGTGTGCCAATGCGGGTGCAACCCCGAAGGAGCTACATGTAGTCAGTGATATGGCCTGGGTTGAAGATTTGACAAGTCTCCTGGAAAGCTTGGCCAATGACACATCACGCTCTTTAGGGAAGAATGCCCTGGACATGATCGAAAGAAATTCAGGCCTTTTGGTCGGCCTTGCTCAGGGGAATGAGCGCCTCCGATGGGCACTCATGGTGCAAGTCTTGGCCGGCGAAGCTCCAAAATTTCCCATCAAACAGAGCGATGCTTTGGGCCGACTCCAAGCTCGTCTCTTCTGCGAGACTGAGTTGCAGGGTGGCAGCCTGAGTCAAAAGTCAAAAGGTATCACGGGTTTGGGCTGGCAGGCGTTTCCGACAGGGAAGATGCCTTCGCTGGAGGAGACATCTGTGGAGGTGGAGTCGCGGTTGCTTTGGCCTTCCAAAGACCATGGTCCAGAATGGTTGGGGACTGGCCTGTATGTGCCACCTGGCGGCAAAATTTGCGTTAGTTCTGGTGGCGACATAAAGGGTTGGTCAGTGAGGATCGGTGCACATACTGATGATATCAGTGGTAGAGATGTTTGGCAGCGATGGCCACGAGTTAGCTCCCTTGTGCCTCTGACCGGCTCATCACAGATATCTATGTACACCCCCTTCGGTGGCAACGTCTACCTGGTGCGTTGCAGCAAGGCGTCGAAGGATTTGAAGGCGACCTTCTCTGGGAACTTGGTGCAGCAGCCTGCCGTAAGCATTGAGAAAGGAGTCCATGTGGATCTCAAAAGCCCCGGTGGATGGGTAGACTGTGAAGGTCGAAAAGTGATACTGACCCTGCCAGTTCATGCAGTGCGCACTGCCATGGAAGCTGGAGCAGATATTGTGGGGGCACTAGACTTCTATGACAGGCTTTGGGCTTGTTACCATGAGTTGAGCCCTCACACTGATCCAAGACCGCAACGAATTGTCCCAGACATTGAAATCTCGGTGGGCTTCATGCATTCAGGATATCCGGTCATGACACACTTCGAGGGTGTGCTGGACACGAGTGAAGCCTACCCCATTCCCAAGGTCTTGGATGTAGCCCGTCTCAAGAAGGAGGGAAGCTGGGGTCTTTTCCATGAGCTGGGCCACAACATGCAGAGGAAATCTTGGACATTCAAAGGAACCGTCGAGGTCACTGTGAATCTTTTTACCCTTTGGGGCATTGAGAAGTTGTGCGACCCCATGGAGAAACCGCACCGCAGCTACAGCACGGAGATGCCTATGGACTTTGTCGCATCAGGATCTCCAAGAGCCAAGTGGGACAATGACCCCTTCCTGGCACTGCGGACGTATGCCCAGGTCATTTCCACCTTTGGTTGGAAGGCACTTCAAGCGACATTCAAGCGTTATGCTGAAGAAGGTGAGGTGCCTCGAGACTATGCCAAACAAGTGAGTTCATTCGTGCACACTTGGTCCATTGAACTTGGACGTGACATTCGGCCTCATTGGCGACACTGGGGCTTCTATGAAGAGTTGAAAGATGCAGATCCGGAGCTGGACAAGTTGGAGCCCTGGAGTTTTGCAGAGACCAATGGCTGACCAATGGCTGAAACCGGTACTACGCCCTTGACTAGCCGACTAGCCAGTAACTACGCAGGTCGTTGTGAAAGTGGCACTTTTCACTGGCCATGCCAGGTGTGCCAGACATTGCCAGACCACCACGCTGCTTGTCAAACAACTGTCTTTGATGGGACCTGAGAAGAAGGCTTAGTGCCACCTGCCTTTTTTCGAGCGGAAAACAGGTGCGATTCCCTTTGAAACGCATCAAATTGCAACATTGCAACGACGTGCTCAGATCAGCCCCTTTTGATGTGTTCTGATCTTTTTCTGTTATTCAATGCCGGCAAAAGCAGCAAGAACCGGTATGGAACAACTGAAGACTGATGTAAGGTCAGGAAAAGCCCCTCAGTGGAGCGGCTGAAACTATTTCAGCCTGGCGCGTTGAGATTGAGGAACGGGCAGAGACCCTTGGCAGCTTTGCTGCAGATTGCCGCTCGGCAAAAAAAAAACACTGAAAAAAATACTGGAGTAAATTTACCAGCTTCATCCAGCTTCCATAGCTGGTGCTTAGCTGTTGCATTGGACATCGGAGCAACTTGGGCACCCAAGGTGAGGAGGAAGTGAAGACGTTTGAGGACCAGATCTCGCTTGACACCCGGATGTGCCCTGTAAATCCCTGTAAGACTCAATCAATCCATATCAATGCTGGAATTCTATCCGTCCTTCTGTCCTTGCTGTCGGGACGTGATCGACTCGTCATTTGAGTCGATTTGGGAACCAAGGTCTAGTACTGCTGCCATGGCAGGAGAACTTGAGGCAGCTTGGCCGGCAAACTCGCGCACTCTAGATTTCTTCTTTCAAGGAGAAAAAAAAGAAGATACTGTAATGTAATGTAAACAATCTGGATTCCAAGTGCGCAGTTTTTTTTTGGCATTATCCGATAACCCAAGGCTTCTTCAATAAGCAGTGACCCACCAAGGCTTTGCACCGAGAGAGGGCTCTCACTGCGCGCCGCGCCGATGGCCTGCGCATGCGAAGAGAAGAGCTGCTGGTGCAGCTTCGCTTGGTGGAGGCGCCTCGTGATGGGACTTACCATGATGATCCGTGATGCCAAAAATCAACACCAACGGCACCAAGATTGACCCCTCTGACCATGCGACCACGGAATCTGGACAAATCTATGAGTGACAGTCAGAGTTCTGTCAGTGAAAGGTCACAGTGCAGCTGTCTTCAAACGACCGTTGCCTCATTCTGGTTCCCCTTCACCCATGGGCAGGAAGAGATACAAGAGGTGGAATCTGCTGATGCAGAGCTTAATCGCAGCAGCTCGTCCCCTCGTGGAGCAAACTGGTTTGCATGACTAGGTGATCAGGGCCCTTGACATCATATAGAGATCTGCAAATCGATGCGGGTCCAAATGTTCTTTGAAGCATGAGTTTCAGTTTCGCAACAGCAGTGCCTCAGTCAGTGTGTGATGTAAGGAGAGTCTCAGCTCAAGAACAGCATGGCTCGGGTTTCCAAAGAACTGGCCGAGCAGCTTGAAACGTCTCAGGCTGGTTCTGTTGAGGTTTGGCAATGAGAAAAAACATGAAACGAAGAAGCAACGATCAAGCACGGATTTGAAGATGTAAACACGGCAATGGACCGGACTCTGACTTAGGAAGACTGGGATGACCTGGGTGTGCGATAGATGCGATAGCCTGCAAGGAGAATGGCCTGGTGGCCGCATGCAGACAACGGGTCCTTCTTTCCACCATCGAAGCCTCCAAGTCTGTGGCCGAAGCTCGGTGCAATTTTGAAGCTTTCATTGGGGAGGGGGGGAGGGGGCCGAGGGGTTGTCTAATGGACCCAACCCTACAGTTGTAACAGTTGTAGTCGTAGTGGTTTGCAAAGTGGCAAACTATTCTTCCTTTTTTATTTTATTGTGTTTTAAGAATACTATAACTTATTTGATATATATATATTATCATATCTATATCTATATCTATATGCATTTCAACATGCACACAAACACACGGATATATATATATATATAATATACATATATAAACGATCCCAAATTTCATCAGACATGGGTGGTAAACACACGTAAAAACGATCCCAAATTATAGGTGTATGATTGGGTTTGCCACATTGCATGTTTCATCTTTTGATGGATCAGGAACAGATCACTCAACGAGCTGCGGTTGCTGCCAATGCGGTCCAAGGCCGTAAAAGGCCGGATTTGGCACGGCTTTGCGGGCTGTGCTGAAACATTTCTGAAACAAATTGACGAACCAACTGCAAGAGATTAACCTTTTTAATCTGCAAGGCTGAGCGGCCAACAAAAGAAGGTGACTTCTGCCCTGCTGGAAAGTGCGAGGGCCTTGGCTTTGATGGTTTTCCGTGATGTTTTTCCATGGTTTTCGCATTTCCAACTGGCCCCATTGGCCCATCGGGAAGGACAGAGCAAGATACCACGAACTACAAGAGATGATCTCCAGCTGGCAAGAGCTGATTTGGGGTCCTGGCCCAGAACCCAGTGAGATCAGTGAGCGATAGTCCGATAGTGTTTGAGTGTGCTTGAGTGCTTGTGTGGTAGCAAGATTCTGACTTTCAAAAAAAACATTTATATATATAACAAACATTTCGCCTCAGTTCAGCTTTGTGGTTGAGGCAGTGGCATTCTGGTTGCCAACCCCTCGGCTTCGGTGGCCCTTCATGCAGCCCATTTGCAGGCAGTTAGCCTTGTTGAGGACCTGCATTTTAAGTATTGCCAGTTGCCAAATATCTTCGATTTCACTACGCCACACCAGCCTGCTTCCAGCCTGCTTTGGACGAAAATGTAGGACTCGCAACGTGAAGCTGAAGAGCCCCTTGGCCATGTGCGGTAATTGAATGAAACCGATGCAATCCCCATGAAAGGCTCCTGAGCAGAAGAGACTTGGCATCAGAAAAGTATTGTGTTGCTGGCTCTCACTGTGCTTTGCCAAAGTCTAAGGGCGGCATCGACAAATGGAGCTCTAGGTTTTGAAGGTGCAACCCGTCCGGGTTGGGGCATTGGGGTTTTCTGGAGATTTCTTGGCATTTTGATGGCATATTGGTTCACTGGACATCTCTCAAGTTCATGAGTTCTGACAGGTTTGTGGAGACTAGGTTCTTCAAGTTCCAAGTCCGCTATCAGCAGACAGATGAGCCGTGCATCTGCTGGTTACAAACTCATGTGCCCTTGATGCACCTGGTTGTGGAGCTCTTGAGCTCGGTGGAGCTGCATTGGTGTGTCCCCGTTCTCCGCTTGGCCTGCATGATGTTTGGAGAGGCAATTTGCAAGTTGCGGCAAGTTTCCTGTTGATGCTGTTGATGTATGCCAATTTGAGAATATTGTCAGTGTTCTGCTATGACACACACACACCTATACATCAGTGACGGCATTTATTTGGTTAAATGGGGAGTAGTATTTGGGCGTTCCCCGATTTGTCGAAAACATCACAATTAGGCTGTAAAACGAGGTAGGAACACCCCAAGAGCGAGGTAGGCATCACATATCATCACATGTAAAGCATTTAGCTATTAAAAGCACGTGTGGCGTTGGAAAACGAGGTCAGACCCCAAAAAGCTACCGGACTGGAGAACAAGGAAGGAACACCTCGTCAATCGCGCTATGTACCAAATATCGTCTGCGGCTCATATATACATGATAATCATACATGTGTATGTAAATAAATAAATATGTTTTAAACATTTTTAAATATATAGATAAATAAATAAATACACACATAAATAAATGCATAAATAAATAAATAAGTAAATAAATAAATAAATAGATAAATAAATAGATAAACAGATAAATAAATACACACACACACACATATATATATATATAATATGATAATATGAATAAACATGTGCATTATACAATCATACATGTATGTACATTGAAGCTGACAGGCACCCCCTTGTACTCATACGTACTTAGGCGGGAGCAACTGTGCGAGAATCTGACACGACTTGGGGAGCTGCAATGCGCAACTACCCGAAAAAGTTTCATAGCCAGCACAGAGCACGGATGTCTGGAAGGGGATGTTGCCTTTGGCAGGATGGATGCCTTGGTGGAAGCAAAGACAGGACTGTACAGAGTTTTTATGGCCACCCGAAATTGACAATCCGAAGAACTTAGGCTGAAGTCTCGGGCAGACAGGGTGTCACTAGATTAAGCCCATTGAAAAGTGGAAAAGGAGAAATTAGGACATGAAGTCGTAACGAAACTTCTTCTGGCCGAGGTCCTGTATCAACTGGATCCACTACGAGTTCAAGATCTGGGAGTGGATTTTTGCAAGCTTTCGGCATAGGAGGCAGTGCCGGCCGGCTTTGTGCATTTGTCATCTTGGTTGCTTTCATCTCTTGTCCCAGATAAGTTGATTGAATTGCTAGGTGGCGACTCGCTGGAAGCTTAGGCATCTATACAAGTCGCAGCAGATCCCTCCTCTCATTGCTGATCTTTCCAAGGGCTATGAATTCGCGCAACGGTTCTGTTTTGTTCCGTTGCCTTGTCTCGCAACCTGAAGACGCTACATTCCACGACAAGGTCTGACAACGTTTGTCACTTGACAACTATAGTTTGTAAAAAGTCAAGCCACATACATGACCAACAGCTGTGATTCACCTGAGGTCCAAGGAGCCTCAAGAAAGCCAAGATTCATGGGCAGCCAAGGGCGCTGACGATGGCATTTGATCCAACTATGTTCAGCTCATCAAAACTCCATCTCAATATTTCCAGTAGAAGGTTGGTTTGTGGCATCCCTGATGTATTTCTATGCCCAAACCTTTCGCGGCGTGTGCTCCCAGAAAGCTGACAAACATCAGGTGGGACAACCACTAATCCAAAACATTCCAAAACAGTGACTTGATTTGGTGCACAGCTGCCGCACGGACACGTGCTTGTCTTGGCATGGATCGACTTGCCTTTCGATTGCTTGTCGATTCCCGTTCGCGTCATTTTTTCCAAGCGCAAGCAAAGTCTCACGTAATCCAGTTCTGGCCAAAGACAGCCAAGCAAACGCATGAAAGATAATGTGCAACTGTGAAAACCAAGTGTCCAGGCAGGATTGCAGGAACCAATGCGGGGGAGTTTCAACGGAAAATAATGGAACGCGCGTGCTTATAAATAGCAAACACATTATGACCGTCATAACACCATAACACATCATCAGTCATGGCCATTCCTATCCAATTTATCAGCATCGTATGAATCTCAGGTTTGGGTGCCACGGGCTGTGGTGGGCTCAGGAACTCTTTTTGGGCTCACAAGATGCACAGGAATTGGAACTTCAAACTTGATCAAGGTCTCGCGGATGTAAGAGATCGCCAGGAAAAGCAGCGCTCCAACAGTCATATGGCATAGATCTGCATAGAGAATCTTGAGATATCGTGAGTCTCAAATCTGACTCCTTGTTGGTTGTACCTGTATAGTGAAGGGCTGTCAGATACCTCTTTTGAAGTTTGGGCTCAAGCACGCTGCATTCGATTCGATTGATTGAGCTCAAACTCAAACACACAGATACTGGAAAAGCTAAACCCGAGGAGGTGTTGGATCCGCTGCAGGAACACTGATGATGTCCATGATCATCAACTGTTGATGACAGTTTCATTTATATAATTTGACTTTTCGTGCTGTGGCTTTGTCACCTTTGGACTAATGCTGCAGCCCCAGTTCTTCCGCTTTCATTGTGCTGAGTGACAATCACAGGCCCACGTGGGCAGCAGTATGATTCAGCATGATGCCAGAATGCATCATTGTGGAACGCGAACTGACAAGCCGAGGCCATGTCTACTCCTCCGAGCATTTTCCCAACGTTTGCCAGATACTGAGAAAAGCTGCTTGCACGTTTGCAGGTTCAATTCTCTTCACCTGATTGGATGAGCGCTCAGCTGGGTCTCTGCTTCAGCTTAGGGACAGATAGTCCGGCGGTGTGTTGGGCTTTTGCGAGCCATTGACCTCGTTGATAGCCCAGAGCAGTTGTCGGCCTTTGGGATCTTTGGGACGCCAAGCGTCGGAACATTTTTGTATTTTTTGTCAACAAGGTGCACAGCTTTCGTTGCTATACTTCTTTGGTGCTTCTGATTGACACCCTGAGGCAAGACGGATGGGGTGGGAGCGAGAGAAATAGAGCGAGAAAAGCACAAACTGGGCAAAGAAGGAAAAAGGAAAAGAACAAGCCACAGCATCAGAGGACCTAAAAGGAGATGAACAACAATGTGCGGGACTGTGGAGGCATGGTGTGCACTACTTGGCCCTGCCGCGCATGTTGGAGGCGAGAGGTGGTTCCAAAAGTCCATGAAACAGACAAAATAGGCACAAGTAAGTATAAGTATATATATCCATATCCATGGAGATACATGTCTCAGGCCGGTTCCATGAGTTGCATGCAAGAGACAATAAGAGACATATTTGTGTTCCATTTGATGGATGTTTTGAACGGCAAGAATGTGAGTCCTGTTGGAGCACTTTCGCATCATTGAAAATTCTGGCAGGCATTGTTGAGACCTATGCCCAGTGAAGGCCTCGCGGCTATGGCATAGCCACAGATGCAAGTTGCAAGCATTGCTTGATGATCTAGGATGATCTAGGTATGTTTGCACACAGCCGGGATCTGTAGCTGGATCCTTCTGCTTCAGTTGTGTGATAGCAGGAGAACGCACGACGAGTAAATTGAAAATTCCGGGTCAGAAACTATCGAGTCGAATCAGCTCCACGGAACAGCGTCTGGAAGGATCAGGGTCGCAGAATCAGCATCAAAGACAGTTGGGACTGTTGGGATGGTCGGGATGGTTGGGATGGTTGGGATGGTTGGGATGGTCAGGGTAGTCTGCAAGGCTGCCATCTATACTGTCCCGATCCAACCCATGTAGATTCTGATCCAGCCGCGCCGATCGGACCCATCCAGAATCATCCAGATTCCGATCTAAAAACAGACAAGAACTCTCCAGCTTTCCAATTTTTTACGAGGCTGACGTTTCTGTTTGCATGAGATGTGGGGTGTTGGGGTGTGGAGTGACTTGTATTTGTCCTGTATCGCTGAGAGGCTCCGATGCAGGCAGGGGGCAAACGCTTCAGCCTTTCCACAGGTCGCATGTTGCTGACGGCTTACGGGGTGGAAGCTTAACCCCTGCGAGGAGCCGAGACTGCAGCAGCAGCCACTGTGGCAGCCGCAACAGGCTTCTTGTTGACGGCGCTGAGCCAGGTTCCATTCATTGGCTTGTGAGGCTGATTATTTGTAAAGGTGTGCAGCCATGGAATGGTTTAGATGTTTAGATATGTTTAGATGATTTTAGAATATTTTAGATCACATTTGCCGGTGGCGACTGTTTGCTTTGCCTCTTTCTAGCTGTCGCATGTCGTTGCTCTTTCTTGATTTTTTGATCTTTTCTGTTTGGGTGCCTAGGCCTCGGCACTTGAAAATAGGAGTCGTCTGGTAATCGGACTCGATGCAACTGGATCAATGCTTCGAAGCGCTTTGGCCCGAAGCCTGTTGCGCGATGTGGCTGCTTCGACAATTAGATCTTTGCCTGAGGGTGCTATAGGCAAGCGCCCATTTCTGTCAAGCTCTTATTTCTGTATCCCACCTGCCAGCCCACAGCGCATGGAAAGAAACACCTCGCCCATCCTCACATCTATTGATATCTACTGACTGTGTCCACTTTGTTATGCTTAGTCCGTTTGTTCTTAGTTGTGTTGGCCGGTCACTGAGCATTTTCGTCGTGGCTGGGAGATAACACCGTCGCCGCCAAGCGGATTTTCCGGCGATGCCTACCGCTGGCATGGAAGAAAGCATCAAGGCTAAAATGGTCAAACTGTCAGTGTCTACGCAGCTCTGCACACAAATTGGAAGCTATTGACCAACTGGAGAAACTCATTAGTGGCACTTTGAGGGCTGATTTGTCCCTGGAACAGGTGGCCGTTAGAGCAAGGCCAGTGAATCAGCGGGAGAAGAAACTGGAATGCGATATTTGCGTGTCTTGGCTAGAGTCTTTAGAGAGCCCCTTTTCCACCAAAGTGTTTGCAGAATTTGCATGAATTCGCGCCATGCACTTTTGGATATTTTTGGCTCACGGTATTGCGGAGCAAGGTGTCGATGAGTGGCAAGACGGTAACCATGCTTTCTGAGAGGCCACTGAAAACCTCAATAGTTTCGCTCTGCTGTATGACATCGGCTGACCAACTCTCATTTGTGCTGTTTGTGCTGGTTCAATTTGTCAGGAACCCCAAGCACTTCACCTATGATTACACGCACCTTGTCAAAAGACCCTAGAGGGAATATGACAAGGGAGGACCAGCCAAACTTCACAGGTGCAAGAGCATGCATACCACATAGATTCATAGATCCACATAGTACATCATAGTACACCATAGTACAGCGGGGCGGTGCAGTCCTCCTGTCGAGTATCAACCAGCGAGGTACTGGTCTGTGAATGCGGGAGAAGGATCGCAGAATGAGATCTTTGAAGACATTGGGAACACCATGCTCTCGCAACTATGCTGCATGTTCCGCAGCATTGCATTTCCACTAACTACGGAATACTACGGACACGCACGTGTTGATGCCGCAAAGTGGCCGATGCCTTTCCTCCCATAGAAACTGCAAGGAATGCAATCGATGGTTTCAACTGCACACTCTTCGCATACGGCCAGACTGGAAGCAGTATACTCAGACTCAGGACCAGCAGAAAAGATCTGCTACATTCAGGAGTTGTTTGGAAATCCAGTCACCAAAATGCATCCCTGCAAGATGCTTTTTGAAGTCCGGTTCCTAGGTGGGAAAAGCTACACCATGATGGGCGGACAAGACGAGGATGATGCAGGAGCTGTGATTGAATTCTGATATTTAACAATATTTTGTGCGAGTGAGTTCACCATATTCTGAACCGCGCCGCGCCAAGCAGGTGTAATCCCACGTATGATCGAGGGCCTTTTTGAGGAGAAAGTGTCTTGACCCAGAAGAGAAAAATATCATAACCAGCCTAGCCACGGAGAGCACACAGTACTCGTAGGAGTTTGGGTTGGGTTTGGTCATATGGGTTGCCCAGGATCGGTTGGAGAAGGAACCTCTGCAAGAGCTGGAGGTGTGATCGAAACGACTTGGGAGCTTGAGCAACTGACTAAATTATTAAATTGCTTTCTTTTTCAATATCAGCTCCGGGGTTTTGACCCAGTCTCTGATTTGCAAGGTGCGAATTTCCTACCTGGAGATCTACAAGGTGTAGACCTAGCCATGCTTTGCTGTTTTCTTGCACATTTCAAACGACGTTTTGGCCTTTTGCATCTTGTGCTGCAACGTTGGATGACAATCCGATTTCCACGGCCTGGGAGGAACAAGTCACCGACCTTTTTGCTGCGCTGAATTCCCGTCATGCAAAGGTGGGAATGATGGCTTGCTATTTGACCAGTACAGAAGACCCTGACGGTAGAGATACATCAAGGGCAGATATCGTCAGTGAATGTCAGTGATGTGTTTCGGAGTTGGGCATATAATTTGAGCGCCCAGGGTGAAAGTCTCAAGATTATGGAGCCTTGACTGCAGAAGAATTCAATAGGGTTGATGATTTGCCCTTCTTGCACTTAGCTCAGTATGGCATGCAGTTGATGGATTTGTCATGTCTTGGACTGTACTGTGACTGTACCATATATGATTCTCCGTGTGATTTTGCTGCTCAAGCCCCGCTCGATCACTTTTGTGTTCGATCACTTCGGTGGCACTTGCAGAGGAGACCAAGCCTACTGCACAATGAAGACTTTCCTCGCGGCGTTGCTTCCTTGGGTCATTGCGGGTCGCTATGCGTCCCATGTTGCAAGCCCAGTGACCCGTGTGGTGAACATGCTCAAAGAGCTGGACAACAAGCTGGAGAGTGAAGCCGAAACAGAGAAGGACCTGTTTCAAAAATATCAGTGCTGGGCGGAATCCACGGTCAATGAGAAGACAACAGCTGTGGAAAAGGCCAATCAACGCATGTCCTCCCTGCAGACCTACATCTCTGACGTTGAAGCTGGGAAGATTACCTTCACAGCTGACAAGGACAACTTGGAGAAGGAACTGGCTGGCATTCGCTCGGAGCTTGCCAACATCACGACTGAACGGACCGAAGAACACAAGAAGTACGAGATAACAAAGAGGACATGGAGAAGGCCATCGCCGGACTCAAGGAGGTCATTACAAGTTTGGAGGCAACCAGTTTGAATCCAAAGAAGGCCATGCTGATCAGTCTGCGAGGTGGAGATGCTGTGGCACGTCGTGCTCATGCAAATAGCTTAAAGGAAGGCCTCGCTGTGAGTGACAAATATTTGTCCAAGTCAAAACGCCAATTCCTGCATCGCTTCTTGGGCTCGACCTTGTCCACTGATCGCAGCCAGACTCAGGGAGTGGTTGATCAGTTGCAGAAAGTGGAAACCAGCATTGAAGGAGACCTCAAGGATGATGTTGAGCAAGAGGAGGAGGCAGACAAGACCTTCAAGAAGGTGGCTAGCCTGAAAGATGAGGAGAAGAAGACCACCGCGGCTATGCTGGCAAAACTTGAGCAGGACATGCGTTCCGAGAGTTGCAGTCTTTCCATGTCGTTCCAGAATTGATGCGTCAGTTTAACTTTCCCTAAACCTACGTGAATCTCAAATCGGTTATATAAGAGTAAAGTAAAGGTTGTTTTTTCTTGACACTTGTTGGACCAACAGGAGCACGCTGCCCGTGCGCAAGCCATCGAGAATTCCAAGGAGGAAGTGGCAGATCTCAAGAGTCAAGTTGAGGCTGATGAGAAGCTGATCCCTGAGGTGAAGAAAGCTTTGGAGGACAAGAAATCCCAGTTCGATGAGAGATCTACTTACCGCCTTGGGGAATTGAAAGCAATTGGTGAGGCGATTACCTTGCTGACCGATGATGCAAATCGCGATTTGTTTTCATCTTCCTTTAGCTTTCTGCAGCTCTCCCAAAGTCAAAGTGCCAGCAAAGCCTTGTCCTCGGCCTACAGCGCCTCTCAGGATGGACGGGTGACTGCGCTGATGGCACTGCTGCATCAACAGGACTCCTCTGGTGCCTTTGAGACAGTTGTGGCAAAGATTAATGATATGATTGCACTCTTGAAGAAGGAGGATGCTGATGATCTGAAGAAGAAGGACACGTGCGTAGCCAACAAAGCCAAAGATGAGGCTTCGCAGAAGAAGTTTGAAAGATCTGTAGAAGATCTGGAGACAACAGTTTCCTTCAACGAAGCAAAGCTGAAGGAGATCACTGGACAGATTGAAGGGAAGAAAACCGAGATTGCTGATGTTGAAGCTCAGCTCTCCAAGGCAGCTGATGTGCGTGCTGCAGAGAAGGCAGAATTTACCAAAGCCACGGCAGACGACAAGGCGGCAGTGGGTCTGCTCAAGGAGGCAGCGAACAAAATCAGCAGCTTTTACAAAAAGGCCAGCCTTGCTCAGATGAAGGCCAACACAGAGCTCAGTGGTGCACCCAAGACTTGGGAGGGCAGCTACGGCGGCGCAGGCACACAGAGCACTGGTGTTGTCCATATGATGGAGGTCCTGATGGGTGACTTGGAAAAAGAGACAGAGGTTGCAACGAAGGAAGAGGCTGAGGCGGAGGAGGTGTTTCAAGACTCCAAGAAGGACTTGGAAACTGCGAAAGCTGGTCTGGAGTCGGCCATTGACCAGCTCGCAAAGGGCAAAGGAGCGGTGGATTCAGACAAGGAGGATGCCACAGCTGAAATGAAATTGAAGAAACAGTCCTTGACAGCTTTGCTCGAGAAGATGAAGGACATTGAGCCGGAATGCAACTACTACATTGTGAACTTTGCAAAGCGAAGCAAGAATCGCATGACGGAGATCAATGGCCTCGCTCAAGCCAAAGCCATCCTGGAAGGCAGCTCCTGAGGATTTGCACACATAGAGTGAGGAATCCGGCTGAGAGGAGCAAAAAGAAGTGCCAGAATTGCGACGTCCGGCCATCGCCACATTTATCACATTCCATATACTTCAGGATGCCTACTTGTCACTTACTCGATCTACCTTGATCTACTTGTCACTTCTCGTTGACAATCCTTGGCATGTTTCCCCCAGTGTCAAGAGTCCACACACCGTTGCTTCTCAGGAACATCCGAAGCTCGGGGTCTACGTGAAAGGATTGTATTTGATGCCGTGCGAAACAAAGAAGGACGTCATGGGCAGCTTGGCCATCATTTGGTAACACTTTGGCAGAGCGGGAGTGGGACCATGTGCGACCATGTGGGACCACTGGAACAATGCCAGTCACAACCCTTATATTGGCTGAGACTCTGTCTGCGCTGTACTCCCTTGACTATTTCCTGTAGAGGGAGATTCAGTCCAAATAGCACAACAGAAAACATGTGCCTACCAGCATCCTTCGAGGGATGTGGCAATCTGACAGGGTTTGCATGCATTCACCATCTGCTCTCAGGCAATCTGGAATATGGCCTGAAGATGCGCACGATAGCTTCAACAAATATGAATCAAAACTCATCCAGATCGCATGTGACCTGGCAAATGAAAGAACGCTAGGAGCCTGAGGTGTATGGATTATTATGGATTGCTTCAAAGTTGTTGATGATGTTCACATATGTTCACATATGTTCACTGTGAAAACATATGAAAACCGCATTGCATAATTTGCATATTGGTTTCACATTGCCATCGCCTATCCATGCCGTGGCGCCTTGGCTGTCGCCGAACTTGGCCTTCGAGGCAGTCTTTACCATCATTGTCAATCGCCTGGAGGGTGAGCGTCCAACCGGCAAAAACAAGGATGAACGGAAATCCCTGCAGGTTCCTCACCTGCACATTTTGGAATTCAACATGATAGATGATGTTAATTTACATATATATGTTAATTTCATTTAATTTCCACATGTTGATTCACTTGTCCAGTTGCATCCAGTTGTGCCCTTGTGCCTGGTTTTCCCGGAGCTCTCAGGCTAAGATCAATCTCATTGATTTAGCTGGCAGCGAGAGAACGTCCAAGGCATCTGCCTTGAATGTGATGGAAGCCTTGATCATTCTTGGAGAATTTCTCACATTGGACCCTTCAAATCCCTCATGTTAGGCCTTTCCCATGTGAACGTAGTCTTACTCGCACCAAGATTCTAGCTTCGCTCATGTCTGAGTTCAATGGAAGGTTTCCACATGAGCTCTTGGACCTTTTCTGTTTATGGGCCTCCTCCAGCAAACAGCTGCTTCGGGAGGCACAGACAGAGCAAGAAAGGCTGAAGGAAGGCTGTGCCATCAATCAGCATTTTGTTTGCAAAAAGCACCGCTGAAAGGAATAGGTGCAATTCCAAAGCCTCAATGTTGGTGTTTTTTTTGGCATGTTGCTCGGTACTCTGTGATGTGATGGGTCTTGTGGTGAATCTGAAGCCGCCAAGGAGTCTTTCGCAGCTTGGTTTGGTCATCAAGCACCTTGCCATAAATGTCATAAAGGGCTTGTGGTTCCAGAACACCAGGTGCAATTCACCAAGTGACAACATTCTTCTCTCCTTTTGCTGGGCTCTGCCCTGGTTGCCGCATGGTTTGTACACCCTGCCAAGTTCATGGTTGCTAAGGATGCTCACCGAGCAAGCCAGTTCTGGGGGTCTCAAAGCCCCCATGTTCCGAGCCTCAAAGCTGACCTTCTTGCTGAAGGCACCAAGAGCGACTACATGGAACCGCCAATGGCAGGGTTACCTGAAGATACCTGAAGTGTATTGAAGTGTCTCATCATGTCTCATTCACGGTAGCCACTGTTGATCCCCGGAAGTTGCGGCCATTTTGGATGCACATGTTGAAGGTAGATGAAGGTAGCACAGGCGATCCAACAGGAAGGTCCAGTGAAAGTGCGAGACTGATTTATCTGGTACTGTCATCCCGCAGCCAGGACTCTCTGGCAGGAAACTCCAAGACTTGTCGCTCAGCAAT
Organism: Cladocopium goreaui; assembly: GCA_947184155.2. NCBI lineage: Eukaryota > Dinophyceae > Suessiales > Symbiodiniaceae > Cladocopium > Cladocopium goreaui. Next base: position 429,890 of record CAMXCT020004013.1, on the reverse strand, counting down.
CCATAATGTAGGGTCGGCTCTGACAGGCTTTCGGATTTGCTCGCTCTGTAGGCACAACTCCTCAAAAGCAGTTGCAAATTTGGTTTGTGCTGCAAGGTATGATGGCTACAATCTCCCCAGCTAGCGACCCTTAAATGCAGCTTGTGCTGTTGACGTTTCGAAGTAATTGGGCCTTGGGCTTCATCACTTTGCACTGTCATCTCGGGGCCCTTGAGAACTGAACATGTCCAAGGACAATTATGATGAGTCGATCTCAACCTTGCGTTTCGCATCCTCAGTGCCAGCCTTGCTGCCAGCATCTTCCAAGTTGATGGCAACGAGTTGGGAAAACGTTGCGGTGCCTTTTCAACCAGCAATGATTGCACAATGTTAGGTGAAGAGCATCAAGACAGTGGCTGTACAAAACAAGAATAAGAAAGATGCGCTTATTGAGAATCTGCAGGAGGAGTCTTGTCATGACTTCAGGATGTGGAAGTTTGCGGTGTGTCTCCTTGATTTGGCTCAATGCCGCTGTTGGTTGACTCCCTGCCATGCATCCCCTCTCGCTGACCAGTCTGATTGCTTGAGGAAATGCGACTCTTGAAAGCTCAAATGGCTGCTGGCGGACTCAATGTACCTTGACATACCTTGACATCAAAATGACCACATCAGCGAGGCTGCTGACATTTCGCCTGGAGGCAGCCTGGGGACGTGATTGCAACCTGAGGCTCCAGAGGCGGCAGAACAGTTGAAGGAAAGAGAACGTCTGATCAAGGACCGTGCCAGGAACGGTTGCCTGTGGTTACCTTGTGATTCGAACTGGTAGCACTGCTTTCAGGAACAGATGCAGCAAGATTTTCAGACAGAGCTGCAGGTGAGAAGCATGTCGTTGGTGTCGTTCATTTTCCCCCGCTGTTTCGTTTTGAGGCTTCCCTATTTTCCCTCCATCCCCTGGTGGCAGGCAGCCAAGGAAATGACGCGAGCCAGAGAGAAGGCCTTGGAAGAGAGTGGCCTGTCCCATGGTCACATTACGGAGGCCAGGACATGAGGAATGAGGACATGGCCAAGGCTGCACAGCAGATATGTTAGGATAGATTGGCATAGATAATCATTTATCACTATGGAACACTATGGATGAGTTATGACATGTTATGACACATTGTAACGACATGTAACATATTGTAACGACACTGTAGGTATCTTAGCATGAACTTGTTGGAAACTTGCATCAACCTTTGCAGTTTTAAGCACTCTTTCAAGGCCTTCGGCATCACCAGTGGTCAGCCATACATGGTGAACATGGCTTTTGACCCAATGATGGCTGGTTGCCTCATTTACCTCATTCAGGCTGGGCATGGCTGGGCTTTTTGATGCTTTTTGTATCTTTTTGTGTTCGTGTCCTGTATTCACGTGCAGCCCTTCAGCCAGGGTCACTCTGGCCTCATGGGATAGGACTTGGTAGACATTCCTTTTGTCGTTTGATGTGACCAGGAAAGCAAGCCAACGACGATGGGATCACACAAAGACAATACCATTGTACTCAAAGGTGCCTGGCTTTTCCCCGAGCTGATGGCTGTGTTATCCTGTGTGGCGTTGCGAATGGTTTCTTGTGATTTCTTGCTTGAAGAGAGGAGAACTACATGAGAGGTTTTCCCGGGCCTTCCGTTTTTCCCTGAGCTTCTAGAGACTGCACCTCAACTGGGTTTCGATCCAAGGGCTGGGCATCCCTGATCATCTGTGCAGATTGGACAAGATGGACCAGGCATTACAGTCGCGCGCACGTAGAATCCTGGGATGGCGGTGAGAGTTTTGTGTGCAGAACAGATTTTCCTTGCACTTGGAGCACTCCTCCTTTCTGAAACCTTCAGTACTGTCTCTGGCCTGTATATCTAATTCATTCTAATTCAGTGATGAAACGAATTCGCACTTTTGAGGCTACATCCAATGCCTAGCATTGAAAAATACAGTATTGAAAACATGTTTGCAATATTTGTTGCCGCTGGCCTTGAGGAGGCTGCTACAGATGCTCTGGCCCGTCAAAGAGCACCTTCGGAGGTCGCGTTGTGATGTGCTGTGCTCCTCCATGCTCCTCCTGGATCCGAGCTGTGCAGTTGCAAAATCAGTTGCAAAATCAGTTGCAAAATGTTGCTAACCCGTTGCGAAGCCTGATCCTTCGGGTAAAGTACGGCTTGGCAGGGTGCTGGGCCTGTGAGCCTCACACGGCTCTCAGATGGTGCACGAGTAGCTGTGAATGGTGCCTAGCCGTTGCAGTTGGAAGAATGAGCAAGTGAAGGATGAAGTCATAGAATGAATCCAAACCCCTGAGAAATGACAATTTGATATGACAATTCAAGGCCATGATGTACTTCCCTTGCATTCTGTTCATTGCTGAGGTAAGCTGCTGGAGCCGGGGCAGACACGACTGCTTCAGAACGGCGACTTGGATCGACTTGGCCATGGTTGTGCCGGCTGTGCCTTGTGTGCTGCGCAGGCGATCAGATCTTCCTTGGTCGCATCTACGTCCTGAAGCCTCATGGAAGCAGTTCAATGCAATTCATGTAGCGGGACACTGCTGAGATTGGACGGGCTTCTCAAGCATTCTCAAGCTAGATGGTTTTGGGGTTCTCATTTTTCTTCTCTTGTGCTTGCGGACAAATCAAGAAGACATTTGACTGCCAGTTGGAAGCCTAGGCTCGTGTGCCCTGGTGAGGGGGCAGCACCCATGCAAGACGACTTGGTGCTACAAAAGGAGGAAATGGACACCTCTGAGTGTCTTGTCTTGACAGTTTGAAATAGTTTGATTGTGAAACTATTCGTATCGAGCAGTAGCCAAAAAACTTTTGCTGCAGTGAAGGCTGAGATTTCACTCGCTGCTTGATGCTTTTTGCATTGTGGGCCGAGGCTCAACAATTCGGCTTCATGGAAAAGCCTCCAAGACTATGTTGGACAAGTGGTTCGCCAAATGATCCTTGGCCCAGTTTAGTGCGAGAGGAAGAGAGATTGCGCGCGCACAGCGCACAGCGCACAGCGCACAGCGCACAGCGCACAGCGCACAGCGCACAGCGCACAGCGCACAGCGCACAGCGCACAGCGCACAGCGCACAGCGCACAGCGCACAGCGCACAGCGCACAGCGCACAGCGCACAGCGTACACACACAAACACAAACATACACACAAACACAAACACACACACAAACACACACACACAAACACACACACACAGACACAGACACAGACACAGACACAGACACAGACACACACAGACACAGACAGACACAGACAGACACACACAGACACACACAGACACACACAGACACACACAGACACACACAGACACACACAGACACACACAGACACACACAGACACACACAGACACACACAGACACACACACACACGGCCAAGTTATAATTCATAGATATGTGTATTTTTTCGAGTTCGTGCATAATTATACATATAGAGATATATCTGTGTAGACCTATATTATATAGAAGATATGCAGTATCCGACGGGGCGGGATTTTCCACAGTGGGAAATCGCTGGAAGTTGCGTACAAACATTGAATGAGACTTTGTGGTACGCTGTTGTTACGGGACAGGTCTAGCAAGTCAGCGGCATCCCAGCTATTGGATGAGATCAAGTTCCTTGTCTGCAGACCACCTTTGCACACCTTGGCACGTGGAAACATGCCCTGCTAGCCGATGAAGCGGTTGAAGCTAAGGCTGGCATGCCGACTGACAGACGAGGCCCATGATTCGTTCAGAACGCGCCTGTCTAGCCCAAGGTTTTCGGCCTTGTGGCCCATGACTTTGGCTCAGAGCATGAAGAGAAGCAGGATATATCAAAATACGATAGGTACCACAATGGTATCACAGTAGTAACTCAGTAGTATCATCAGAATTCATAATAATTAGTATTATAATGTATTATATATATATATAACAATAATATTACAAGTTAGTTAAAAGTGCCACAAGTACCATAGGACACCATAGGATACCATAGGTATTTACAAGATTTTATAAGTCACATCCCTTGTCACATCCCTGCCAGGCCAATGAGATCACAGCTGAGTGCAGAAAGGAGGGCCTGTCCTTTGAGGTGGACCTGACCAGCACCTATCCACCGTACCTGGGCGGAAGATACTACTATAGACTACTGATACCTGAACCTTCTAATAAGGATTTAATATGATTTAATATGATTTAATGAAGGTTGGCGGAAGTTTCTAAAGGTTTCCAACAAACTGTTTCTAAAGGTTTATATGCTTTCGATTTTCTTTCTCTTTGTGCCGTTCTGAGCATGATATGAAGGCTAGCAGGGTCCCTTTCTGGAAGCGGTTCCTTCCTACTGATCACAGAGCCCCCTGACGTCTTTAACGTTCCCATTTTGTGATGGCTTGAGAATTACACACAATGTAGCCAATGAACAAAACACAGCAAGGTGTGTGGCTATTCGTGTCCTTGAGTGCGAAAAGGGCCGGGATTGCAAAGATGAGGAGGAATGGAAGAATCGGAGTCTTGGCACTTGAATTTTTCAATATCTCTGAATCAACCCAGGTTTGAATGACAGTTTGAGGTTCTGCATGTCGTCATCCTTTCAACAAATCAAAGGTATATCTGGTCTGTGCGCCAGCTCAATGAGAGATTGGACCGCATGAAAGACTACTGGCGGGAATGCCAAAACTATGGCGCCTTGGCTGGTTGCTAAACTATATTACTTGTAATTGCGATAGTGCACCAATATAATCCAATATATATATATAATTATACATATTATGCATTGTGTAATGATATGATATACTATGATAACACAATGTATATAATGTAAGAAGTAATATACACATATATAATCATATATATATATATAATATAATGCATTGCAATAATTGCAATATACTATTGCAATATATTGGAACATAATAATGACAATAATAGTAGTAACAATAACAGTAATATTGTAATATATATATATATATTTGTCACAGCATATGGACTATCAATTAATCATATTGCTTCTATAAACATATGAAGCAATGCTAAGCAATGTCAGTCTGAAGCAGACGCTGGGAGGCAAACCGGTGGAGCTGCCGCTGTTGGAAGATCCCTGGCATGAAGCCGAGCCCACGGAGATCTTTGAGCGGATGAGACATTTGGAGATGCTTTGCTGAAGACTTTGGCATGTCACTGAAACATAATCTTTTCATATCTTTTCAATTTTCAATCTTTTCATGGGAACCCTTATGCGGCACAGATTGAACTGCGGTGAGGATTGTTAGAAGATGTATTTTAAGTATCAGGGATGAAGTAAAAGAACAGTCCTGTCGCGACACGCGGAGCTTATTGTGCGGTATCAGGAAGTACATGGAAACTCCAATAAGAGGCTTGCAGACACCGCTGAACGGAAGCTCGCACAATCTGAGGAGCATGGTGGAAGAGGCGGAGAGAGCGTTTAAGCTATCTCACGGTTCGCAACCACTGATCACAAGGCGCCCATGTTGCCCGCTGTTGCCACCGATTGATGCACAATGAACTGCCCCCAGCATCCCCAGCCCTGCAGCAGCCATACTAAGTTGTAGTTGTAGCGATTCTTTGAGAGGAGCATGGCGACAGAAGCTGCACTTCTTCGTTTGTCTTTCGGGCTGCTTTGTTTGCAAGTCGCTGACAATAGTGAAAATAGTGAAAGACCGCGATTGCCAAAGACGGAAGCTAAGGTTGTGGAGGTCATGTATGATCGCTGGAAAAAGAGAGCGCATCTTGGTGTAAGTTTTAGATGAAGAAAACACATGTTGCCTGACTTCATATGTGCGTTTGGTAAGGCAGGACATCCCATGGCCGAGCAGCACTTGTAAAGGCTGGAAGTGGCAGGATGAGGTCTTGCTGACCTGCTTAGCCAAATCCAGCCAAGCTTGAAGACATTTCTCTACTGCGTGCTAGTGCGTGTTTCCAAGCGCAGTCATTTTTGCAAAACAACCTCCCACAGCGTCGCTCCTTTGAAACCTTTGCATGCGCCAGGACCACTATCGTCCCTGACAGGTGTTGGGCTCAGAAGTGCAAGTTCCACGGGTGCGAGTGGCCATGGATAACCTTGGAATGCCAGGCCCTTCGGAGCCAGCAAAAAGCTGCTCAAACCAACAGACAAACCGCCGCTGAGCTGCAGCTCTCGTAGAACATGGATTTCAGAGACTTGCACTGGTTTTCCATGGTTTTCCCATCTTGGTCTTGCTGAGCCTTGATAACTTGATGAAACTATGAGGCCAACAACTTCTGGAAGGAGACTCACCGCACAGATTTTTTGAAAGCCATTGTCATGAGAAGTGCTGGCTCCTGCGGCTCCTGCTTGATTCTGGTCCGTTTCTAAATAACCACAGCTGCTTGAGCAGGAGAATGACTTTGAAGCTGGCGGGACCAGAGCAGCTTGGATTGTATCTACAACAATTATTGACATATGACATATTGTATAGTTATCACTCCGTCATCATCTCATATCCAGAGAACTGGTACAGGAGCTGTTTCTTGGAAGCCTTGAGCATTTCCGTACTCCACTATGAGAAGAGACACATTGCTACCAAGCGCCCCGAGGAAAAGTCCAGAGAAGGCCATGGTTTGCTTCGGAAAAGCTTGGGACTTTTCTGGCTTGGTGAGTGCTTTGTGACGTGCTCCGCCTCGCCTTGTGGCGCAGGCTGAGCCGCAGCAAAGCAGAGGCAGCATTTTTGACAAATCTCCAGTGACCCAGCTGCGAGCTGCTCCATTGAAACATATTGAAACTCATTGAAGCACAAGCTGCAAGGAACTGATAGGAACTGTGTTTGTATGCTAGTTACTGCTAGTTCTGCTCGAAAGCGTTTGTTGCTTTTGGTGATGGGTGATGGTCCCGTTTTGCTTCATTTTGATCCATTTTACGGAGCCTCTTTTGAAGAGGGCCAAGATATTTCCAGAAGGCATTCCCATTCAGGCGTTGCCCAGACAATAACTTGCATACGAATCGAATCAAGGCAGGTGCATGGCCTTTCTTTTTTCCCAACCGTCCTGAATCAACATGCAGAAATTGTTTGGAAAGGGCACGCCAGCAACCTGCCTTCACATGCTATACTTGTACGGCCACTAAGCTTCAGTAGAATGCCTGGCTGAGCACAAGATCCCCTCAAAGCTAATGAGTAGTTGCCCAACTTGAGCTGGCCAGGATTTGTGGTACGTGCTAACGTGCTACAGTAGCACACTTTACTAGACCCCCTGCAATTTGCCTTTGCATTCTTCCACGGGCCAACCTGAAAGGTTTTTCCTCCCACGCGTCGCCTGTAATATGCTGGATCGGGTGCCGGGTGCAAGCTTCCGACTTGATTAATAAACCCAGTTTCCAGAGTTGTTTCACAACAATGACTTCTGGGTTTGCTCTGCCTTACTTGTGTGTTTCGTTTCTTCCGCAGAGGTTCGTCCTTCATTTGGTGGCATGGCCTTGTCGTGTCAGAACGTGTGGGACTTCTGGCATCACTTTCTTTTTATTTAGGTCATGTTCATATTATACGTAAATATTTAGGTCATGTAATACTGTAAGCTTGATAGCTCAGATACCTGCATGTGGTTTTGAAATCCCAGCCCAGTCTCTGCTGCGTGCGTGTCTTTATCTTCTTGCGCGTTTGGTTTGGAGCATAAAGTTCAACTTGCCCTGCTGCGGGACCGAAGCTGCAAGCTCTTTGGCTAAGGCAAGCAGCCCATCCAGGCTTGAACCGGACCCTCGGAAGTTTGAACTATGAGGGAAAGCGATGGCAAGAGTAACATAGAGGAACCATTTGATTGAATTTCACGACAGGTTAGCACAGCATTTCCAGCAAATTGTCTTAAGAGAGTGCTCCTGGAATGTCCTCCATGTAACTGTAAGATCATCAAGATCTCTGGACCTTGAGTAGATCTACAGACATCGCCAGAAGATGCCATAAGCATGAGCGCTAAGAAGGACGCTTTGGGCCCTTCTGTAGTGGCTCGCTCTAGCTCCGTCTTGACTCAGGAAGCCACTCCGGAGATTGCACGCAAGGGCAAGCAGGTCGAAGCCGCAATGGCGGAACTTCAACGGACACTTGGCCTTTTGTCCATCATGATGGGAACCAATTTTTCCAGAGAGCAAAGTGACAGGTATCAAGGATCATCAATGATCATCAAGGATCATCAAGGCATGTCAATGCGGCAGGCAGTTGAGTTTCAGCAGATTCTTGCTGCCAAGGCAACTGGATGAGCTGCTTCCTTGCATTTAGGGCCGTGTGCACTTTTGCGGCAGAGGCTTTGGCACGGAGAGTGCGAAGACAAAAACACTTCCATAAGTAGAGGGCAGGACTTCCTTAGTTTCTCTATGTTTATCTTATTATTTATGTTTCCACTGAACAGCATGGTAGGGGGAGTCATAGCAGTTGGTGGATGGAAATTAGATGTAATTACATTAGGGAATGATAGTGACGGTGTAGCAATGGAGATTGTCGAAACATTTGGGCTGCCTCTTGAGATCCTAGTCCGTTCTAGAGCATCCCAAAGACATCCAAAGACCCTTGGCGTGCACGCTGCCGCGATGAGGTCAAACCAGCAAAAAGCGGCTTTGGAACATCAAAAGGCTGCAATGGAACATGACCTCGAGGCAGGCTCCTGCCATTGCTTTGTGAGAGAGAACAGGCTTTTCTTTTAAACACATCCAGACATATATCCAGACTAGCTGCAAGGCGTTTGCGGTTTTTGGATTTCTCTTTCCAGATGCTTTTCCCTGGCTTCGTGTCGCGTTCTCCACGTTGCAGAAGAACATAGAAGAACCTCAACTTTCAATCTGTTTGCTTTGCAGGTTGCTTGGGAGCTGGTCAGCGAACTGAGGCACTGCTTGGTGAACAAAATGCAGCAAGAAGATCAGGCCACTCAGATATCTCACATATGACTCAGATTTCCAACAAGGTTGGTTTCTGATTAGTTTTTAAAGGGGCTGAAGCACAACATTACTAGTGATGACTCTGAGCAGGCCATGGCCACAGGCCAAAAGAAGCAAGAGGACTACGAGTTGCTTCATACGGGATGTTTCTGGAATTCATTTTCATCGCTTAAAAAAATCAGAGCGCACGATCTGAAACATCCGACTACACCATTTTGTTGGTCTTTCACCTACTTGAAACATCTTGAAAGCACAACAGGAGGTCGAGAAACCTCAACGTCGGCAGAGCAGCTCACAAAGCTTCTTGGTCGAATTTCGTATCCAAGGACTGAACATCTCAGCATTTCCATGTGCATTTGCTTTGCTGTCGTTGGGTAAGGCCTCCTGGCACATGCGGATGCTTTAGCCTATGCAACTCGAGCAGCAGTTGATGCAGCAAAGGCCGGCCATTCCCGCGACATGCCCCCTCCAAGCGCACAAGCTTTGTGTTGGGTTGAAGATGTTGAAGTCACTAGACAGGCTGTGCGGACAGCCAAGTTCCAGAGTGGCATCGCAGCGCTACCGTGGAGCTCCCCACAGCTAGCAGTGAAAGAAAAGGAGCAGAGGATCGAAGTTATAGGCCGGCCGCACAGCCACACACAAGAGGATCGTTGGATGCTGTTAGACATCGAAGGGATATCGAGGAGTGATGCCATGACCCTGGATGGCAGCCTGCAGGATATACAGCGGAACCAATTTCACGAAGTGTGAGCCCGGTCCTGAAGACTAGGTGACCAATACAGACGAACTCAGACCAACTGACTAGGTCTCTTTTTTGGGTGTATGTAGCTTGCTTGACTGAACAATGCTCTCACTTTTCATGTGATTCCAATCACTTCAGCTTTCTAAATGGGTGCTCGAGGTCCAGCCACCAGAGGTGCTCCTTCTCTCTACAGGTGGGATTGCATGCAGCACAAGCTTGGAGCCCTCATGAGCCAACATGAAGGTTGGATGATGTTGCTTGTGGTGGCCATGTGACACGTAGGATGCCAGCGCCGCAAGCGCCGCAAGCGCCGCAAGCGCCGCAAGCGCCGCCAGCACCAAACTTGCCTGGAATGGTGACTCCTTCGCAGCAGATGAATTCCAGCAGGCCGGATTGAGAACTCTGTTTGCTGCTAAGTGCAGTTGTCAGTCTTATGACGCTCATCCTATCCCAAGAGAATCAAATAGTTTGCAGTTTGCCTATGTTTGCCTGTGTCCTGGACGATGCAGGTCCTGGGGGGAAGCAGCAGCGCAGCCAAGCATACAGCAGTTCAGCCAAAGCCATGGGACCTAGACCTTAGTATGCAGTGCATTGCAGTGCATTTCAGTGCTACGGTATCGCAGTTCTCGGTCTTCATCTTCTCCGTTGTTCTCATTCCTTTCTAGTATTCTCGGAAGTTTGCAATATCATTGAATCATTTCTTGCCGATATCATAAATTATAAGCCATAAGCCACCGTCCAATTCAATCTAGCCTTCAGATGTGATATATGGTAGCATTTGGCTCCAGGTTGCCTGCGGGCCTTTTTGTTTGATATGGAGCCAGCTTTGTCAATGTTTCTGGCAGTTGCAGCCATTCTGCCGTTTTTTGGTGTGTTTTCGGCTGTTACGACCCCGGTTGCACTTGCTGGTCCAAAGGTATCAAGCGATGGGCAAATTGAAGTGCTTCTTAGCAGCATGACCCTAAAAGAGAAAGCAGGGCAGCTGAGCCTCTTTGCTCGGCCTTGGGGCTCTGACTTTAACGGTGAGAGTCCCCGTTGGAATACAACCCTTAAGTGGATCCGTGCTGGCCAAGTTGGTGGCCTTTTCAATGGCGAAAGGGTAAAGACCAACAGAGAATTGCAACGGATCGCAGTGGAAGAATCCCGACTTGGCATTCCTTTGATCTTTGGTGCGGACATTTGGCATGGCATGTGGACCATCTTCCCTGTGCCTCTGGGGGAGGCTGCCTCATGGGAACCAGAGTTGGCTTACCAAACAGCTCGGGCAGCTGCAAAAGAAGCGACTGCTTCGGGATTGATGTGGACGTTTTCCCCCATGGTTGACACTGCCAGAGATCAACGCTGGGGTCGCAACATCGAAGGTGCTGGCGAAGATCCTTTTCTTGGTGAAGCTTTTGCACGTGCAAGGGTGGAAGGATTTCAAGGGCCTGATTTGAAGTCACCGGATAGTTTGGCAGCTTGCTTGAAGCACTTTGCTGGATACGGAGGTGTTTTATCTGGACTTGACTACAGTGAATCAGACATGTCCGAGAGCACATTTCGGGATGTGTTTCTACCTCCTTTCATCGCTGGCATAAAAGCAGGTGCCCTTTCCATCATGAGCGCATTCCAAGCCCTTGGGGGTGTACCAGTCACAGGGAATCATTGGCTGCTAACGGAGGTGTTACGTGATGAGTTGGGCTTTCAAGGCTTTGTGGTGACCGACTACGAAGCTGATGGCCAGTTGGTGAATCATGGCTTTGCTGCTAATGGGTCAGATGCAGCCAAGATATCTTTGTCAGCTGGTGTGGACATGAGCATGCAAAGTGGCATTTTCCAAGAGCATTTGCCCCAGCTCGTGTCCGATGGCCTGCTGTCATTGGATAGGCTGGATGAGGCAGTGAGACGAATACTGCGTGCAAAGGCAGCCATGGGATTGTTTGACAATCCTTACAGATCTTTGGATCCAACTAAGAGCTGGCCAAATGCAACAATGATTCAAGAGCACGATGCCCTGGCGCGTCATGCTGCTCGGAAATCCTTGGTTCTGCTGAAGAATGATGGAGCGATATTGCCCCTCAAGAAGTGTTGCCAAAAGATCGGCGTGATTGGATGGTGGATCAACTCCAAGGATTTAGATGGAGTTGGCGTCTGTATGGGGCAACAGATCGCACGGAGTCACCTTGATGGAAGGCCTACGAGGTGCCGTCCAAAATCAGTCTTTGCTGCGCGCCACCAAGGGTTCCGGTGCTGATGAAGAGATCAAAGGCGGTTTGGAGAAAGCTGCCGCAGTAGCCACCTGGGCAGATGTTGTGATCCTGGCATTGGGTGAGACTTCACTTCATTCCGGGGAGTCCAGGTCACGCACTGAGATCACAATCCCAGAAGTCCAACAAGATTTGGCCGAAACTGTGGCAAAAGCAGTCCAAAAGGTTGGAAAGCCAATGATCATTCTGTTGAAGAATGGCAGAGCTTTGGAGCTTCGTGGAGCTGTGAAAGATGCTGGAGCAATCATGGTCACCTGGTTCCTGGGAAAACAAACTGGGCATGCCATTGCGGATGTGCTGTTTGGAGACTACAGCCCATCTGGCCGTTTGCCAATCAGTTTTCCAATGGCAAGTGGACAGCAGCCGTGGTACTACAACCACATGTCTTCAGGTCGCCCTTGCACGTGGGGTAGATCTTGGACGAACTGTTTCTTGGACGTCCCTGATTTGGCGCTATACCCTTTTGGTCACGGCTTGACATATGCAAAGGTCAACTACACTACTCCCAGACTTAGTCATTTACGCCTGCCCTGGAATGGAAGCCTCTCAATAGCATGCAATGTTACGAATGTTGGACACCGAGTTGCAGAAGAGGTTGTTCAGCTTTATGTTCATGATCAAGTTGCGAGCCGCGTGAGGCCCGTGCGAGAGTTGAAGGGCTTCAAGAAAATTATCCTGGAACCTGGGGAGACACAGCAAGTTGATTTCACATTAGTTCGTCAAAATCTTCTTTTCGCTTCTGCAGCTTACTCAAGGCATAGCGAGACCTACACTGTGGAAGCAGGTCTCTTCACCATTTGGGTAGCGCCTTCCTCCACAGAAGGGCTGCCAGTATCGTTTGAGCTGCTAGGGCCAGATGGGCCCATGATTTGATTTTATATTAGCCTTAGCCTTACGTCTCACTTTGAAATGTGGTTCAGCCAACCAGGCTGCATAGCACTCCCGCTTTGTGTCCACAAGTGGACACAGGTGGGAAGTAGTTGCACGATGTTGCACGAATTAAAGTTCATAGTCAGTGGTTGGAAGTTGATTTGCCAGACCTGAAGGCTGGCAAGTTGATGTTGATCCATGTTGATCCCGGATACAGTCTTCTAACCATCAGCCCAGCCTGCCTTTTTCGCGAAGGAAACGCGCGCTTCCACCCATGCTGTGTAGGAACCAGACTTAATCGAGCATCCACATCACAAGGAGCCAACCCGAATCCTTCTGATTTGATTTGACCAGTGCTGAGGTTGCAACGCTGTATTGGGACAGACACAGCTGCGCCCCACAAACCTGCCTACAGTGTCTTGCCCATCAGAACAGTTAATATTGCTTTAAAATCAGCATGTCGCAGCAGAGATTTTTTCAATTGCCAGTAATTACCGGGAAGTATATATGCACCAGGCCCTGCCACCCCCCCCTCCTATCCGATGGGATGGGTCCCATATACTGGCCCCATATGAGATCTTCCCCCTCCCCCCCCTGTGGTGTGGTGGGGGTGTGGCACTGTCCCCCTCCCCCCCTTGTGGTGTGGTGGGGGTGTGGTATGGTATGTTGGGTATGTATGGTGTGTATGGTCGGTCTGGTATGGCATGTTTGGAAAGTATGGTATGTTTGGTATGTATGGTAGGTATGGTATGTATGGCATGAGTGGTTGGTATTGTATGGATGGTAGGTATGGTATGTAAGTCTGTTGGGTATGGTATGTTTGATATGACAGTATGTATGGTCTGTATGGTATGTATGGTTACTATGACGGGTATGGAATATTTCCTATGTAAGGTAGGTGTGGTATGTATGGCATGTATGTTTGCTATTGTATGTATGGTAGGTGTGGTAATTACATTTCATATGTATTGTATGTATGGTATGTATGATAGATATGATAGGTATGGTATGCAGGCATGGCATCATTGACATGTATGGTAGGTACGGTATATGTTAAACACGGGTAGTGTTGTCAGAGTACACAAGTAGTAAATAGGAAGTAGATACAGTAGATTTTTAGCACATGTATATATGACTATAGGTAGCACGTAGGTACTTTGAAGGAGTATGTGTGCTACATAGGCCGCCTAAAAGGTAGCATGTACCTAGTAAATGCGAGGCTGGTAGTCAGAAATGCTGCAAAGACAGCAAATACGAAGCTGGACCTCAGAAATGCTGCCAATAGCTTGCAAATAGAAGGGAAGGGGGGTGCAACCTGGGGACCCAGCACTGTCCCCCTCCCCCCCTGTGGTGTGGTGGGGGTGTGGCACTGTCCCCCTCCCCCCCTGTGGTGTGGTGGGGGTGTGGTATGGTATGTTGGGTATGTATGGTGTGTATGGTCGGTCTGGTATGGCATGTTTGGAAAGTATGGTATGTTTGGTATGTATGGTAGGTATGGTATGTATGGCATGAGTGGTTGGTATTGTATGGATGGTAGGTATGGCATGTAAATCTGTCGGGCATGGTATGTTTGATATGACAGTATGTACGGTCTGCATGGTATGTATGGTTACTATGACGGGTATGGAATATTGAATATTTCCTATGTAAGGTAGGTGTGGTATGTATGGCATGTATGTTTGCTATTGTATGTATGGTAGGTGTGGTAATTACATTTCATATGTATTGTATGTATGGTATGTATGATAGATATGATAGGTATGGTATGCATGGCATCATTGACATGTATGGTAGGTACGGTATATGTTAAACACAGGTAGTGTTGTCAGAGTACACAAGTAGTAAATAGGAAGTAGATACAGTAGATACATAGCACATGTATATATGACTATAGGTAGCACGTAGGTACTTTGAAGGAGTATTTGTGCTACGTAGGTCGCCTAAAAGGTAGCATGTACCTAGTAAATGCGAGGCTGGTAGTCAGAAATGCTGCAAAGACAGCAAATACGAAGCTGGACCTCAGAAATGCTGCCAATAGCTTGCAAATAGAAGGGAATTGGGGCTGCTACCTGGGGACCCAACCCATCGCGGCGCGTTTTTCGCAAAAAAATACCCTAGGTTGCGCAAAAATTTACCCTACGAGTGGGGGGAGGGGGGGGTGGAGAGACGGAGGACGGGACCATATATATATATGTATAACAGCATGGTTATAATTATATTATTATATGTATGTGATATTCAGTCGAGTGACGCTCGAGTGAGTTGGAGATTTGAGATGGTCAATGGTCTGTGTCAGTTTGAGTTGGCTTTTGTGCTCAGTCCAGTCATTCAAGGTCGCTCTGCCGGTGACCAACTCCGCACCCAGTCCCAGTCCTCGTGGACGACAAGCTCACAGGTTGGATGCAACGACTCCATCACCGTCACCGCGCAGAGCACCATCAGCGCCATGGCATCATCTGTAGTTCCGGGCTGTTCCAGGCAAAAAAATGTCTTATTGTGTGCTGTAACAATTTACAACATGTTATAATATAGAATTATATACTTGCAGTTGATTTAATTATAATGATGCATGTCAATGAAAACACATATATAAAGGAAATGCATATATATATATGTGATAATGGCTTTAGATCGTCTCCGCTAGAAGCACTTGTGGCCTCGATCATTGATCTTGCTTTATGAAGGCTCTTGGTTTGTGAGCTGCGAGTGAGGCCCCTGTGCAATGTCAACCTCAAACAGCCAGAAGATTTCAGGCTTTTCAAGCGCCACAGCCAACAAATGCCAATTGGCTGCCACTTGGCAGACATGACAACTTCCTTCGGAGTCCTTCGGGTGTTGAAGTGGAACATCCCAGTGGCGGTGGGTTGACACCTGGGCATCTCTGACGGGCATGTTTTGCTTGAGTTGCACCAGCAAAAAGACACAGGTGACGCAAGGATTTGAAACAGTATTGCTAGATAGATATTGCTAGTCCTGTTGGCTTCACATCCCATCTCTCCCCGCCAAGGTATTCGCAGCCTGGTATGTGCATGCAACCGGCGAGAACAATGCCAAAGCGCAGACCAAGTAGCAAGGCTTCATGAGCTGCGATGGTACACCCGCATGGCTTCCTTTTGGAGTTTGAAACCACCAACATGTGCAGAAATTCAATGGCAGAACCCATCCCTGGCAGGGACAAGCAGGGACCATTGCTTACTTTTCCTAATCCTTCTCATGTGAATCAAGAGACTCCGTCAAAAGCTAAGGCAGCGGAACCCTGAGTCAGAATACGGCAGACAATAAGGCTGGGTACTCGTATCAATGAAAGGATTCGCAATCCTTGCACATTCAGACTTCACCCAAAATTCAGCTTCGTGCATATCAGTCATATTTTTTTTGTCAGATAATCCGTACGTATCCGTTTCTGAGCAATGCGGCAGTGCGTGCAAGATCTTGGACAGTTTCCGACTGCGCAGCCTTAGGCTGGCTCTGAGAGCACATGGGAGTCAGCGTCCCACTTGGGCGGTGCACAATGCCTGCAGGCCTTGGCACGCATGATTTGGCACATTTTAGCACGTAGATTTGCTTGGCTTAGCATGTAGTGATTGTATGAAATTGTATGAACATGTATGAAATTGTACGTGATTGTTTTGTCGGCAGGTCGCACCGGACATGTTCCTGGTGCGTGTACCATCGCAGTCCACGCCTTGGTTGAGATGTTGAGGATACCTGGTCGACAACCCGACACCATGATGATTGTGATTTATGATGATGATGATGATGGTGGTGGTGGTGGTGATGATGATGATGACGAGGAGGAGGAGGAGAAGGATGATGATTTTGCTTTAGAATTTGCAATCGGCGACCAGCTCATTATTTTCTGAAATGAATGTTTTGCCCTAGTCACCCCTACTTTCCCTCTGAGGTGACCATGGCATCTGGATGAATAATGTATTGTGAGCTTCGTACAAGGGATCATCCCCACATGACCTTATTTCAGTTATTCTCAGGTCAGTGAATCATTACATCATTACTGTATAATTCAGCTTGATAGCATAGGATACCTATGGAGGTTTGTGCTTGCTCGTGCCATAGTCGAGTTCTGCTGTTGGTGCTGTGGTACCACGGGTGAGCATTTTGTGTGCTGATGCCGTGGGTGATGTGCTGTGCCTCGGGTGGATGTCATGGGTGTTATGAGTAATGCCATAGGAGTTGAGGGATGCTGTGGGGCCAGAGTTTTTAACGGCCTTGCCAAATTCAATGATTTCTTGTTGTTTTATACATTTTCATACGATTTCTTGCTCATTATGACTGAGTTGGCAGTACATTCTGCAACTGAGTTGACACAAGTGTTGGTGGTCGTAGTCATAGTTTCTCTCAATTCCTTCAGGCCGGGAGCAAGTCCTACACTGGACCAGGCTGGAACCTTCCCAGTTTAATCCTATCGATCCTTGATTTGGATTTGCAGAAAACTTGCTGCAATTTTCAGCCATTTGCTATCGCAGCACTTGGCAGGATTTGTTGTCCACAACACTTCTGAATCCTGTCAGAGACTCATTTTTTGCCACTGGAGTGCTTCACGTCGTTTTCCGTGCTGGTAGTTTCCCACCCACAGCTCTTGAGCCTTGGTGGTATTCAGGTGCAGAGCTGACCACATATCCACGCCTTCCAAGCTCATGCTTGGGATGCATCAAACTTCAGAAGTATGCCTCGCTCCAAACAGCCAATCTGCATCTCAAAGTGCGTGGCTTTGGCATTGGAGTATTGCCGCAAGATTTCTGGCTAAAAATCTGCAAAACTTTGGAAACTTTGGAAGGTATGTCCAGGTTGTAAAATCAAGACCACATATTATTCCAATGATCATTTTCTCCGCTTCAGAACTCTATTGTCGCGATGCGGCGCTCGCATGTGCGGCAGAGCTTGTACATTAAAAGTTTGCTCACCCCATTGCAAGCTGCAGGCTACGTAGATTATATATGATTATATGAAGATGCTGATATAGTCATAGTAAAGTTAAGGTGGCGATGTAGAGCCGGATGAGTGTATTTTTGTAGGTCCTTTTGCGGACCAGATCACCTTGTAGTGTTTTCAGTGCTTGCTTGCTTGCTCCAGGGCTGAAAGGAATGGAATAGCTGGCCCAGACAATTAGTACCATTTTTCAGAAGTTTGTATTTTGAAGTCGTGAAAGGCTTGGATCTGGTGCTGTTGTTTGGGTATGGCATTCTAGTCGTCGAAACCGGCATAGACGAACAACTGGCACCCAAAGGGTGTGATAGCATACCCGACGTACATCTGTCGGAGAACATCCAAACGGCTGTAGCTCCGATGAGAAAAGTTGACTGAGGTCGACCGGTTGAGCAGCAGTGTCACGATCGGTCACGTCCAGGGTTCCATGTTCAAGGGGATGTCCTCAGGTGTGCCCAAATGCACTGACTCATTTCAGGTGCTGCTTGCTCGTGTCACTGGAGGGCGCAGGCTGACCTTGTATGAGCCTTTGGCAGTTCGAGGAGATTTGGAGAGAAATCTCCAGCGTAATCTTGAAACTTGGCGGGTTGATGAATCTAGACTAGTAGCCCAGCTTCACAACAAAAACGATGCAACATCAAACGTGCAACCGCGGTTGCTCATCTGAACTTTGGACTCGTGGGCAGTCATATCCTGAGGTCCATGTTTCTATGGGGAGCTTGGGGAGAGGCCAGCTGTTCCAAGTTTGGAAGTGAAATGGCTTTCAAAGATGTTCAAAGACAATTTGTCATAATTTGTGTAGAGTAGAGGTGTAGCCCTTTCGTATATGCTGTCGAGTTCATGTCGGCATCGTGTCGGCATACCACTCCTGCAACCCTGCAAGACTGCTGGTTCAAGCTAGTTACTAGCTAGTTGCCATCCATTGCCATCTTCGCCTTCGTCTCAATTTCTCAATCTGCATCCGCAATGAGCCCTGAATGCAATACGTCGTCTGATCCCACGAGGTTGAACTGCTCCTGTTCCAATAGGTCAATAGGTCCAGCCTTGGAACTTCGCATGTCCTTCCAAGACGTTTGCTCAGGGCAGATTCAACGATGAGCGCGTCAAGCCGAAAGCCCACAGGAATGAAGGGCAAGGCCTTCCGGGCCACGTGGGTCGAAATGGGTCGAAGCCATGTTGAAATTGAGCATTTTCGACCACTTCATTGAGCATCAGCGACGTTTTGCTGTTGCGCTTTGTATGCAGGTTCATGACTTGGCCACGACTCTCCAAATGCAGAACGAGGAACTCAGCATTGAGAAAGGTGCGGTATCGATATCCCATATCTGGACAGGAAAGGAATCGTACAATGTGGAGAAAGAATTCAACACACCTGCCCACACGATTTTGAAGAATCAAGCTTGCAAACTGGGCAGGCCATGTTCACAGCATCAAAGCGGATAATGCGAATACATCAACTGGCATGCAGGGACAGCTGAACGTATCTCGATTGCATTTGGAAGAAATATAATATAGTCTTCTATACTGTAGTCTTCTGGTCTGTTTCATGCGAGTGAAAGCTTCTTCAAGACATTTCAAAACAATGTCACATATACAAGGTATACTTGTGGCTGTGCGTCCAATATCCCATGATGTGAATGTAGGTCCTTAGGAGTTGAACAGAGCCGCTTCAAAGCTGCAAAACTCCAACCATGCACAGACTTTATCGCTGCTACTGGACAGGTTTAGACATCGAAATGAGTCTCTGTGCCCCAAGGACATCAAACGGTATTTTGCAGCAGACGTCCAGCGAATGATGGAAGAGATTCTGGGACTCACTTTCGTAGGCTGAGGTTTTGAACGGTTTTGATAGAACGTGACAAGTTGTGAAGAGCAAGCTGCCCCAATATGAAACTCCCACCATGTGATTGCTTTGACGCCAAAGCTCAGGTTTGAGGTCCAAGCACAATTGCAAGCATCTGAAAACGTGCGGCTTCAGCAACAGGCTGGAGCATTTTGACATTTTGTGACTCCCAATCGGTTTCAATATTTGTGGAGTGGAGGAGGATCATGTCCATGTTGCATGATTCAATTGGCGCAGGTCACATGCCTCAAGGGTGAGAAGACTTCAATTCACCAACAGGTCATTGCATTGCAGCTGCCCAGCTGCATGAAACTGCACCAAACATCATTCTCGTCAGAAGGAAGTAATCACGTAGAAAGTGTGGCTCAACATGGCTGTGTTTCCTGAGGCGTCGTATCGAGGCTCGTCAATCTTGCACAGAAAGGGGAAGATATTCCCACGTGAATGTGAATGACCTTGAACATCACAGCTGCCATCATGTCATGAACCTTCAGCCGCAACCTATGCAGGAGATCGAAGAGGAGATTGGGCATGAGTGAGTTGGCAAAAGTAGTCGGTGCAGATCTTGGGGCACAGCTCAGTGGGTCAAGGTGCAGGAACAACAAGGAGAGAGGGAGAGAGAGATAGACAGAACATATCAGAACATGATAGTTGGATATAGTTGGATGTATTTAGTACGTGATGTATTTGTGGTCGTTTGGTCCTTCTCTGTTTTGCGCCAAGCTGCACAATGGGCTTTGCAGAGTAAAATGATTCTGCAAGCAAAGCCGCAACTGGCGGTCACAACTTGCGTGGATAATGCTTCCGCAGACAATATGAATCAAATTGAATCAATATCTTCAAATATATAAATTCAAATAAGACTTTATCATGACTTCATCATCTTATATACTTGATGCATTCACGGTTTCATCCAGACAGCGACATTGCATGACATTGCAGCGTTTTCGTGGATTTGCCGGAAGAAAGCAAAGCGGACTGTGCTGGAATGTGTCTGATCAAGTTGGCCAAAGTTGGTGAGAAGGGGCCACGCTCGGCCCTGTTGTTTTGAAAGGGGGATATGCTTGTCCTATGTAAGAGGATGTAACAGGCATTTCCATCATGTTCCATTCATATCAACTCATCAAGCTCAACTACACGATGTCACCAAGTCATTGTTCGGCCATGATCCTTCTCCCTGCGCTGCTCCAGCGCCGGCCTTTGCAGACACTCAATTCCACTTCTCTTCGGAGCTCGTGGTTCTTAGCTAGGTCTCCGGGAAGCTGAATACCTGCTTCCTCGAATTTCCTCGATTGGCTCCGCTGC
>CAMXCT020004013.1:334060-404060 GCA_947184155.2 Cladocopium goreaui | reverse complement strand
TAACCACTTTGTAGAGCAGGAATTTGTTAAGGTCTTGCGAATCTTCGTGCAGTAGATTTGTTTTACTTTTGCATGCTCTTGCAAGAGGCAAGAGGCCTGTCGATTAGCTTGGTCCAATGCAATGTTGGATGTAACAATGCTTGATCATGATCTGTTTCTGCGACGCGCACAGATATATAATATTATACAATAGAATATATTTCTTTAAATGCATACCTGCCCCCAGTGAGCAGCACTTGCACATCGCTTGCTGCTTTTTTCTCAGTTGCTGGTTTGGAGGCGAAGTGAAGTCAAGTCCTTACCAAAGCACCTGAGCCGTAGTGCCGTAGCCAAGATGAACCAGGAAATATGAACCAGGTAGTGGAGTAGTCGTGGAGGCCTCGAGGAGTTGGCCAAATGCTTTCGGCAAAAGACATCAAGCAGCGATGACGTGACCACAGCATGATGCTAACCCAAACTGCAATCCTCAGCAAGTCTCAGCAGTATTCAGCAGTCACAAAAATCAAAGTCAAGATTCTGACGATTCTCTGGGACTGTTTGGCTCCCAGCCCATTGTCCAGATCTGGGTGTGGTGCACGGCTGGGAGAGGTACCTTGCCATGTTTTTTCTTCTTTTCAACATATATAATCGAAGGAAGTTTAGAAGTCAAACTTCCGACAATATGGACAGATGAAAAGCAGAGCAGGGAAGAGGCAGAGAGAAGAGAAAGATTAGAAGAAAGAAGAGTAGAAGAGAAAGAGTAAGAAGAAAGAAGATGTAGATGCGTGAAAAGGTAGGAAAGTCGCGAAACACTCTGTTTTCCAATGATTTGTGGCTCTGGAGGGTCGAAAAGTAGGCTCGCTAAAGCGGCGGGTGCGGAGCCAGCTGGCGAGAGGAGAGATGAAAAATTGCACGCCGTTGTGGCGCGAAGCACATTTCCAAGTCAAAATGTACAAAACACACCATTGTCGGACCACTTTTGGCACTTGAGATGTCGAAAAAGTGCACGCCGTTGTGGCGCGAAGCACCTTTTCAAGTCAAAATGTACAAAGCACACCAGCTCCGGACCACCTTCCAAGAGCCGTGTGACACTGAGGTGTTTTGTACATTTTGACTTCCAAATGTGCTTCACGCCACAACGGCGTGCTCTTTTTCCACATCTCAACTTCCAAGAGTCGTCCGACACTGAGGTGTTTTGTACATTTTGACTTCGAAATGTGCTTCACGCCACAACGGCGTGCACTTTTTCGACATCTCAACTGCCAAGATGTGGAAAAAGTGCACGCCGTTGTGGGGCGCGAAGCACATTTGGAAGTCAAAATGTTAAAAACACTAGGGGTTCGGACCACTTTTGGAGGCTCAGATGTCGCTTCGCTTCGCTTCGGGTCACTACACTACACTATACTCCACTACGCTACACTACAGTACATTACGCTATACTACATTCCACAACACTACAACTACAACTACAGAACTACACAACTACACTCCACTACACTCAAGTACGCTCCACTACACTAAATTACACTACACTACACCACATTACACTACACTCCACTACACTACACTACATTACACTACACTACCTTCCACTACACTTCACTACATTACACCCCACTACACTCCACTACACTCCACTACACTCCACTACACTACAACTACAACTACGACTACACAACTGCACTCCACTACACTCAAGTACGCTCCACTACACTAAATTACACTACACTACACCACATTACACTACACTCCACTACACTACACTACACTTCAGTATATTACACTACACTACATTACGCTGAATGACGCTGCACCACAGATAGACAGGTAGACAGATAGACAGATAGACAGATAGATAGATAGATAGGTAGATAGACAGATAGACAGGTAGACAGCTAGACAGATAGACAGTAGATAGATAGATAGGTAAATAGATAGATAGATAGGTAGATAGATTAGATAGATAGATAGATGGATGGATAGATGGCTAGATAGATTGATAGATAGATAGATAGGTAGATAGAAAGACAGATAGACAGGTAGACAGTTAGACAGATAGACAGATGAAAGAGAGAGAGAGAGATAGATAGATAGATAGATAGATAGATAGACACATAGAAAATAGATAGGTAGGTAGGTAGATAGATAGATAGATACATAGAAAATAGATAGGTAGGCAGGTAGATAGTCAGAGAAAGAGTGAGAGAGATCAAGCACCTTTCAGTCCATCAGTGGCTTCGCTCTGCCATCCCTGATTCACAACAACCAACCTCTCCTATAGGTTTCCTATTTTTGAAACTTCCGCCGCCGCCTTGTGCGGTACTACTGGTACTTAAATATTTTTATTTCACTTTGCCCCGTGCGTGTGTTACTATCTTATTCGTTTTCGCAACATTTGGACGATTTTGGCACGTGATTTGAACTGTGTCAGGCCACAGGGGCAGCTATTGCGATGGCGACAGAGACGGTCTGCGCCGGTGAGACCGAGTCGAACCGGAGGCCATAAGACTCCCAATTTGCTAGCAATCTGCCTTTGCAGCGGCTGCTTAGGTGGAAGATTCCCAAATTATAAGCCATCAGCCACCGGCCAATTCAATTTAGCCTTCAGATGTGATATATGGTAGCATTTGGCTCCAGGTTGCCTGCGGGCCTTTTTGTTTGATATGGAGCCAGCTTTGTCAATGTTTCTGGCAGTTGCAGCCATTCTGCCGTTTTTTGGTGTGTTTTCGGCTGTTGCGACCCCGGTTGCACTTGCTGGTCCAAAGGTATCAAGCGATGGGCAAATTGAAGTGCTTCTTAGCAGCATGACCCTAAAAGAGAAAGCAGGGCAGCTGAGCCTCTTTGCTCGGCCTTGGGGCTCTGACTTTAACGGTGAGAGTCCCCGTTGGAATACAACCCTTAAGTGGATCCGTGCTGGCCAAGTTGGTGGCCTTTTCAATGGCGAAAGGGTAAAGACCAACAGAGAATTGCAACGGATCGCAGTGGAAGAATCCCGACTTGGCATTCCTTTGATCTTTGGTGCGGACATTTGGCATGGCATGTGGACCATCTTCCCTGTGCCTCTGGGGGAGGCTGCCTCATGGGAACCAGAGTTGGCTTACCAAACAGCTCGGGCAGCTGCAAAAGAAGCGACTGCTTCGGGATTGATGTGGACGTTTTCCCCCATGGTTGACACTGCCAGAGATCAACGCTGGGGTCGCAACATCGAAGGTGCTGGCGAAGATCCTTTTCTTGGTGAAGCTTTTGCACGTGCAAGGGTGGAAGGATTTCAAGGGCCTGATTTGAAGTCACCGGATAGTTTGGCAGCTTGCTTGAAGCACTTTGCTGGATACGGAGGTGCTTTATCTGGACTTGACTACAGTGAATCAGACATGTCCGAGAGCACATTTCGGGATGTGTTTCTACCTCCTTTCATCGCTGGCATAAAAGCAGGTGCCCTTTCCATCATGAGCGCATTCCAAGCCCTTGGGGGTGTACCAGTCACAGGGAATCATTGGCTGCTAACGGAGGTGTTACGTGATGAGTTGGGCTTTCAAGGCTTTGTGGTGACCGACTACGAAGCTGATGGCCAGTTGGTGAATCATGGCTTTGCTGCTAATGGGTCAGATGCAGCCAAGATATCTTTGTCAGCTGGTGTGGACATGAGCATGCAAAGTGGCATTTTCCAAGAGCATTTGCCCCAGCTCGTGTCCGATGGCCTGCTGTCATTGGATAGGCTGGATGAGGCAGTGAGACGAATACTGCGTGCAAAGGCAGCCATGGGATTGTTTGACAATCCTTACAGATCTTTGGATCCAACTAAGAGCTGGCCAAATGCAACAATGATTCAAGAGCACGATGCCCTGGCGCGTCATGCTGCTCGGAAATCCTTGGTTCTGCTGAAGAATGATGGAGCGATATTGCCCCTCAAGAAGTGTTGCCAAAAGATCGGCGTGATTGGATGGTGGATCAACTCCAAGGATTTAGATGGAGTTGGCGTCGTATGGGGCAACAGATCGCACGGAGTCACCTTGATGGAAGGCCTACGAGGTGCCGTCCAAAATCAGTCTTTGCTGCGCGCCACCAAGGGTTCCGGTGCTGATGAAGAGATCAAAGGCGGTTTGGAGAAAGCTGCCGCAGTAGCCACCTGGGCAGATGTTGTGATCCTGGCATTGGGTGAGACTTCACTTCATTCCGGGGAGTCCAGGTCACG
Source organism: Cladocopium goreaui (assembly GCA_947184155.2). Lineage (NCBI taxonomy): Eukaryota > Dinophyceae > Suessiales > Symbiodiniaceae > Cladocopium > Cladocopium goreaui. The sequence goes on along the minus strand of CAMXCT020004013.1, from coordinate 399,889 downwards.
CACTGAGATCACAATCCCAGAAGTCCAACAAGATTTGGCCGAAGCTGTGGCAAAAGCAGTCCAAAAGGTTGGAAAGCCAATGATCATTCTGTTGAAGAATGGCAGAGCTTTGGAGCTTCGTGGAGCTGTGAAAGATGCTGGAGCAATCATGGTCACCTGGTTCCTGGGAAAACAAACTGGGCATGCCATTGCGGATGTGCTGTTTGGAGACTACAGCCCATCTGGCCGTTTGCCAATCAGTTTTCCAATGGCAAGTGGACAGCAGCCGTGGTACTACAACCACATGTCTTCAGGTCGCCCTTGCACGTGGGGTAGATCTTACACGAACTGTTTCTTGGACGTCCCTGATTTGGCGCTATACCCCTTTGGTCACGGCTTGACATATGCAAAGGTCAACTACACTACTCCCAGACTTAGTCATTTACGCCTGCCCTGGAATGGAAGCCTCTCAATAGCATGCAACGTTACGAATGTTGGACACCGAGTTGCAGAAGAGGTTGTTCAGCTTTATGTTCATGATCAAGTTGCGAGCCGCGTGAGGCCCGTGCGAGAGTTGAAGGGCTTCAAGAAAATTATCCTGGAACCTGGGGAGACACAGCAAGTTGATTTCACATTAGTTCGTCAAAATCTTCTTTTCGCTTCTGCAGCTCACTCAAGGCATAGCGAGACCTACACTGTGGAAGCAGGTCTCTTCACCATTTGGGTAGCGCCTTCCTCCACAGAAGGGCTGCCAGTATCGTTTGAGTTGCTAGGGCCAGATGGGCCCATGATTTGATTTTATATTAGCCTTAGCCTTACGTCTCACTAACGTCTCACTTTGAAATGTGTTTCGAAATGTTGTCAGCCAACCAGGCTGCATAGCACTCCCGCTTTGTGTCCACAAGTGGACACAGGTGTGGATGTAGTTGCACGATGTTGCACGATGGTGCACGATGTTGCACGATTTAAAGTTCATAGTCAGTGGTTGGAAGTTGATTTGCCAGACCTGAAGGCTGGTAAGTTGATGTTGATCCATGTTGATCCTGGATCTCATTCGCGAAGGAAAAGCGCGCTTAGTCAGACTCCACGCTGGTGGTGACCTGGCGATTTTTGAGGTGAAGGAGTATCTTCATCCAAGCCTCCTTTGCTGGAAGAAGAATTTGGAAAGGCTCAGCTTTCTGATGTCAGTTGCAAATCGCTTTCCAAATTCCCTGGTTCTTAGCAGATCGCATTGGTACCAGAAGGACGCAGCGCGGAACCCAGGAACCCTGGTGGGCTGCAAACTTGTTCTTTTGAAATGGTAAGGTTTTGAATCTTTGATTTGTTCTGGGCTCAGGTTTTCGAAGCAACTGCCGCTCTGCAACTGCAGTGCCGCCTGCGAGTTGTGATCGCCACAAACATTTTGGTTTGTTTCCATCATTTCTCATTTATGTGGTCAGCCTGCCATGCGTCTTTTGACAAAATGTTTCCTACAGAAACCCTGCAAATACATTTGCTTCAGCCAGCTTGTTGCAAAGTCTCAAGAGCGCACAGCCCCCAACAAATTGCACTGAATCTAATTACTGTAATTCTTGACGGTAGTAGTTCATGTGCGCCTGATAGCAGGAAATGCTGGTCGGAAACCCAGTCAGCTTTGTGACTGCAAGTGTTTACTGAGAGGTACAGTGCGCCGACGATCTGGAGCAAATGTTGGCGAGTTCCCAAGGTCATTTCAATGCAAGCTGTCCTTCGGGCATCGTTGCTGGTAACTTTCCGTTTAGCCCAGCGGCAGCGACATGCCAAAGTGCCCCTACACAGTCAACTTTCAACATGCAGAGTTGTTGGATATTGACCTAGCAGAATTCATCAGAATTCCACAAGTTCCTTGGAATTGCACATTGCGCAGTTGGGAAAGACAGGTACTACCATGAGCTTCACCTGCTCCAAGACCGAGATAGCCACCGCAAGCGCTCAGCAGTATCAGTGTAGGTTGGATCCACAATGTACTAACCACTTTGTAGAGCAGGAATTTGTTAAGGTCTTGCGAATCTTCGTGCAGTAGATTTGTTTTACTTTTGCATGCTCTTGCAAGAGGCAAGAGGCCTGTCGATTAGCTTGGTCCAATGCAATGTTGGATGTAACAATGCTTGATCATGATCTGTTTCTGCGACGCGCACAGATATATAATATTATACAATAGAATATATTTCTTTAAATGCATACCTGCCCCCAGTGAGCAGCACTTGCACATCGCTTGCTGCTTTTTTCTCAGTTGCTGGTTTGGAGGCGAAGTGAAGTCAAGTCCTTACCAAAGCACCTGAGCCGTAGTGCCGTAGCCAAGATGAACCAGGAAATATGAACCAGGTAGTGGAGTAGTCGTGGAGGCCTCGAGGAGTTGGCCAAATGCTTTCGGCAAAAGACATCAAGCAGCGATGACGTGACCACAGCATGATGCTAACCCAAACTGCAATCCTCAGCAAGTCTCAGCAGTATTCAGCAGTCACAAAAATCAAAATCAAGATTCTGACGATTCTCTGGGACTGTTTGGCTCCCAGCCCATTGTCCAGATCTGGGTGTGGTGCACGGCTGGGAGAGGTACCTTGCCAAGTTTTTCTTCTTTTCAACATATATAATACTTAAATATGTTTATTTCACTTTGCGCCGTGCGTGTGTTACTATCTTATTCGTTTTCGCAACATTTGGACGATTTTGGCACGTGATTTGAACTGTGTCAGGCCATGGGGGCAGCTATTGCGATGGCGACAGAGACGGTCTGCGCCGGTGAGACCGAGTCGAACCGGAGGCCATAAGACTCCCAATTTGCTGGCAATCTGCCTTTGCAGCGGCTGCTTAGGTGGAAGATTCCCACATGTATTTAAATTATGGTAATTATGTGTAGAATAAAGTAGTAAGTAGATATATATCACGTATGCACGTTCGTATGTCATATAGATATGTAGCAAGTGAATTGCTGCAATACTCAGGGTAGCACCAGGGGTTGGGAGGTGCAGCAAGCCAGTGAGAAGTCGCCCTCAGCTCTGCTGCCCAAGCTGCCATAAAGGTCGTGCTCAAGAGAATTTCAAGATTTAGGAACGCAGCACGTGACAAGCCGCCTACAAATATAGCCTATAGCTGGCACGCCCAAGACAGATATCCTATATATATATATATACAGAGGTGTGCACTAGGTGCCATTGGCTTAGCTACAGTTGGCATCCAGAACAAGTCATTGTACCTGAAGGCACCTTTTATGCTCAGATGTTTCCCTTTCCTTGGAGATTCCTTCCAATGCATAGCTCCACTAGTAGCGGATGTGGATGAAAATGGCCAGATGGCCCGACCTGCACTTCCTTGGTGGGACTCCCAGCTTGAGCATCACCAAAACATGCACCAGCTGCATCCAGAATTATCCAGAATCATCATGAATCATCCAGATACCTGCTCGTCAGTCATGCGTGCATACACCCACAACCAAACGCTGTTGCGATCAAGTGCCAGAGAAGGACAAGCATGGCTCATATCATCTCATACCACTGTCTTCTCCACCCTCAGGTTCACAAGCCCCGGCGTACTTCTGGCTATCATCGCTCTCTTGGCCTGCGTTGTCTTCCTGCTGGACGGCGCTTCAGTTAGCGATGCCAACAGACAAGGCCCAGCCCAGAACAAAAAGCGCAGTGGAGAAGGCAATGCAAATGATATTCACTGACACATTTGACATCATTTGACATCAATTGACATCAATTGACATCCATTGACATCGATTGACATCAACTGACACACACATTTGATGAATTTGTTGAATTGGTTTGCTTCTGTTATTGCCAGGGCTGCCAGTTCCTGAGCGGGACACCCAAAAGGCAGTGCTGGACTTCCATGCAGCGATGCTCAAGAACCTTGACTGGCGAATACAGTACCAACATCACGCTTTTATGACAATTGGTCCCTCCTGGTCATATCATTGATCTCTTCAGACTTTGTGACAAGTCTGGTGACATGTTGGTTGAGTTCGTTCCGTTCCGGTAGCAACTCTTGGATCACTAGAAGTGATGCCTGCTTCAGGAATATGTCTATGAGAGCCAATGCCTGAGCTACTGCTTATACAAATTGATTATTGTTGAATGCCATTGCCACATAGTGCCACTGCATATCACATCTATATGCATGCAGCATATCATATCAATATAATTTATAATTCAATATGCCAAGGTGCAAACTGCAGAGCAAGCCCTGCTAGACTTGCGTCAGGCACATTTGGATCTCAGGACAGCTGAGCCTCCTGCTGTGTGAAATGGCTAGCAAAATTGCTCCAACACTGCACAAGTTGAAGGGATTCTGCAACGTGTTATTTGCAGGAAAAAACATGACGAGGCGCGAAGAAACGGAGACCGCGTTTTGTACGAGTGTGGCATTAAGGGATATCACACACACACACACGTATATATATATACAATCATATATATATAATCACACACACACATATATATATGTATATATCAGATAGTTGATGATAGTTGATGATGATATTCAATTGTTTGAAGCATTTGGGCTTCGCCTTGGCAGCTCGAATCAGATTTCACATGCACTGAGCTTGGACGCCAGGCCACAGCGTTGCGCCGGGCCACTCGCGCTGTGGCACAACGTGGAGGCGGCCCGCCTCCAGCGCCAGAAGCATCTCCAGCAGCGCCTGAAGAGGTGCAGATTCGGTGCAGATTTAGCGGACATCAACACAGCATAACAACAGCATAACAGCTATATATAGCTCTTGTGGGGGTATTTGGCTGGATCCATTTGATATATTTGATGAGTAGTGTCTGAGCATGTGGAAGAACGCCTCTACGACTCTACGCTTGACATGACAGAAGGCTACAGAAGAAGCTCAACGATCCGAAGTCGCTGAAGACATTGATGGTGAGGATCAGGTTAGACGGCTCTTGAAACAAAAAGAAAACCAATGACCGATGAAGCAGTATTCACATTATTCACATTGCTTCTTTGCGAAGGATGGGGCTGAAGGGCCTGCATCAGAGGAGCAACAGAAGGCCGAAGAGGAGGAGCAAAGATGCTCAGCAAGCCATACCAAGCACGCAGGCATATGCAGGCCACTGTCACACACACACAAATTTGTACGCAAATATGTATACACGCATGCATGCCCCAATGATACATAATATGGGTGTGCCACAGGTGTTGAAATAACACCCCAAGATACACAAGTGCAGTATATGCATGTGTGCAGACCTGAGTTTACTTACGACAAAATCGGGAAGTAGGGTTTGAGCGCTATTCTGAGTGGATTCGGGCAGCCAAGGAAAGCTAATCGGATACAATGAGGCAATGGACCGACAAACATCCACGTTAAGGGAATTTGGCTGCCAGATATATGCTTTTATATAACCAGTGACAGATCAACTATCCAATGAATCCAGTGTTTGTTTGTGAAACATGTAGCCAATACTGCAGTACTTTGTGATGCTTTTGGGACGGTGGGTCCACAACATAGCTGACATCGTGTGTTCATAGTTTTTGTCATCTCTTGACCTCATGCTCTTTGGGTGTTTCCAATGAGCACGTGGAAACGATCATTGCTTAAAATTCACCTTGAAATTCACCCTTCGGCAGGTGACAAAGACCTTCAAGCGTTTCAGGCGATTGTCACGACATTTGTGCCTCAATTCCTCAAATCGAATTCCTTCTTTCCCCTTTGCATACGTTCTACTGTGATCCGCAGCGCTGTCCATGCTCGTGTACGGCTTAACATGGCTGCAGTAAGCTGCAGGCCTGATTTCAAATGTGGCAGCCGTGTGCCCTTGCTGCCGGACGATGAAGTTGTTGAATGCGACCGTTTGAGCGTTACCCCTTGCTGCAGTGCGTTTCCTGGCCAGCACATTGATGGAGTCAGGAAGAATCCTGTCTCGATCGCTGATTGGCAGAGCCTGAGAACTGTGAAGAGAGAAAGACCATCACTGAGGCTAGGCTGGTGTGGGCGGACTAAAGGGCACTGAATCTTGGCGGCAGGTGTGTTGTGAAGGGCCATGAACCTTGAAATATTATGAAATATTCATTTGCTTCTTCACTCCCAACGGTCAATGCTTCCGAATGCTTGCATTGAGATACTTCTGGATGGGATAGCCCCTACAGTACCAACTACGACTAGCGCGGGTTTCCCACGGTTTCCCCGGGTAGCCTTTGCGCCAAGGTAGGTGTGCCACTTGCATCGACTACCGAAAAGAGACCGGTGGTAGCCAAATCAATTCCAAGCGTTGAGCCAAGCTGGCTCAAGCGTTTCCATTTGAAGGTTCTCCAAAGACAAAGCTTTGGATTGCCTGACTTGCATTTGCCATTGGTTGTGCTGGTGAGCTTGGTGACCAAAAGTTCTTGGGATGCAGTTGCAGGTGGAACGGACTTCGTAGCTGCTGCTATCAAAGCAGTCTAATGGGTAGCAGAGAAACTGTGGATGAATATTCCATGGCACATCAGGTGCGCTGCCTTGCAGACGCTTTACACAGCTGGGCACAAAGTGGAGCTAGTGGTTGGGTTCTCAGATCTCTCAGATCCCTTAGACACAGTGGCAGTATGTGGCAGTGAAGGGATTGCAGGGATTGTAGGGATGCTTCGTGTTTGGCCATCCGGGTTCAGCCCAGGCCACAAAGCTGGGACCTGGATTCCCAGGCTTTCAGGCCCCACTTGTTGCAAACAAACCCCTCAACAGGTGCTTTGTCGTAATTTGGGAGATTCGAAGGCTTATCACACCTCCGTGAAAGTTGACGACCTAGAGTACTCCTTCAGCGGAGTGCAGATCTCAGTTTTTATCGTTTTTGGTCGTGTGATCAGTTCATGCTCGAGAGTCGCTGATGCATGCACCGAAGTCTGGCAAGGATGGGATTGTAGTCGGAAAAGGCTTGGCAAGCCACATGCGCCTTCCTGACAAACCACAGGCACCGCCCTATGTTCACGGACATGTTATGTCAGTGGAGGAGTGCTCAAAATATCTCACGGCTGTTCATGATGCATCCCCTGTTTGTCAGTGCAAGTTGCATGATTCCCTCATGCAAGGCATTGCAAGGCACTGCAAGGCATTGTCAGGCATTTGACATCATTCGAGCGTTTTGTGCATTCTCCGTCCTTGTCCAGGTGGCCTACATGGGCCTCACGAGTCTATCTGGTGATGCTATGAAGAAACACCTCACCGGATTCTTCAAGCGAGGTCAGTGCGATGCTACCTGTACTGTTGTTTGCCTGCTTTTCGGCATTATTTTGCTACATACTTAAAATTTTTCCTTATTTTGCTATTACTGATTGCTACCGTGTTGGCTTTATGTTTTGCCATTCAAAATCATTCAGAGCTGGTTCCAGCTCTGCCAGCAGCTATGTCAGCTATATGGGCTATATGTCAGACATTGGCTGAACAGAGAGTAAAAGGGCTAGACAAGCAGGTTCCTACGATCTTTTGCGGAAAAATTGCAATTCCTTCAGCGACTGCGCCCTGTACTTTCTTCTGGACTGCTCATTGCAGTGTTGTTGCATTTCTGTTGAAGCTTTGCCATTACAGTGGTAGCGTCCTTGCTTTTATTTGTTTCACGTAATTATTCGTGTGTCGAGGCACGTGACGTGGCATTCAGAGCCAGAACAAACTGCGTGAACATTTGCCATGCATTGGGAGTATGCCGATGTCACTAAAGTCGAGCATACACTGCCGTTTGACTTTGCTAGGACATGCGCCTGGATCCAACGTACAAAGGCTTCAGTCTCAAAACAAAACGTGACGGGACAAACTTGTGAGTTTGGACATTGGGTGGATCTTCTTACTTGATCTTACTTGTATAGTTCAGTTTAAGTTTAATAGTTTGGTTGTGTTGCAGGTTGCATCGGTTGCATTTGTTTGCATCGCGGCATCGCATTGCAGGCTTGGAGCAGCTGGGCCATATGGCGGATAGACAGGCAGGCATTGTCCAGGCCATCACTGAGGGAAACTACCGGCCAAATCCAAGTGCGGATACCTTCAGTGCTGGAGCCTGAGACAAAGATTGGATAAATCCGAATAAAGTGAGGCAGGATATACATGGATATACAAGGGATAAGTAGCTGCAAGCTGTCCTGCACAGATTCATGATTATTTAAGAATACTTTGGAATGCTTCAGGGCTTCTGCAGTCTTGAAGATCGCTTTGAATTTCGATGTGTTGGGATGCATTTGGCGACTGTTGGGAAGCAGACCCAGGTAGCAGTGACAATCTCTGCAATCAACAAGCTGAAGGATTCACCAAGCTTTGGCTTTTCCTGAGCGGAGCGCCAGTAGCTACAGCTGATAGAGCCTCCGTGGGCTGTTTTTACTGCTCACTGCAATTGCCGCACCTTCCCTCAAGAGAAAACTAAGGAATGTTCACAGAGGACATAGGACCCAACAAGATGACAAGTCCGGCCAACATGTTCCAATCGATTGGGCCCACCGGATACATTTCTTGACCCTTCTCACGGATGTCCTGGTACATATTTACTACTGTAGAAGGAACACCTAAACTTTTGGTTTTGAAACGGTTTTGAATGGTTTTAAAATGAGGAAAATGAATGAAAATGAGGTGGGTGCAGGCCAAAGCTTGAAGGCATGTGTTTGCCTTCCACAACTTTGAAGCTCCAGCTTCGTGCATCAATTGCCATCCTACAATGTTCTGCCATGTTCTGCCTGTGGCGGCAGCATGCCGCAGCGGTCTCCGCACTTTGAGGTACAGCGCTGAAGGCGCGTGCTCGCTTTGCAGATGCTTGCTTGGCGCATCCCACATAAGCTGAGAGCACCAGCATGGTCCAGAATGGCTCTACTTCAAACATCAACGACCACACTGCAACTTAAACTTTCTCACACTGCAAAACCTTCTCCCTGGAATTTCTATGAATTTCTGTGTCTGAGCACTTTTGGAATTTGATTTTGTTGTTCGGAATTTGATTTTGTTATTCGGACTCCAATTTGTGAACCACTTTACTTTCGCTTTGAGATATGCCCGTAGAAGTCTTCCTGCGGACTATGCTTAATTTGCCGGTTCACATACTTAGCTTGGGGGTCAGCAGCTGGATACTGCAGGGCAGGGTCCAGCTACAGGAAATCCAAGATCATCATGGCAAGAGAATTCACAAAACTCGCCGACCCAACCCTCGATGGCCCTAATTCAAGACTTGCAAGTAGTCCTCTTGCCCACCTTTGTTGAGAAAAGGCACTTACAGAAGTCTACACCTTGTTGCAGTCATTGTGCGACACATGCCGGTGAGACAGTTTTTTTCTTGTCAGTATGGCGACGCATGCATGGAATGTTTTGATGTCCGAGTAGCTCACCCACCGTCAACGTTGACTGGAGGCATGGCCCATTGAATTTAGTGAGGGGGTAGCAAAAGTCCAATGGCAGAAGGAGTGCCAGCAGCTTCCAGTTTCCTGGCAGATCCTGCAGGGTGCTGCACTGTTGGTGTATTTGGGTGTGATTAGGTGGATATGAGATTGCAAAGGTGGATGATTGGAGGATGGTGCCTGTGAACGGGAACCAGGGTTGCTGGGTTTTCAATTCCTTGGGCCGACCGTTTTTTTCTAAAGCAATAGATGATGCATCGACAATCGGTCGAACGAACAAGAAGCGCGAATATCATCGCGATAATCTGAGGGGAAAATAGAGAAGAGAGGAAGACAAATCACTTGTACCCAGCGACTAGACTAGAAGTGCTGTATGTTCTTGCATTGTTCCTTTAAAAAATATCCTGACCAATCTGACCACATGAACGCCAAGGTCAGCTGCCGCAATTCATGGAGAGTCGATACGACGTTTATGAGCGGAACACCTTTCTTGACTTTCCAGCGCCGAAGCCATTGCCACTGGAGAAAGCGCAAACTGATCCACCCCCTGGTTTGGAAGGAATCTATGGATCCAGAAAATTTGTTTCAGAAACTGAACATTCAGAAGACTCCACGGCTGCAGATGAAGCTGAAGAAGCTCCTCCACCATTGCCTCTGGAAGTTTTTGTGACACCAGATTGCTTTGAAGATGTGCAATGGCTCCCGGAGATGCAGCCCAAGCCCCTCTCTGCTGCAGCACCTGCATTCATTCCCTGCCATATTGCGAATGCTTTGCCAGGTGCCTTGCCAGGTGCCTTGCCAGGTACCTTGCCAGGTGCCTTGCCAGGGGCCGTGCCCGGGGCTCTGCCTGGAATGCCAGACCCTTCAGGCCAACCATCCAGTCCTGCCGAGCCACGGCCCAGAAAGCAGATCAGTTTGGAAGAGATGCTGGGCGGCCTTGACCACCTTGGCCCAGAGATGTCGTCACCACCTTTGGTGCCAATGCCCGTGCCCGGAGGGGCACCAAAATGGCTCCCTGCACCACCAGCAATGCCAGCACCGATGTTGGCAGAACCTCCATCACCGGAGGCGCTCGCACTGGCACGGTGAATGCACAGCTGTGATGAAATTTCTATGCACATCTATAGTAATCTATAGGCTGTAGGCATCTATAAGCATGTCGCAAATGTTCTTGTTTGTTACTGGAGAGACACTTGCTGGAGTCTTTGGCCAGGTGCCCACGGAGATTGCGGTGGCAGGCCCAAACCTTCCTGAAAGCGAGCTGCAGCTAGGGCAGCTGGTTTGCCAGGCGCTGTTTGGAATCTTTCTGATGTATAGACTGTATAGTGGAAGGCCTTTGCATGATTTACATTGATTTCCCTGCAGGTGCTGGCAAATGGCTGCTGGGATGCTGGGATCCCAGAGTCCTGATTTGTCGCACCAGCTCCCTAAAACTTCCCACTGCACCAGCATTTGAACCTTCCAGCACGGTCCTACACATCCCAGCAAGAGGTTGGAGGGTTACAAACCAGGTGCAAGATGAACAAGTTTGGCCAAGGTGCACTGGTCTGTAGACAGCCGCCAGCACAAGTCTCGGTTGTAAGCTGCAAGTATGTTCGACCTACGTTTGATGGCTGGTGAATTTAAACTTACCAAGACCCTCTCAGCCGCCAAGAATGTTCGCACGCTTAGGCTCTACAACACAACGGCCCAGTGCTCGGCTAGTGGCAACAGAGCATTGGAATGACAAAAGAATTCTTGGGCGAGCTGCAGGTTCGGTTAGTCTCCAGCAGCTTCACGTTTGGGCCCCAGTGGCAGGCTCAAGACTCAGGAGTAAACTAACCATGTTTTGAGAGGCTGGACCTACCCAATGTCGGCACTGTGCCATTCAAGGCGCAGCCTTGGCAGTTTCATATTCGTGAAACTTGCGGCTGTTGGCAATTTTGAGCAGATTGAGGGAAAAATAAGATCATATAAGATCTATTGCAAAGGTGGCATATCAGGGAACATTCAGCTACTTGACCTTCCTCTGGTCATGCTTCGCCCCAGCAGGCTTTCTTGCATCCAAAGGCGGGCTGCTCAGTTCGTGATTTTGGGTGTCCAAGCAACTGAATCTACAGATCTAGAGATGCTGCTGGCTCGGAGTGCCGCAGGTCGTGATCAACAACAAGCGAGGTGGAGGCTTCAAAAAAGCCAAGGGCAAAGGCAGCGTGGTACTGAAGTGTGAGGCCAGGTTACCTTCAGCAGTATTTGGATACGATAGGACAAAGTGGAAGAACATGCACGCGACACAGAAGGACAGCACGTTACTGTAAGTGATGCCAAGGGTACAGACGGGTCGGGCGCAGCCTATGCAAAACATAGTGGCTGATTATTTGACGAGGCTGAGGACGCCTCTGGATGCCCAAAGATTCATGTAGCATTCCGAGTCGGAAGGTGCCTCGGAAGACTTCTGTTCAGGGCTGCGAGTTTGGATGACCAGATGGCCATGGCAAGACTGACGCTGCTCATCTGCTCCCCAGTTCCACAGCTCTCTTGGGCTCTCCGTTGTGGCGTGGTTTCATGGTGCAGGGCGAAGGTGCCACCTCGGATCGTTGAGGAGCATGACTTCACAGAGTCGGTGTCTTATTGTTGATGTTGTTGTTGCCGTAGCTGCAGCACTGCTGTGGCCAGATGCTACAAGATCTACAAGCGGATGTCAAAACATGGTGAAAACATGTGAAAGCACGGATTTGATTCGAGATGCCTAGAACATCCTAGAACGTGGTAGACATGCCCGTGCAGGCAAAGCTGCTGCTGCCTTCCAGACCCTCAGCAGGAGTGGGACTTCAGGACCGCTGAGCACGGACCTACGGGCAAAATGTATGCAAAGCACGCCAAAAAAAGTGGAGGTAGTCGGATCAATTGAATCATATTATAATTGATATAATTTGACCCTGCTTGCGTGGAAGTCATATGTTTATTGATGTCTGTTGCATGTCTATGTCTGTTCAAAGATAGCAATATGACAAAAATTGACAAACAATAAACACTGGAAAAACTTAGGGTCTTCAGCCATAGCAAGTTAGAATCAAGAGTGAAGGTGTCGAACCAGCTTGTAGCAGGCTTCTGCAGCTTGGGGAGGTTTCCACTTGAGGAATTCAGCTCTGAAGCTGCGCACACACCAAGTTTCCAAAGGTGAAATTGGCAAAGACGAAGTTCCCAAAAAGGTGAAGTTCCCAAAAAGGTTTCTACCTGTAAGTATCTAAGATATCTAAGTATCTGTAAGTACGATTGATCATGAGTGAGCACGGGTGTAAATGGAACTGCAGGAGCTTAGTGGATGAAGCTACAGGAGCTCTGTTGGTGTCTATGCGAGTTGCTGGAGCCCAAGCTCCTATCCCTATCAATATCATTCAATATCCATATATCCTATGCAAACATTTCTTTTGCATTAAGGTGTTTCGGACCTTTTGGGGTAATGTGGTATAGGGCCCTCTGAGAAACCTGGCAAAAAGCCTTCGGTTCTCACGTCGGGAAGTCATGATGCCTTGTTGACTCAGGAAGTGGCCTCGGCCTCACATTGAGAAGCTTCGACTTTTTTGGAGCAGTCAGCAGTCTCACTGATTTCACCGCAATTGGCAGATGCGTTTATATTGATTATGTTTTTCTATGCTTTTATATGCTTTTCTATGTTTTTCTATGCTTTTATATGCCTTTATACGCTCTTATATGCTTTTATATGCCTTTATACGCTTTTATATGCTTTTATATGCCTTTATACGCTTTTATATGCTTTTATATGCCTTGATACGCTTTTATATGCTTTTAAATGCCTTTATATGCCTTGATACGCTTTTATATGCTTTTAAATGCCTTTATATGCCTTTATACGCTTTTATATGCTTTTATATGCTTTTATGTGCCTTTATACGCTTTTATATGCCTTTATACGCTTTTAGATGCTTTTATATGACTTTATACGCTTTTATATGCTTTTATATGCGTTTATATGCTTTTATATACTTTTATATGCTTTTATATGCCTTTATATGCTTTTATTTGCTTTTATATGCTTTGATATGCTTTTATATGCTTTTATATGATATTTGATATGCCTTTATACGCTTTTATATGCTTTTATATGCCTTTATACGCTTTTATATGCCTTTATACGCTTTTATATGCTTTTATATGCCTTTATACGCTTTTATATGCTTTTATATGCTTTTATATGCTTGTGCTTTTATATGCTTTTATTTGCTTTTATATGCCTTTATATGCTTTTATTTGCTTTTATATGCTTTGATATGCTTTTATATGCTTTTATATGCTTTTATATGCCTTTATACGCTCTTATACGCTTTTATATGCTTTTATATGCCTTTATACGCTTTCATATGCTTTTATATGCCTTTATACGCTTTTATATGCTTTTATATGCCTTTATACGCTTTTATATGCTTTTATATGCCTTTATACGCTTTTATATGCTTTTATATGCCTTTATACGCTTTTATATGCTTTTATATGCTTTTATATGCCTTTATACGCTTTTATATGCTTTTATATGCCTTTATACGCTTTTATATGCTTTTATATGCTTCTATAAACCTTTAGACGCTTTTCTATGCTTTTATATGTTTTTATATGCTTTTGTATACTTTTATTTACTTTTATATACTTTTATATACTTTTATATGCCTTTATATGCTTTTCTATGCTTTTCTACGCTTTTATATGCTTTTATATGCTTTTATAAACCTTTAGACGCTTTTCTATGCTTTTATATTTTTTTATATGCTTTTATATACTTTTATATACTTTTATATACTTTTACATACTTTTATATGCCTTTATATGCTTTTCTATGCTTTTCTACGCTTTTATATGCTTTTATATGCTTTGATATGCTTTATTTTATATGCTTTTATATGCCTTTATACGCTTTTATATGCTTCTATATGCTTATGCTTATATATATATATGTGTTTGTATGCTTATGCTTTTATATGCTTTTATATGCTTTTATATGCTTTTATATGCTTTTACATGCTTTTATATACTTTTATATGCCTTTATATGCTTTTATATGCTTTTATATGCTTTTATATACTTTTATATGCTTTTATATGCTTTTATATACTTTTATATGCCTTTATATGCTTTTATATGCTTTTATATGCCTTTATACGCTTTTATATGCTTTAATATGCCTTTATACGCTTTTATATGCTTTTATATGCTTTTATACGCTTTTATATGCTTTTATATGCCTTTATACGCTTTTATATGCTTTTATATGCCTTTATATGCTTTTATATGCTTTTATATGCTTTTATATGCTTTTATATGCTTTTATATGCCTTTATACGCTTTTATATGCTTTTATATACTTTTATATGCTTTTATATGCCTTTATATGCTTTTATTTGCTTTTATATGCTTTGATATGCTTTTATATGCTTTTATATGCTTTTATATGCCTTTATACGCTTTTCTATGCTTTTATATGCCTCTATACGCTTTTATATGCGTTTATGTGCCTTTATACGCTTTTATATGCTTTTATATGCCTTTATACTCTTTTATATGCTTTTATATGCTTTGATATGCTTTTATATGCCTTTATATGCTTTTCTATACTTTTATATACTTTTATATACTTTTATATACTTTTATATGCCTTTATATGCTTTTATATGCTTTTATATGCCTTTATACGCTTTTATATGCTTTTATATGCCTTGATACGCTTTTATATGCTTTTAAATGCCTTTATATGCCTTTATACGCTTTTATATGCTTTTATATGCTTTTATGTGCCTTTATACGCTTTTATATGCCTTTATACGCTTTTAGATGCTTTTATATGACTTTATACGCTTTTATATGCTTTTATATGCGTTTATATGCTTTTATATACTTTTATATGCTTTTATATGCCTTTATATGCTTTTATTTGCTTTTATATGCTTTGATATGCTTTTATATGCTTTTATATGATATTTGATATGCCTTTATACGCTTTTATATGCTTTTATATGCCTTTATACGCTTTTATATGCCTTTATACGCTTTTATATGCTTTTATATGCCTTTATACGCTTTTATATGCTTTTATATGCTTTTATATGCTTGTGCTTTTATATGCTTTTATTTGCTTTTGTATGCTTTTGTGTGCTTTTATATGCTTTTATATATATATATATGCTTTGATATGCTTTGATATGCTTTTATATGCCTTTATATGCTTTTATATGCTTTTATACGCTTTTATATGCTTTTATATGCCTTTATACGCTTTTATATACTTTTATATGCCTTTATACGCTTTTATATGCTTTTATATGCCTTTATACGCTTTTATATGCTTTTATATGCTTTTACATGCCTTTATACTATTTTCTATGCTTTTATATGCTTTTTGATGCTTTTATATACTTTTATATGCTTTTATATGCCTTTAAATGCTTTTATTTGCTTTTATATGCTTTGATATGCTTTTATATGCTTTTATATGCTTTTATATGCCTTTATACGCTCTTATATGCTTTTATATGCCTTTATACGCTTTTATATGCTTTTATATGCCTTTATACGCTTTTATATGCTTTTATATGCCTTTATACGCTTTTATATGATTTTATATGCCTTTATACGCTTTTATATGCTTTTATTTGCTTTTATATGCTTTGATATGCTTTGATATGCTTTTATATGCTTTGATATGCTTTTATATGCTTTTACTGTATATACTTTTGTATGCTTTTATATGCTTTTACGTGCTTTTATATGCCTTGATATGCTTTGATATGCTTGTGCTTTTATATGCTTTTATATGCTTTGATATGCTTTTATATGCCTTTATACGCTTTTATATGCTTTAATATGCCTTTGTACGCTTTTATATGATTTTATATGCCTTTATACGCTTTTATAGGCTTTTATATGCCTTTATAGGCTTTTATATACTTTTGTATGCCTTTATACGCTTTTATATGCTTTTCTATGCCTTTATACGCTTTTATATGCTTTGATATGCTTTTATATGCCTTTATATGCTTTTATATGCTTTTATATGCCTTTATACGCTTTTATATGCTTTTATATGCCTTTATACGCTTTTATATGCTTTTATATGCCTTTGTACGCTTTTCTATGCTTTTTGTATGCCTTTATACGCTTTTATATGCTTTTATATGCCTTTATACGCTTTTCTATGCTTTTATATGCCTCTATATGCTTTTATATGCGTTTATGTGCCTTTATACGCTTTTATATGCTTTTATATGCCTTTATACTCTTTTATATGCTTTTATATGCCTTTATACGCTTTTATATGCTTTTATATGCCTTTATACGCTTTTGTATGCTTTTATATGCCTTTACACGCTTTTATATGCTTTTATATGCTTATGCTTTTATATGCTTTTATATGCTTTCATATGCTTTTATATGCTTTTATATGCTTTTTTTCCCCACCTGCCAGGTGAGGGTTGTTAGATTTTATGTCAGTTGCCTCCTCCTCCTGCTCCTCCTCCTCCTCCTGCTCCTCCTCCTCCTCCTCCGCCTCCTCCTGCCTCGTCCTCCTCTCCTCCCCCTCCTCGTCCTCCTTGTCATCCTTGTCGTCCTTGTCGTCCTCGTCGTCCTCGTCGTCCTCGTCGTCCTCGTCGTCCTCGTCGTCCTTGCTCAACTGCGACCCGCGATCCACAGTGTTCTCTGCCGGACCTCAACCACGACCATCCACGCCCAGTGTTCCCTGCCGGACCTCAACCACGACCATCCACGCCCAATGTTCCCTGCCGGACCTCAACCACGACCATCCTCGCCCAGTGTTCCCTGCCGGACCTCAACCACGACCATCCACGCCCAGTGTTCCCTGCCGGACCTCAACCGCGAGTATCCACGCCAAGTGTTCCCTGCCGGACCTCATGTAGGAAGATATGGGACAAAATGAGAAGAAAGTTAGCAGAAGAATGTCAGAAGATATGCCAGATATGCCAGAAGATATGCCAGATAGAATGCCAGAAGATATGAGATAGAATGTCAGAATATATGAATATGCCAGAAGATATTCAGCCAGATAGAATATGCCAGAAGATATGCCAGATATGCCAGAAGCCATATGCCAGATAGATGCCATATGTCAGAAGAATGCCAGAAGATATGCCAGATAGAATGCCAGAATATATGTCAGATAGAATGCCAGATAGAATGCCAGAAGATATGCCAGAAGATATGCCAGATAGAATGCCAGATAGAATGCCAGATAGAATAACAGAAGATATGCCAGAAGATATGCCAGATAGAATGCCAGATAGAATGCCAGAAGATATGTCAGATAGAATGCCAGAAGATTTGCCAGTAAGAAAATGTATAAATGTCATGGTGGGGATCACACGAAGTAAAGTAATTTGCTTTTATACGCTTTTATATGCTTTTATATGCCTTTATACGCTTTTATATGCTTTTATATGCCTTTATACGCTTTTATATGTTTTTATATGCCTTTATACGCTTTTATATGCTTTTATATGCCTTTATACGCTTTTATATGCTTTTATATGCCTTTATACGCTTTTATATGCTTTTATATGCTTTTATATGCTTGTGCTTTTATATGCTTTTATTTGCTTTTGTATGCTTTTGTGTGCTTTTATATGCTTTTATATATATATATGCTTTGATATGCTTTGATATGCGTTTATATGCTTTTATATGCTTTTATATGCTTTTATACGCTTTTATATGCTTTTATATGCCTTTATACGCTTTTATATGCTTTTATATGCTTTTATATGCTTGTGCTTTTATATGCTTTTATATGCTTGTGCTTTTATATGCTTTTATTTGCTTTTGTATGCTTTTGTGTGCTTTTATATGCTTTTATATATATATATGCTTTGATATGCTTTGATATGCTTTTATATGCTTTTATATGCTTTTATATGCTTTTGTACGCTTTTATATGCTTTTATATGCCTTTATACGCTTTTATATGCTTTTATATGCCTTTATACGCTTTTATATGCTTTTATATGCCTTTATACGCTTTTATATGCTTTTATATGGCTTTATACGCTTTTATATGCTTTTATATGTCTTTATATACTTTTATACGCTTTTATATGCTTTTATATGCCTTTATACGCTTTTATATGCTTTTATATGCCTTTATACGCTTTTATATGTTTTTATATGCCTTTATACGCTTTTATATGCTTTTATATGCTTATGCTTTTATATGCTTTTATATGCTTTTATATGCTTTTATATGCCTTTATACGCTTTTATATGCTTTGATATGCTTTGATATGCTTTTATATGCTTTTGTATGCTTTTGTGTGCTTTTATATGCTTTATATATATATGCTTTGATATGCTTTGATATGCGTTTATATGCTTTTATATGTTTTTATACGCTTTTATATGCTTTTATATGCCTTTATACGCTTTTATATGCTTTTATATGCCTTTATACGCTTTTATATGCTTTTATATGCCTTTATACGCTTTTATATGCTTTTATATGCCTTTATACGCTTTTATATGCTTTTATATGTCTTTATATACTTTTATATGCTTTTATATGCTTTGATATGCTTTGATATGCTTTGATATGCTTGTGCTTTTATATGCTTTTATATGCGCTTATATGCTTTTATATGCTTTTATATGCTTTGATATGCTTTGATATGCTTGTGCTTTTATATGCTTTTATATGCTTTTATATGCTTTTATATGCTTTTATATGTTTTTATATTGATAAGATGCAGATGATTCAGATGGCTTATTGAAAATTGAGATGTTTTCAAATTTTTAACACCTGGGAGAGCCAGAGGAAAGATCAGTCCGCCTAATTCAGGGCAGGTCTTGTTGGCCCCGCACTGCCATTTGCCAGCAATGGAAGACTTGCCAGTCTCACAAGCAGGACTAATAGAGCAGTACTCACCTGCTTCCGCTTGAGAGTCCTTTGCTGTAGGTCGAAGGCTAAAACCTCAAGCTGTCTGATTTTGCGTAGATCAGAATGAAATGGTCTGGCCTAGCACACGGATCTGAAAGATTCTGAAAGTCATTCCAATTTCTTCATACCCTTTTGTTTGGTGAAGGTGTTTGGGAGTTTGCCAGCAGTTCCTTTCGCAAAAACATGCAAAAACAACCTTTATTCTTGAAAGAATTGTCGCACAGCATACCATATACATTCCATATACCATATCTGATGCAAAGCTTGGGGTTGAAGCTGCAGAGAGCTGGACAGCACATTGTACAGGTGTGCCCCCTGTGGTGATCACAGCGGTGAAAGTCAAGGCTCCCCCATGCTCCCCCAATGTCTGGCTGCTGGTAGGCTTAGCATGGCTTAGCTATCTTAGCTGCGCTTGTGGCTCAATTGCAGTTTACCTGGCAATTGCGACTCTGATGAAATCCTGAGATGTATGATTCCATGCTGTCATGGCTCACAGTGAAGACACTTCATTGAACCTCCAACAGTGTGATTCAGTCGCTCAAGCAGGAGGGAGCCCCGTACCCGGCTGCAAGTGCCGCTGTTTCGGTTTGCATGACAATTTTGTTTCGATTAGTTTTGAAATCGGATCACGCAAAAATCGCGGTTGAGCGTCACTTGGAGTATGCAGCCCAGAAGGATCTTGAAGCTTCAAACACGCTCTAGTGTTGCAGCGTTGCAACAACATCAGTCCGGCATGGCGAACGAGGCACGATATCCTTCCCTTCCTGCTACTTAGTCTTTCTTCCAATTTCAGGGCAAGAGCAAGCTTAGCACACTCATGTGTTCTGTTTTTTTTGTCTCAAGAATTTATCTAATGGTTGCACAGTTGCACTGTTCTTCTGGCTGTTTAGTGCGGGCTGTGTTGAGATTCATCATGTTACAATTGTTACAGTCTTACAAAAAATACAAAAACTTGTTACGCAAAGGACCTGCATGCTTCGTCCTGAGGAGTCTTTGGATCTGCCAGCATTGCTGGAGGCAGTGTGATTCAGTGATTCCGTTCAAACATGTTTGGCACTATGTACCGTTTCTAACACTTTTGCAGGAGATGGTGAAGCGCAATCGCCATGTCAGATCCTTAGGTACTTTAATGTACTTTATTGATATTTGTTGATCTTTCTTATAGGATGAGCTATGATATGATGATCTGATATT
Organism: Cladocopium goreaui; assembly: GCA_947184155.2. NCBI lineage: Eukaryota > Dinophyceae > Suessiales > Symbiodiniaceae > Cladocopium > Cladocopium goreaui. The sequence continues at coordinate 379,482 of CAMXCT020004013.1, read as the reverse complement.
TGGAGCAGTGGTTATTGCAGACATGTTGTGCCAGGTCGCAGGTATGGCATTGGTGCGCTGGGAACCCCAGAGCTTCGTTGGAGTGTAATATGTGTTTTTTTTCAGCAACCTACGGATTGGCACTTCTGTGTTTCAAACAGGGTGAATGCTGTTCCGTCCAGTCCTGGAAGATAAACAATGCTTGCAGGCTGCTTGCAGGCGGAGGGAGTGAGCAAAACCATGGCATGTTGCATTTCCGCAGTTCTGCTTGCTCTTAGCAGACCACACAACGTAGATTCTGCTCACGTTACAGCTCGTGGGTGCAATGAAGCAAGCCCCAATCTTAGATGCGTTCACAACCGGATGGTCTAACTAGTCTAAGTAATGTCTAAATAATGTCTAAGTAATGTCTAGTATGTTTAGTGAGTCTAGTCCTTTGTGTTTAGTTTTGGAGCATAGCAGCATAACCATCCCACGCATCCCAGGTTCTTGCTGTGGGCCTTGCGCTTCTGCCAGCGCTCTCACTGAAGGCCTGCGACATGCTGTGAATCTGGATGGACCTACTAGACTCCCTAGACTGCAATGTCGGTTGATGTCGATTTGCTACACAACTTGCGACAAATCAATGACCGGAGTCTGGAGGTGCCTTCCAGCCTTTTAGATGAAGGTGAAGGTGAATGACTCTTGGATTAATCTTGGATTGGAATTGATATCACGACCTTATATCACTTTATCAATCTGGGTCAATTTTGAGTAGTTTATTTCCAAGGCACATACATTGCTGCAGTAGCATGTCCATTTCAGATCTGGGACCTAAGGCTTTTCTCATTCATGCGGCAAGGGCTACATCCCGAAATTTGATCATGATACTCGAAGGGGCGACTCAGATGTGCAGTGCTGCCAGCCGACATGTGAGCTGTACACGTGCTCGGGCAATTTCGTACGCAGCTCAGCAAGGGGGGGTAGTTTATTGTGAAAGAACGAAGCATCCCTTGCAGTTCTGACTGCACCTGGCATGTTGTCACATGCAGGTAGCCAATGAAGCCTATAAGGGCAACATTGGTCGAACCAACGAGCAGTGCTGTGACCAGACCTGCAGTGCGGTGAAATGCCCAGAAGGCAAAAAGGCCTGCACACTATGCTTTACATTGTCTGGCATTTCGTAGAACCAACATCACATACCAGGACATACCACACAAGGGCCTAGTGGCTTAGTGAAGTAGTGATAAATAGCCCTGGTTGCAACTGCGGTCTTGAAACGGAAAAAAAGTTTAGTACCAAGCAAGGTTACGGTTGTTGATGGTTGTTGTTCTGCATATTTGCTTGGATAGTCTATTTCATGATCGAATTTCTAGATTGTGTATTGTATTTGGGTTCGAAACGCGATAGTTCAGCTTAAGCTAGAACTCAACAGCCAAAAACACACCTCACTGGCTTGAGTGCAGCCTGAGAATATTTGGGGTACCCAGGGGTACTCTTTATGTGCTTGGAGGTGCCAGCAGATCTCAAGAAGTCTCCCGGAAAGACAGAGAAGGACAGCGATGTAGGGAAGATTGGTTGGCTCAGCCTAGCGACCGGTGTTGCAATGAAGAGTGCCAGAAGATGATTTTTCATTGGCACCATGCAGTGATGAAGCAGAGCCAACTTCTGAGTCAGGAATGCTGCAAAGACACCTGCAACGACTTTCTGTGCAAGCCTTTTACCGTTCCCATTGGGCCACCTTGACTTGTTTGATCGTTTGCCAATGTTTCATTTTGACTAGAATGCAGGCGCCAGGGCACAAATCCTTTGAAGTGACATGCTTTCCATTGCTGGGATGTAGCATGCAGAAAACCAACGCAATGTGCCAGGGCAAATCAGCATGAAGTCTACCCAGATGGAGAAGCACAGAGCTTTTGCTGCGAGCCAACCTGTCAAGCTTACACATGCGACGTCGCCAAGAACCTTACTTTGGACCCGGTTCCTTGACGTGCCGGGTTGGACTTTGGACATCTTTGGACCTTTGGATTCAGCTGGTAGAATAGCAAGCAGACATAAGCAGAGAATAATTGAAGAATTTGAAGAGACATCGGTGCAATATCTTGGGATGTCTATGGCTTGAGACCGTGGCAGACTCTTGACAGACATTTGTAACATCTTAGACTGAGAGCCTACTGTAACATTTTGACTTGTGGGTCAGCCTTTCTGGAATCATGTGGGCGGATACACCCGCACACGTGCTAGTATACGCATGTTTCCACTGGCTAAGGCCAAAGCAACGCTCACAAAAGTCAGCGATGAGACGTGTTGTACACCGACCTGCGGCAGCGTAACCTGCCCTGCTGGCTTTAAGAAGCTTGGCTTGTCGAATCGCTGGATGCCAAAGGAATCGGCAAACCTTCAGTCTCTCAATCATTCTTAATCTCCTTGCGGGTTATCCTTTCTCAAAGCTTCAGTATCTTGACTTGGCACACTTGGATGGAGGCTGCTGACAGATATTGACAGATTGCATTGATCATTGATCGTGTTGATCAGGATACATCCTTCGAAGGTCAACATGGATGCCAAGAAAACTGCTACTCGGCTGACAGGCTCCAAAGGTCGCAAACATGGAAAATGCGAAGAAAAGCGCCAATCATTGTCAGATTTTTCAAGTACCCCCAGCAATGCCACACCGGACCTTGACGGCCCCAGGACTGCTGTGAGCCTTTGTGCAGCTCGCATACCTGCAGTGCTGGTTGGGTTGCCGATGTCACCAAGGAGCCGGCGCCATCAAGGGTGGAAAAAAACAAACAGCCAAACATGCGTAAACATGACACACACGCACACGCACACAATGTAGAATACTACCCTAGATGCTGCGGACGATGCTGTTGACTCAAAGAATGCACGTTTGATCTAAACCTTTCATCAGGTTGCAGCTGTCGGAAATACGGATGAGGCCTGACTCTTGGGGTTTCCTCGTGCAGTTTTGTTCAGCATGAAGCTGCATGAAGCTGCATGAAGCTGCATGAGAATACATGAGAACATTCATTGAAAATTCGCAACATTGCCGCCGATTTGATCTTTTTGGCCTTGTTTGAGCAGGTTTGCTGCCAAAGGACGTGTGAAGTCTTCCAATGTTCCTCTGGTTGGGCGAAGAACTCTGTAGCAGCCAAGAACATTGGCCTCCTGGATGAATAGCTTGAGATGGCTGAATAGCTAGAAAGGGCATGAAAGGGCATCGTTTTGTTGAATCATTGAATGATTGGAATCTCGGAAGGATATTGGATTTCTCTGCATTTACAGCTGCTTGTGGTAGCAATATGTAGCAATCTTGCAACATTGTATAACACTGTCGTAAGTGGCATCATTGGTTACTGATGTTACTGAGGTGTTGATGATCCGACCTGCTGTTTGCCAGAGTGTAGCCAGTATCAGCCAAAATGTGAGGGAGACTATGCGCCGAACCCTGATGCCAACAAGACAGTTGGGCAGACGGCAGATGTGTGCTGTAAGAAGACTTGCTCCCTCTATGCGTGCTCGGATGGCAGCATCAACATTCCAGATGCCAAGAGTTCCTTGGAGGCTTCAAAGGTCTTCAAAGATCCTGAAGATATTTTCAACTTGTTCTAGGAGTCGGGGAGTTCTACGGATTGATAGGGTCCTGAGGACTCTTAAGGTGTTTTGATCATTGTATTTGATCGAAGCGGAGCAGACTCTAAGGCGTGGTGGCTTCCACAAATGGTGAGTGCTGCGAAGACGCGCGTTGCCCCACATTCCGCAAGAAGACTGAAGTCAAGGATGGTTGCAACCATCTGGGCAAGGACTCATTTGCATTCTGTTTGTTCAGCTCAGGGTTTCGATCCTGCTTGGAATTGCTGTGGGACACAACTGCATGCTTGCGCACCCCCAAATGCACACAGAGAGATTAACACCATCGAATACCACCGACACACAGACGTGTGATCTATATCTATCTATCTATCTATCTATCTATCTATCTATATATATCTATATATATCTATATATATCTATGTCTATGTCTATATCTATATCTATATCTATATCTATATCTATATCTATATCTATCTCATACGTATAGATGCCGCATGATACACTCGCATATCAACACTGCGAGAGAGGGGCACAAGAAATGAGCAAGTGCATGGCTCGTCGCAAAATATAATATGGCTCCCCATGGGCACAAATCATGCCACATTTCAGGATGAGTGTGAGAACAACTACATGAAGCTGCATCTGGGACTGGGTTGAAGAGGTTGTGCTCTGCAGTTGGTACTCTTGATGGTTAGATTGAGCTCATCAGACCTCTCTTTTGCCCCAAATACTTATATAGGTGTTTTTCAGAGCTAATGCCATTGCATCTTTTGCAATGACTTTCTGTTACTAAGGAAGAACACTGCAACCAATAAGACTGACAGCTTGGCATGTAAGTGGGCGGACTTCGGCTTTTGCCAAGTCAATGCGCTTGAGCCAGCCAATTGTGCGGAGTAGGGCTGGCCCCAAAACCTTCGGAGCCCACAACTTGTGCTGGATTGCATGGATCCATACGGATGCTACATACATACTTCATTTCACGAACAGAATGCTCACAAGTGGTTACCGTCACTACCACAGACGTCGTCCAGCAAGCCGTGTGGGCACTGTGCTGCAAGCGAGTTTCACAAGAAGGAGCTTCATGCATCTCCAAGACAGCGGAGAACCAAAGAGCGAGATTTGATGATGCCGAGTCAATATGGCAGGCAAGTGATGCAGACACACGGCAAACAAAAACATGTCGCAACTTGTGACATTTTGATACATTTTGTGGCTTCGTATTTGAGGACATGAGGGTGGTGAGGCTGGCGCCGAGGACAGGGTCCCCCATTCCACCCTTTTCACAGTTGGTGACCCAAGAGATAAGCAAACAGCAAAGAGATGCAAAGAGATGCAAAGAGTTATACACTTATTATCTTGACGTGGATGGCGGCCACTCGTAGCGCCACCCATTTGAGTGTGTATCAAATGAACTTGATACCGGCAGGTCATAATAAGACCCGTCAAGAACTGAAAAACAGTTAGCTGTCAATAAAAAGATCAAAGGATTCTGCAGGATGAATCTCAATGGATATTATATCTGTGACAAACGCCAACAGGTTACCTCAGAGGCTTATATCTGAGGGCTAACGATGGCTTGCGGCATGCGATCATCCGTGGAACCGACAGGCCATCCCAACAGCGGCTGGCATGGAGCTCCCCAGCGAGGAAACCGTGGCGGCACTGTGCGGTCCCTGGTGGTACCGTTGATCCGTGTTTGCCCCAGCTACTCACGATGCAGCCCTTGCCGCTTTTACACCGAGAAAAGAGCATTGCATATGTTTACCCCATAAAACATTATCAAAACAAGATATAATAACATCAAAAATAGATATCAGATATCATATTGTATTTCTTGCTGCGCAGGAGCAGTAAGAATAAGGATGATTTGGTCAAGCCAAAGCAGGTCCCACGAACAATGCCAGAAGTGAACAGGGAAGATGTTGACTGTGCATTTTGGCCTGGAGGATCTCTTACATGCCCACATTAGAAGAGCAGCACGGACAGGTGCTTTATAAGGTTTTGGGATTTTTAGGCATTTTCAATCATGGTTTATTAATCAATTATGGTACTTTATAATTATCTAGAGCCCGATGGATTGAGTATTTAGCTCTGCTGAGCTCCTTAAGAAGGCGTTGGAGAGAGAAGGATTTAGCATACTTAGTACCATTGTGTATCATTTCATTGTAATTCCTTTTATTCAATTTATCCCATCATGTTGGCAAAGCGAAGTTTCAGCTGCCATGGCCTCCGCTGATCGCGATCCCTTGCCGGCATTGCACGAGCTCCAGCAGCTTCTTCAAGCGCAGCTGGAGGTGGGACCGCTGAAACAGCACCAATTGGGGCAACGGCCCATCCTGACGCATGGGAATTGATGTATCCATGAGCTGATAAAGAATGATGCCGATTATTTGGTGGAATATAATATAATATAATATATAGATATATATATATATATTGATGGGAACCATGTCTGTCACTGTTAGTTCATGTCGGGTCTTTGCAACAGTATTTCTGGCAGCCTTACAGAGGCTGTTTGCCTGTTCAGAGTGCGGGCGAGGTCCCCTCTTCATGGTTTTGTGATGTTGTTTCTTTGGTTTGGCGTCCTGGAGACCTGTAAATCATTTGATGTCATTTGTATTCCTGGTGCTCCTACAGTAGAATTTCCATGTGGCATTGATGAGGCATCAAAAGCAGAAGCAAACGGCTTGGCCCGCTGCTGTGCTCATGCAGAGCGCCTGTTGGAGTCCTGTCCTCAGTTTCCTGCCAAGGTATATAACCTCCATCACATCCGACATCATGCAATCAGTGCGCTTTTCAAGCAGCAGAAATGCCAAGAAGAACGTGAAGAACGTGTCATTGCCTGCTCTTGTTGTATGCCACCTAGCCAGCCCGAAAGCAAGGAAGACACGACCAGCACGTAGTGCCAGCGAAGATGTGGGTCAGGACATGCTTCAGACCGAAAGATTCAGCGCATTGATGACATTGCCATGCATTGTCATTAATTATCATCCATTAAATTAAATTATCATCCATTATAATATATGATAATTTAATTGTATAATTCCTAATTAATCTCGTCCATTTCATCATTTCCACCCGTCATTCTAACTTCACCACTTTTTGAGCCTCTTTGATGGGTCTTCGGATGACTTTGGGCTGGAGGATTTGGACTTTGAGAAATGGTGGCGGTGGCGTCAGCTGCGTTCCAAGTGGGCTCAGGTAAAGAGCCAGGAGCCGTTGCTTCGGGAGGCCGAAAGAAATCCCCAAATGATGGTTGCAACATGATGCAACTGGAAACTAAGTCAGCTCAGTGATAGAAACTGAAGCCAGTGATTCCCCGTTTAGTTTTAATTTCAAGTTTGAGCTTCATGAAATGTTGAAGCCTGAATCGGAAGAGATCGGGCCATAAATGCAGTGCTTGAGACCATGAAACCAAAAGACTTCCTTCGCAAGGATAGGCTTGCTAAATGGAAAATGTTGCTCCAACAGGGACATACAAGAGCAGTACCCTCGTGCTGTCTTTGAGACAGACCAAATGAAGGAACATGCCCTTTGAGGCAGACCAAAGAAAGGAAAATTAAGAAATGAAGAACAAGTGCTGCCTCATAGCACAGCTAAAGAAATGAAACCATACATAAGAATAAACAAACTTGTGCATGCAGGTCAGCCCTTTTGATACTTTTTGATCCCATGTGGTGCGAATGTGGCGACGCTTGAGTTGCACAGAAAACCTTGACAGACTTAGTGACTTAGGTCATTGGCGTAACACATGCAGCAAACTGTGCATGTTGCAACATGTCACCACTAGTGCAGTGCTCGAAGAAGGTTTAAAAGGTTTGAAGCTAAGCAGTTTGACTTGTTTACATTTTACAGCATCAGGCAGCCCAAAAAGCCCGGAGTACCTGGAAGCAGCAGCTACTGGAGTCGAGTTCAAGGACGGGGGCTAGAATCATGGGAACAAAGTCAAGGCATGACACCTGGCACATCCTAATAAGAACCGCATAGAATGGATACTTCCTGAAACGAGGTACTATATACGCTGTGTGTATGCGCATTGCATCAATACAAGATTGAAGGAACCAAAGCATCTCAAAGTGCCAGGACCAGCTCACAGGAAACAGCGGGGCAGTTCCTGAAGGGGTGCATGCTGGCCAGACTCTGCAGCCTTGCAGTGGAGGAGGCACACATTTACGGGACCGTTTTTGTACATATTTTTTGAGGATCCGTGGTGAAAGGGCACCCTGGGCACCCTGCTGCTGTTCCAAGTCCTGAGTTTCCATCCGAGGTTTTGCCCGCGCCTGAGAAGTTCTTCATCGCAAAAGGGCTGTGGCCAGACACAGGTGATGAGCAAATCCTGGAGTTTTGCCGGCTTTTTCTATACATTGCACTTGAGAGGTGGTTAGTGCGGCTACGCCAGGAGGCGGCCAAAGAAGTCCCTCCTGCTGCCATGGCAATCATGGCAATAAAAGCCATCAAGCAACGCGTCACAAAGAGAGAGGAACGAGACTCCCCTGGGGCCCCTTCCGTAAGGAGAGAGGAACGCGAGTTGCATCCCTTGTCGCTCTTGCAACTGCCTGGTGGGGAGCCTGCAGTTCGAGCCATTCTTCAAGCAAAGTACAAGGCACAGCAAATGGAGGTGGAAACTGAGATCATGCGCATTTGCTGCGGGCCCTTAGAGGGCGGTGCGACAGAGTCAAGCTTGTTGGATGAGGTGGGACAAGGCGAAACAGAAAGCAAGATGAAACGTAAAAAAAGACCTTTGGTAAAAACATGTGAATTTGCAACGTAAGTGATCTGATCATGTTTTACCATACTTTCATGTAAGCCATCCCCAAAAAAACTGACAAGTATATTAGGATATATTGGGGAAGTAGTGCTGATGAATATGCTTTGTCTCAAGTTCAACACTCGGAACTACTTCGGGAATTGTGCTTCTCCACAGAGTTGGGTACTCCGGATAGGTCAGCGGCATCTTGCGTGATGAAAGCGCCTGTGGCAAGGCCTGAAAATGGCAAGCCTTGAATGCGTGCCACATGAATATCATTTAATTGCGAGATGGCGTTGGAGAGAACGATGGAGAGACAGAGAGGGAGACACACACACATAATAAATAAATATATTTCCTGGACCTTCCAAAGTACAGAAAATTATGTACGATTGGGATTTCTGCACTTTTGGGCCGATTGAAACGTTTAATCTTAAATGTAAACGGTTTCAACAAAAAGTGAACTCTTTACAGCAGTTCTGACTGCCACCTTAGATGTGGCACGGGTGGTTAAAATATCTTGCCGCAATGGGTCCCTCACAATTCACCGATTGGAATTGCTGGTGATAATGTTCATGCTTTCCTAAATTTGCAGAGTCTGTGTTGGTGATTGGAGCCCCCAAAGATTCAAAGCCTCAAACATGCAGGAATACTAAGCTATATTTGAAAATAGTTAGTTTGAAGCATGCTTAGTTTGCAGAAATATCAGTTTTCGTTCCAACAAGCTGCGGTTTGCTGCGATTTGTCAGATGCATGAACGGCAGCAGTAATTGAGAAATCCCGATTTGCGTACTTTTGCGGATATTTGCGTATTTTTGCGGGAAATTTGCGTACTTTTTGCGGGAAAACTGTCGACATTTTTGTTGAATTCAGAGCAGTTTTGGAATTTCCTGCGGGCATTTCTTGCAAAAAAACATGGGCGTTCTGTTTTTTCACAAATTCAGAAAAAAAACAGTCTGTTTCAACGTCTATAGTCTATAGCGGTCTGGTGTCCCATCCAGCAAAGATTGCTTTTAGCGTCGCACCAAAGCCTTCTTTGAGCGCTTTAGTTGTTTTGTCATATTCTTCACCAATCTTCACCAACCGGTAGATTTGTTTTTCTTGCCGTCTGCTAAGCAGGTCCACTTTGTTTTGTCAACATGCAGAAACTCCCATCTAGCCTGCCAAGATACGTCAAGTCAGCTTCATTCTTGCAATTTCATGTTGTTCTAGTGTGTTTCTGAACGATTGGTCCAATTTGAACTATTTGCGGCATTTGCGTTTTTTTGCGGTCATTTGCGGTAAAGCCCAAAAGTACAGAAATTATTGAACGTTGGAAGGTCTAGGTTATATATATAGTTAGAGTTAAATAAAAATAAAATAAATAACAATGCATATAAATGAATATAACTAACTAACTAACTAAATAAATAAATATAAATAAATAAATATAAATAAATAAATATAAATAAATAAATATAAACAAATGGAGAGAGAGAGAGATAAACAAATATAAACAAATATAAATATCATGATATATATATATATATATGTATGTATTGCACGTATATTCGAGCGTGTAAATAGACAGCAATGTTAGGCATCACTAGGTGCAAGTAGATTGGCTGGCATTGCCCAAAAGGCTTTCTCACCAGTATGTGCCGCGCTGCTGCAGGCACACCCGGAGAATTTTCGGAGAGCTCTAGAGTTGCTTCGCTTGGCACAGCACCTTTGCTCCGAACGTCGGTTGATGCTGAGCTATTGGCCGTTTGCGGACTTGACCTCGTCAGATCCCGGCGGTGAGGTGAAGAAACAAGTGCAGCTCATGTGCAGCTCTTTCGCTGCGTGCACCCCCTGTGCACAGAACATTGACACCTCAGGTAGCCAATGGCTTTCAGCCGGTAGCTCAAAGATGTTGCAAGCAAAAAGACTGCATTCGCATGGGTGCCGGCAACATTGCTAGGATCCGTTCATGCAAATCATAATTATGCTGCTCTTTGAGGGACACTCAAAACAGTTTCCGGTAGGCCGATTGTTCTTCAGAATTGTTCAGATTCCAAGTTCTCGCAGTGCCATTGGAGCCAAATTGCTGGATGCACATTATCAGACTACACCACACTACCTTCAGACTATATTGATTATTGATCTACACTTGAAAAAAATGCTGTATGATGCTGTGTTCCTGCCATGGCCTTCAGCAAGCGGCTGTCCCAAGAGCAAGACCGACGGCCTCAGACCTCTCAGGAAGAGCTCAAGGAGCAGGATCCTGCCAAAATGAACTGAGGGTGAATGGAAATGAATGGAAGAAGCCAGTGAATTGATGCGATTCTCTTCAAAACTTGGCAATTCTGGGTGTTACTGTAATCATTTGTGTCATCTCCTGGCAGTACCACTTGATGCCACCCTTTTCGTTGCAGAACACGAACTGCTGCCAGGAACCCCAAGACACTGAGACGTTGACTTTTCCAGCAGAGCAGCGCTCGCGATGGCTGCCAACGGAGGCAGAGAAGATATTGACCTCAAGCAGCAGCTGTGTCAGTCAAAGTCTTTATGAATTTCAATCACCTAACAAGACCTAACAAATATAACACATCCGACCGTTCCAGACTTTCAGCCTTGCTGCCTGCACAGCTCAGGAGATCTCATCCAAGCAGTGCCAAGCATGCAGCTTGCGGTGTGCCGATTCCACCAGAAGCTCTTTTTTCTTGGAACCAAGCGGACTTCGAAATCTACGTGGCGACCTGGCGTGGTTTGTGCTCTTTTATGCCTGTCATGACCATCCTCCCGACAGCTATACCAGGATAATGTGTAAGCATGGCATAAGTCTTCCAGAGGGCAAATTCATCCTCAAGGCAACATGTGAGAGGCCTCAGCTTAAGTTTCTTTGAGGCCAGCGCTGGCTATGTGAAGCCGAAACTGAAGGTCTCGTATTACTTGTCACCAGAGTGTCCACAGACAATTGTGGATCTGGTTTCTCCTTCTTTGCGTGAGATGAATTGGACGTGCTCGGTAGCGCAACAAGCTGAGATTCCGCCGATTTTCATTTGGGAAGGCTCTCGTCGTAGCATCGATCCTGCCCCTACACTGTCACGGGGTGGCCTTGTGAATCGAGTTTCGGGAGCCTTTTCCGTCACCACCAAAGTTGGCATGCTGAAGGCCGTGTGCCCTGGCATTATGTCCTGTCCAGTCGAGCAATCGCAAGCATTTCAAGCAGCTTCGGACATTAACATGTCGCAATTCACATGTTGAATAATTAATGTTGATAGGTACAATTTCCATCACAATCCTAGGCACAGCTTCACTTTGCGAAAGGGCACAGCTTTCCCTCCACCATGGTATTCTTTGGCCTATGAGCTGCCGGCAGACCTCGAGAGTTGGCGACAGTGGCACGACATAGCAACGAGTATCAGGATCTGTTGCCTACAGGGCCCCCCTGGAGAGTACATAGTGGATACTCGTAGTCGGATAGTAGTGGTAAGTTGGTTTATGTTGATTTAGGCCAACCAGGATTTATGATGATCTATGGTGGATGTATCCATAGGCAAACGGATCAAGGGGGTTACAAACCAACATGGGTACAGGAAGAGGCATTTTTTTGGGCGAGAGACATACTGTGGCCTATTCTGAGCTCATTGTTGCCCCAAGTGTTATCACTATATAGTCATCACTAGTAGAAGTCCTATTCGTTTGTTTTGTTTGTGAGCATGCCATGGTAAATTGAGTCATATTGAGCGTATCAGTGTCTTCCAAGGGAGTTGTTTGATGGATTGAGTTGAGTCTTCCAATGAAGCATTTTTATACATTTTTGACCATTTTTGCAATATCGTTTGCACATGTTTGTGCATCTGTATCCATTCCTAGCTGCATCTAGCCGCCAAGGCATGCCCAGCAGCACCCACAGAAGCGTTGGATCTACAAGCCGAATGGCTTCTTGCCGTCAAGAACGACAGCTTAGGCTATCTATGCCCCTATGATCACTATGGCCATGTTAGTTTCATCAAGATTCTGTTGCATTTTGTTGCTGGATCATGTTGGATCTACGATATGCAGCTGTCGCCTTCAGGTGGTGCTCGTGGCATTGGCCTTATCCTCGTCTCTTCGGTGTCTGATGTAGACTCTGCCGAACGTCCATTCCAAGATCGCTGTCGAGCACCTCGTGCTGAAGACATGCCGCTAGACTGGAACGCGGTTTGTTGGGAACTTTGACCTGGATTTTCGGAGTGACTCCGCCTGCAGATGCATAGTACCTGTTGGCATGTATAGTGGGACGATGTGGGACGTATTGACCCTTTGGAAGAACTTTTCGAACACATGGCTTTTCAGTCCATGACCTCATTTGCATTCATTTTCATCATTGTGCCTCATAGAGGCACTCATCACCTTTGGAAGAACGTCACTGAGCTTGCACGAATGGCTGCATCAGTGCACACTTTTGGGCGCTTGAAAGATCTTCGGCATGCTTGGCCTGATCTTCTGGCGGCAACCAAGGATATTTTGCACCTAGTGGCATCATTCAGGACACATACCCTTGGGGTTGCACAGGTGAGGGGTGAGACAAAGTATTTCAATCAAAAGCTCCTTGCCGCACAAGACGGTCATGAATCCAGAACATATCTGCAATACACATGGTCTAGCGTCTCCCTTCAACTTCAGAGCCGCAGCAGGAGTATGTTCAAGACTTGCAGCTTCTTCGTGGGCACAAGTGCTTGACTCAAACACACTCGGACTAAATGCTCATTACATCTCATTACACTGAAACCATGCCCTGACCATGCTGTGTGCTCTGTTGTGATTGATGCTGTTCAACAAAATTCAGGTTTGCGGTGAGAACATATGTGTGCCTCAGCAGAACTGAGCTGGAATTGCATGTCGAGATTGAGGGGGCTGGACGGGCTGCACACCGCTCACATCAACGATGACTCGACGATGACAATGACAGTGAAACGATAGCAATGACCATGACGCCGATTCTACAATCGGATGCAGCCGGTAGTGTATGTTGATGACAACCATGACGACGATTACAGTAATCAGTGATTGTGTTGATGTCGATGTCAATGATAATGACGATGACGACGACGAGGATGAGGACGAGGATGAGAATGAGGCGGATCTGGATGAGGATGATGATGATGATGAGGAGGAGCACGACGACGATGACGACGATGACAGTACTAGTAGTGGTGGTGGTTTTTGCAGCTGGAATGACCAGTGAGAAAACACGACAATGATGTGTCGATATGCGTGGGAAAAATGGGCTATGTGCATTTCGCTTTCCCATTAGGGTCATTTCAACAAGAATTCATCATTCATCAGCTTTTGTGAATCTTTGTGAGGCTCATTGCTCGTGTCAAGCCACTGCTGGTCTTATTGCATGGGGCAGCGTATGCGAAGGTTTGCGGTCAGGCTTTCGATGCGGCCTGCTTCAGCCAGGCCAGGTGAAATTTCGATATCAGATCTACTCTGCAGCTTGTAACAGGTGATAACAGGTGTTAGAAAACACATGCATTGGACGTGATAAGAACACCATGAACTTGGAGCAAGACCATGAAACAGTACTGACACGCCTCACGTCGAGCTTGCGCTACGAAGGCAGACCTCTTTCGACATGCTGCTCAGCTGAGACCAGCAACGGGTGTGGGATGCTTTGCAATGTCAATGCTGCTAAGGTGACGAACCAAGAGTTTCAAAAGAAGGGCTCGGAAGTGCACGAAGACTGGAAGGTCAAATGGGAGGGGGCAGAGATGTGAGTGGCCCTTGAGAAGACATATATATTTATATATAAATCAAATGAAGAATTTGAAGGAAAATGAAGGGAAACTACCGCTGTTGAGGGGCTGCATCTAGATTCCAGCTCACTGGTAGACGCCGTGCTCAGCCTGATGGATGATATGGTTGCAGGTTTGGCCCGTCATGCTGTTGAGGGATTTAGCACAGCAGCTGCACAATGACCAAGGACGCTCAGCTGTGCTCTTTGTTCACACGGCCGAACTTTCAACCAAGCAGAATCTACAAGTATATATTCCTCTTAGAGCAGGGCCCACTTGTGACCTCCAGGACAGGCAACCCTTTGGCTCTCCTCTTTCTGGAAGCAAGTCCGAGAAATTTGCCTTCAAGTGATCGATAGCTTCTCTGAGTCAATTCGTGTCTCGATTGATTTCATGATTCGCTGCGAGCACTCGTTACTTCTGCACCAAGCGGTTTCTCATGGTTTCTCCTTGCTTTGCCCCGTGCTTCTGCCTTAATGTGAGGTGAAAGCCAGCCCGGGATGTTCGAGATTCTGGGCTTGGACTTCGTTTGCAAGGCTGCTTGGACACGCTGCCAGAAAGCTGCGCGATCAAGAAACATAAGTTATAATATGTTATAAGCAGAAACTGAGGCAGATGGCTCTTTGATCTTTTTGGAAGCCAACCGGGATCCCTCTTGGGTCATCGACGGTGGTGCTAAGAAAGTCACGTGCTTGCAGACTATGCCAGTTTCACAGCATTTCAATGCACTGGAAGAGTTCAAGCTGTTTGTTTTTGGATGCGGTTCCCAGTTTCCAGGTTCTGCTTTCATTTGACACACTCTTACAGGCAATCATTCCTGCTTTGGTGAGCGATATGCACCTTGACTTCAAACAGTGTGTGAGTTCACTTGCTGCAACTTTGTGCCAGCTCCTTCAACCATAGTCATAATATGTCATAATATGTCATAGTCTGCCGGCTAGTCATCCACTGTTCGGCTTCATGCAGGACGACGGTTGCCGTTTTCACATGTTTTCACCTTGTCACGCAGGCTGTCTATCGTGCTTCGGTGTCATGGGGGCGGAGAGTCAAGTGGATGGCTGAATCCGGGTGGATGCTTGGCCGCTTTAACACGACCGGAAGATCTCCAAGGGAAGCTTGGTTTGATGATTTTGATGTCCGCCAGATATGAACCACCCAGGATATCCCAGAATAAGAATACCAGGCTACAAGTGCTGGAATTTTTATGGAATTTTCCTGTTGAACATGTTGATGTGTCACTGCAGGCTAGATTGATCATATAGATTGATCATGATTGATCTAATTAGATTGTCTAGCACTGCAGAGTCCAATCTGCTGAGGGCACGAGTTCCAATTTGAGATCCTTGTGGACGAAGCCAAAGAGATTCAAGCAAGGAAAAAAGGCACCAGCCAGTGCTCAAAGAGCTGCAGCCGAGTTCAGTGGCAGACGGGTCGCAGACGGATGTATATATATATATATATCTGTGTGTGCGCGCGCGCGCAATGTATGCAAGCATAACATTGAATAACCATCTCCACAATTCACCTCAATATATCCCAGTATAATTCACTAATTATATCTCAATCCAATTTGTTATTTCTTCCTTCTCCACCTGACTTGGTGACAGCAATTCTGCGTATGCAAACTTGCTTTGGCTTCAGGATCAGATGGATCAGGAGTGTGCTGAGAATGTTGGGTCGTTTCGTGAATCCAGGGTGGGTGCACGTGTTGCGTCCATCCCTCCGAGCAATGTCAGGCCAAGAGGTCAAACGACGTCGAGTGGAATCTTTATCCGTTGGCATGGTGGGCTTTGGCTCCATTGGGAAAGTCATTGCAGAGTCATTAAACTCCGGAGCGATTTCAGGTGTATCCTTGGGTGCCGTGATTGTGCAAAATGAGCGTTCTGAGCGACCACCCGAGATTGGGACTGCGGTCCTGACCACGAGCATCGAAGAGTTTCTTGCAGCTGACTGGTTCCTTTGTGTAGAAGTTGCTGGCCAACCTTGGATCCGTGACCATGGGAAGACAGTGTTGGCTCAGGGAAGGGATTTGCTCGTCACTTCTGTTGGTGTCTTTACAGATGACCAGCTGCTGGAAGATCTGACCTCCACAGCTCGCGGCTCTAACTCCCGACTGCTGTTGCCTGCTGGGGCAATGCCAGGCTTGGACTGGATGTCAAGTGCAGCCTTGGACGAAGTGGAGGAGATTACCTTGGAGCAGCGGAAAAGACCGGAGGGTTGGCGTGGTACCCCAGCAGAGAAACATTTGGATTTGACAACTCTGACTGAAGAGGCTACGGTTTTTCAAGGTCCGGCTCGTAAAGCCGCCAGTGAGTTCCCCAAGAATGCCAACATTGCAGCAGCACTGGCCTTGGGCACTGTTGGACTGGACAAGTTGCAAGTTCGACTAGTGGCAGATCCGACGGTGCCTGGACCAACCAACAGAGTAACTCTGAAGGGCCGCTGCGGCGAGCTCTCCTTAGAAGTGCGCGGCAAACCTCTGAGCCAACGCACGTCTCGCATCGTTCCATTTTCTGTGCTGAAGGCATTGAAGAACTTGTCCTCCCCGCTGAGCATTGGTCTCTAGGAGATTTGATCACCCCGCCTGCGGGTAGTATGTTGTATATTGATTGTATATTAATATTGTTGTATGAATTGATACATCATCAGGTTTGGAATGGTTTGGAGCCAATGTGCTGACATCTCCTGACATTGTTTCATAGTCAGAATGACATCACTGCGCAATTTATGCCACAGAGTCCCGCAGAAAAACAACTTGACAGTTTCTTTCCAGCATGGGCCCTGAGTGCCCAACCCAGAACAGTAGAGATTTAAACAAGAAGACCTTGCTCCCAAATCAAAGAAGTTATATAGACTCATGCTTATGACTTATAACATTCTTATATATATATATAAAATATAAATCTAAGATATTTAATGTAAGTACATTGACTCAGAGACTTCATCCAAGCTATTGATTCTTGCACCGATCTTGTGCAACTAGTTCAGTAGCATTCCATTCTTCATTGAAGACCATTCTTGATTGCAGTTGCACAATGCTGTTTTTTCTCAATCTTATTTTGTCTATTTTTTTTCGCCCCCAGTCTTCCACATTCCTTCTCGACTTATGTGCCACGCAGGCAGATTGGTGTAAAATCATACTGACTGTGCCCAGGAATGCATCTTTCTACGAGGGAGAGGAGGCCCAATGGCCCAATTACATCATGTTCTGACATGTTCTGACATGTTCTGACATGTTCTGACCTTCTACTTGCAAACCGATCCGACGAAGACACGTGAGAGCTCGAGAGGTTCACACAGTTTCCGGAAAGCTGCCACCCATGAAACATCATGAAACTGCAAAGAGACCATCCCTGAGAGTTGGAAACGTGTTGGGTACATTTGGTTACCACGTTGTGAGATGTTGTGAGATGTTGCCAAGTGTCAAGTGAAGATTGTCCGCCTGCAAGCCGGGCCAGGCTCAGAGCATCAACCTCATGGGCAGGCTTGACGCATTTGCAGAAGCTAATG
Organism: Cladocopium goreaui; assembly: GCA_947184155.2. Classification (NCBI taxonomy): domain Eukaryota; class Dinophyceae; order Suessiales; family Symbiodiniaceae; genus Cladocopium; species Cladocopium goreaui. The sequence continues at coordinate 361,923 of CAMXCT020004013.1, read as the reverse complement.
CCGTCCGCTTGGGTGCTTGAACTGCTTGAACTGCTTGAACTGCTTGAACTGCTTGAACTTTAGTAGAAGGCAACATGTCTTGTTTACATTTGTTTACATGTATGTTGTGACCGAGAAGGCCATGGTATTTCGACTTTTACCAATCACATGTGAGCGGTGATGATTGCATGATTGTGAATTTTATAAGGCTTGTTTTACAGAGAAAAGTTGGATCAAAGATGCAGTTGTTTCAACTTGTGAAACATCGTTGTGATGTGGGGCCCTTCATGATGCCCAAGCCACTTGTGCGCACTCATCAGCATCCATGGTATATGGTACCGGAGCCGCCAGCTCAAACATGTTCTGTAGATTCCCTCCAGTTCTTTGTGCGCCCTTCACAGCAGGTCGGGAGAGCCTTTAAATCATGCAAGATCGTGCAAGCCATCCATCACAGAAAAATCATTAGCAACACTCAGTAATGAACCGGTGTGCTTCTCACGGATCGAGGAGTGAAGGTACTCTCTGGATGCAGAGTTTGGTGATATTTGATGCCCGTTTTCCATCGTTTTCCGTGGTCAGGTTTCAGCCTGACATGGCGGCTAGAGCAAGCACAAGACGGTCAGCCAAACTTGCCACCCAAGAAGTCCCTCCTTGGGCAAGCAAGTCTAGCGAGGACGAGCTGTTCGGGACTCAGCCTGGTAGAGTATCTATATAGCATTGATTTATATATATGGATTTTACATTGATTTTGTTATATACAATTATAATTAATTTATATAAACAATTATAAACAATTTATAAACATTTATAAACTATTATTGGCACTTATGGGTTATGGAATGGCGCCGCCATCACTATTTAGGAGGATTGGAGTTTTGGGTCTTGGGGCTGTTTTCCTGCTTGATTCCAAGGCTAAACAATGATGAGCTGCGTGAAAAGATTGAACGAGAAAGAGGCGTTGCGGGATGGATTGTGATGTAGCTTTTCCGAAGCGTTTGTCAATTACATTCAATTACCTTTCTTGCCAGGAGTGGACAAGCTGTAACTTGATCTGCACATGTATATTTAGGCCGGTGAGACAGCATAATCACGAATTGCAGTTTTACGTTTTCATATCTTTTGCTTCCTTTACGATGGAAAAGTTGAAGCGGCGCGCCGATTCATCTCCATCCATACTCAGGACGGGTTTGAACAAGAAAGTTGATGAAGGAGACTTCCAAGCTGTGTTGAAGAAGGCTTGCGCAAGGGCAGTGGTCTGAATTTGCCTGTGAGATCCTATGAGAAAAGCTGACCTGCAACGGACTCAAACCGGGACAAAAAGTGATCAAACACATGCAGAAGTTGACTCACTGGGGCCAGTACGTCAATATATCGAACACCTTGCTGCAGGAAGGCGTGGGGACGAACGGAGATTCAACGCAGCAAAGCTCAGGGCTCAGAGAAATGGGCCATATGAGAGAGCGTCACGAACGGTCTGTGAAATCATGCTGGAAACTCCTGGAAACTCAAAAAATCTCAAAAATAAGATTGAGAAAGGTTACATAACCAAAGGTGCCACCGCAAAGATTTGATAGGAGTCTGAGAAGAGTTTGTCAAAACAGCCCCTGTAAATTTCACGTTGGTCAGGAAACTTCGTTGAACAGCCCGCCTTCGACATTGCCGACACCTGAGAGTTGGACAGTGCGATGTTTGTGCTTCACTGGCTTAACTTTAGAAAACTTATAGGAAACTTAGGAAAGTCTCTCTCTCATCGTGGAAACATTTGGGAGACTGCTTTCGATGGAACCACCAGAGATGTGAAGTGCATTTCTGTGACAGTCTTTGACATTTGAGTTTGAGATAGCCATAGCAGATCAGAGGGGAAAATAGAACAGATGAGAACAGCATGTCAGCTGTGAGCCGTGCATAGCTGTGCAGGCCATTGCTTCAGCCATTATTCTCAACTGCATTGTGTTGGGCCTGGAGATCGACTTGGCTCAGCAGCCTGGCAGTTTTCAGCACATCCCGGCTTGCATCAAGGTGTTAGAGATAATGTGGCGTCAAGATCAAGGATCATCAATCTTCAATGCTGTTGTTGACTAAAGCTGTATGGCACCCCTAGTTTGAATGGCCGCATCAAATTCTGTATTGCATGTGGTTGGGAAATGGGCACGCGGGAGTAGAGCAGTCCCGCACATATTAATATATATATATATATTAATATATATATATATATATATTAATATATATATATATCTTGTGTGTGGAGTATTCCACGAGAAGGTTACAGAATACATTCGATGCGTTGGGGCCGCATTAGTCCTTGATGGAATGGCGAATTGTAATGCTACACTAATTTTAATAATGTGATGATTGCAGCAACAAAGAGCGCAAATGTTTGGCGCTTGTGAGATTGTCTGGACGTGTGAAATGGGAGGGAATGGAACGCAGTGCAATGTGGTGCAATATTATCATGCATGGACTGCATAGATGGATGGATGGATGGATGGAGGGATGGATGGATGTTTGGTGTTGCGATGTATCGCATACAAATTCCAGAATTAGAAGTTGGGCACTTTTCGAAAACGCTTTCTTGCCACAAAATCAGCCCAGTTTCTGTCCAGCCTCGCGTGATCCCCCAATCCTTGGAGGCATTCCTCACCAACTCTTTGGATTGTTTTCGAGTTCCCTGGCTGCAGAAGCACAGTCTCCTCCAACAAGGAAGGCACTTCCGCCTCTGCTTCTAAACCATTCTGAACTTTCCAGTCACTACTGTCACACGAACGAGCTTTGCGCCTTCCTTTCCCAATTTTTTGCGGCTTGGCGTGACGCGGCATGAGTGAACCAGGAATTTATTCTGCCTTACCTGGATAGTGGAGATGCTTCTGAAGGTGTACTACCTGAAGTTGGCATATTTCAAAGACCTTTGGAACTACCTAGACCCCAAGCTGCACAATAGGGGAAGCGCCGGCAGTGGACTGATTGTGTGACCTGCTCAGGCAGAAGCACATCAGATCTCTGAACATTGGAGAGAGATGGCAAGAGAAAATAGGTATGCCGACCTATGGCAAGACTTTCTTGAATTGTATCTATTATCTATTTGTTTATTTAGAGATACCAAGAGCAACAAGCCTACAAAGGCACCATGTTGTCCTCCTTAGGGTTGTGAGGCAGATGGGTTCGACAGATTAGCAGATTAGCAGCTTCTCTTCTGTGGAATGTATTTGAGGACCTGTTCCTGGTCTTTCTAGCAATTTATGATGCCTGGATATCACGATGGATGGCTTCAGCAAGCCACTAGCCATGCAACGAGCCACCGAAGACCTCCTATGGAGCTGCCAACATGCTATTTACATTTGTTATACATTTGTTATACATTTGTTTACTACTGTTTGCTCTCTACATCTCTCTACAGTGCACAGACGTAGCACCATGTAGCACCCACCAGCAAGCCAAGGCGATTTGGGATATCTCCGAGTAATACGAATGTTGCGGCTTCTGCGATTAGTGACGCTAAGCCCCATGCAGAATTGTGCAGATCAAGTATACCAAGTGTGAGTGTGGCCTTTATATGCCTTTATTTCCTTTGGCACTTAGAAGTTGTTGATGACTATTTGGTGACCTAGACTGGTGCTGCACATTTGTTCTCATTTGTTCCCTTGGTTTGTCGTTAATTTCGATGCGTTCTGATTTTCCCTCACATTTCCACCCTCAACGTTGGCAGTGCTTAGGAAGCTGTTCAAGGTCGCTTTGGCTGCAGGGTAGTTTTGAATCTGTATGAATCTGTAATCTAATTGCTTACACTTGTTGCTGGCTATTCCTGTTGCTGATTTTCTGTGTGAAGACTTGAAGACTCATGCCTAATGATGCCAAGATGGAAAGGTCATGAAGATGTCAAGGAATCTCTGGCTGCTGGTGCAAGGCTTCATCGAGCCTCGGACCTTTACTGGACAGCATGCAGTGTGCATGCAGCACTGAAGCTACTGCTACTGAACATTTGCATCTCTTCGGCCGCTGCCTAAGGAGTCGTTTAGTACACTGTGCTGGGTCTCCTTCCTCATTCTCTTCGTGATCTATGTGTCCCGGCATGCAAAAGGTGCATTTAGGACATGGCACTGGGCCACTTTTGGCTCCGTGAGCATGATAAACTCAGGCGTATTCGTGCCTCTTTCGCCCCTTGCCGGCAAGTCGGAAGTTAAATTCGTCAAACAGATGAGAAAAACATATTAAAAAATGATGCAACTGGGTGACGTCTTGACTCTATGCTTCACATTTGCAATTGGAGACTCCGAGGCATTTTGGTAGATTGCAGAAAGGACTTTTCAGGCTGGAGCGACTGTTCAATGTCCGGACCCAAATTCCTGCTTTCTCAACAACAATGATCAACAATGCGGGTCCATTTTGCATCAGCTTTGGCCATTCTTTCGTTCCAAGGTTATTTGGAAGCATGCCAAAGGCCATGTTCACTCTTTTTCAGGCTCGCGTTGTTTGGACTCAGTTGAACCATGCAGCTATGGCCATGCTGCTACCTGATGGTTGCTAAAACGCTTTCCACAACCTGACGGGCTTGGTCTTTTGGGTTGTATTGCAATATGTGTATGTGCATGCATTTGATGCATTTGGACGTCTTTGTTCTGAGAAGTTGTCTTCAATATTCTTCAATTGTATTTCTCTGACCGTCATCGCCAGATGCTCACTTTGGAGTCATGGAGACATCTGGCTGCAAGCAATGGCTTGAGAGAAGCTGTTAGATTTGGCAGTATATTATCTTTTTATGGAGCGTGGGGTGGCAACACCATCCAGAAGTAGGTCGGACATGGTCTTACCCCATTTTACAGTCCTTTGGTTTTGCTGCCCTCCACTGCTTGCGTTTTCGCTTCCACGCTCTGCTCCGCCCACTTGACGATGATACTAAGGCATGCTCATAGCACGGCCTTTGATTGAAGTAAACCCAGCATTATTCGAATCTTGGCTTCAAAGCTTGCCCAAGGATCTAGTTAAAGCCAGAAGGCCCGTCCACTCCTGCATAAGTTGTCGCAGCTTGTGCCATCTTGTGCCCTGATTAATCCCAGTGGGACATGTTCCTAGGTCGCAATCATTTCATTTATACTGCTGACGACGTTTGGCTTGTTGCCTGACCCTCAGAATTTCTGTCTTTTCATCCGAATGTACAGCGGTTCTAGTCACTCTTCAATGTCACAGCATCACAGCATCACAGGGTCACCGCGTGCTTAGGAACATCATTGTCGGCGTCGTTGTGGAGAATACGTTCCTATTGGGAGCAAACACAGAAGAGAGAAGCAACTGAGGGCCACATAGGGCCACTATATATTGCAGCATGTTCCAGCTGAGGTTGAGCGTTGCGAAGCAGAACCTGGACCTACAGACAAAGCGCGCCGAACGCCAACTCTTCAAGGAGTGAAGTTTCACCGTTTCACCATGTTTCACCAATCCCGTTTAATGTCGACATTGTTTGAATACGCGTTCTTCGAAGTCTTCGATTCACCAGGGTGAAGGATGGTACAGTCTGGGCAAGGGGCGTGTTGGAAATTCCAAGGGCACCTTCTCCACATGTTGACACCAGGCAAGCTCTTTGGGCAGAACGGCAGAACAGAAGTTCCTTAAACAGGGCCCAAAATAATCTAAAATAATCCCCCTGTTTGGTCCCCGTTTGTGTACCATCTTGCCTAAGTTGTGAAGAAAAATTGTCGGCAACTCGTCCTATAACGTTGACCCAAAGATTTTTAGCTTAGTGACTCCAACATCGCCGTTGGAAGGGTTTTCAGATCAGGTCCGTTCTATTTGTTTGGTGAAGTTGTTGTATGTTTACATATATGACATATACATGTTTATCATGTTTATGCCTACGGCAGGAAAACCGTACGTGCGTTTTGCTACTTTTTTGCGTATTGCTGCTTGGGGTGGGGTGGGGTGGGGTGGGGTGGGGGGGCATGTTAACGTTCCTGCTACGCTGCTGATGGGGTGGGGTGGGGTGGGGTGGGGGGGCATGTTAACGTTCCTTGTACTTCGTGCATTATATATTGCCATGTTGCTAAGATTTCTGGGATCTTTTACTACGTTACATGTTGCTACGCTGCTGAGATCTCTGGGATCTTGTACGACGTTACATGTTGCTACGCTGCTGATGGGGTGGGGTGGGGTGGGGTGGGGGGCATGTTAACGTTCCTTGTACTTCGTGCATTATATATTGCCATGTTGCTAAGATCTCTGGGATCTTTTACTACGTTACATGTTGCTACGTTGCTAAGATCTCTGGGATCTTGTACTACGTTACATGTTGCTACGCTGCTGAGATCTCTGGGATCTTTTACTACGTTACATGTTGCTACGTTGCTAAGATCTCTGGGATCTTTTACTACGTTACATGTTGCTACGTTGCTAAGATCTCTGGGATCTTGTACTACGTTACATGTTGCTACGCTGCTGAGATCTCTGGGATCTTTTACTACGTTACATGTTGCTACGTTGCTAAGATCTCTGGGATCTTTTACTACGTTACATGTTGCTACGCTACGCTGCTGGGTGTGTAAAAAACTCGTCGAATCCACATCTGATGCACGTGGTATTCGCAAGGAATTGTCAAAATTCAATAGATTTTGCATCCACTTTTTTTGACCAAAATTCAATTATCAAACGAGTTCGGAACAGCATTTTATACTGTAAATTACAGGTGATTCTGACTCTCCTGGAAACACACAATCAAAACGCTCGCGCGGTTTCCCTTCCGCCGGGATGTTTATCTATCTATTATCATTCATGAACTATCTATCTATCTAATTATCTATCTATGCATCCATCCATCGATCCATCTATCTATCTTTCTTTATCGATTTATCTTTACTTTATCTTTCTATCCACCCATCCATCCCTCCATCCATCCATACATCTATCCACCCATCCATCCAGCCATCCATCCATCCATCCAGCCATCCATCCATCGATTATTTACAATATTATACAGTGATTACTAGTAATACACAATATTATATATATTGTGTAAGTGTATGATTGTGATAGACTACGTATGCGTGGGTTCACTGTTGAAATCTGCGTATAGTACGGTTGGTCCCGGCAGTGATTTCAGGAGCTGGAGCTTCTGAGAACTGTCTTCGAGGAAGCTGACGTAGATGGTGGCTGGGTTGAAAGACACGGCAAAGAAACATCAACTTTTGAAATGCAGCAATGAATGTCGCAGTACGCACTCTTGGTTGGAACTGCTTGTCGAATTGTGAAGTTGAAATGCATCGAACTTGCAAAAGACACCAACAACAAAAAATACACGATGAAGATGATACATACATACATACATACATACATACATACATACATACATATATATATATATGCATGTATGTATGCAATTTATGTATTGAATATTAAACTCACAGGAGACAATGACAGTATGAACCAACAGCGATAAAGTATACCCCCCTACTGGTAGCCCGCAGCTGCGTTTTATATGCGCCCAGGGGCGGGACCCCGGGACTATATGATATATAATAAAGCAGGTACATTTTCACAGGAACATTGCAGCGTCTTCGTTGGCCGCTGACTGCAATGTTCCCCAGCGGCCCCCTTCTAAAAGTAGAAGTTTTACATCCATTCAGATGGTACACACACATGAAATGACTACATATTTATTTATGTATTATTTATTTGTGCATTTATTTGTTTATGTATTTATTTATTCATCTATTTATTTACTTTTTATTCATAGCAAATTGAATACACATAAATAGGTCATATGCAGAGAATTGTTCTACAGTTGTTTGGGAAACAGGCCGAACTCATTGCTTTGCGTGTGCTTTATCAAGTTAAACTCCAAGGAAGCGGGACGATGGACAAGAGGGAGTTTTGCGAGATTTGCAATACAATCAGCGTGAGGTGCTCGAAAGTTGTTGGCGCTGGCTTTGGGCATCGCCCATTTTCCATCACTTTCCTATATTATTAAATTATTGATGTGGTTGGCCATCCAATTCGGTGGCAAAGGATATGGTGGTCACCGGGATTGTGGATGGGGATCCGCCCTCGACCAACATGACCTGGTCGCAAATCGCATTGCAGGCGTGCGCTTCATCGAATGGGGGTGCCGTTGGACCAAGCAGAGACCCTGTTTGACATCATTGATTCAAACAAGATGGGCGAGGCGCAGATGGATCATGATGGGCGAAGCAGGAATCAATTTTTGCCCCAAGACCATTTTTATTGGGAATCTTGTCCTGATGTGAACATGTGAACATCAAGAACTGATAATAACTGATAGAATGGGTTTAATTGCATTTGCTTCGGGTCACTGATGTTGAGAAATGAATGGGTTTCATACTCTTCCGTACGTTTTCTGTATTCCCGTGTGAAGGTGCATTGCCATGGTAGTTTGATGTTCCCAACCAGAGCCCGGCAGGTTTCCTTCCCAGACTTCGTAGAAGGTGTCAAGAATGTCGCGCGGCAGCAAGCCAGAGTGCGACCAGATATCTGCAGTCAAGCCCCGCTTTTATGGTGAGGTGCGAGGAGTTCCAACCAATCTTGACATGAAGGCCGGGGCCCTAAGGCTATACCAACTTCAAACCAGGTAGAACATGGCCTATTGACGCGAAGAAATTGGTGTCTACGTAGAAGCAAGGGGTTGCAAATTGTTCCATTGCCGCCAGACTATGATCGTGGCGGTCAAGAACATACACAAGCAACAAGTGCGCTTTGAGAAGGTGCAGTGCTGTGATATGCTGTGATATGCTGTGTGCTTCTGATCATTTTTTGATGGCCACCGGCTTTGCACGGAAGCAAGACTGTAACTGCAGAGTGCGCCTGTGTAATTAGGAGTCGGTGCAGCTCCAACGAGTTCTGTTGGGATTCATCCAGGAAGGGTTTTGCACGTCCAGTGCAGCATCAGCGGTTTGGTGAAATAGAGGCAATATTGGCAATAGCATTGCTTCTGATAGCTTCTGATATTTTCCAGTTGGCCTACTAAGATTCTTTGAGTTTAACAATGCTCCGGATTTTCCATTTTTGAGTTGTTTGCTTCCTTCTGACTTGCAGCGCTGCTTGTTGTCAGGAGGCGCAGGAGGATGGAAATGTCATACACCTCCCTCCCACAGAAGAACTTGAAGAATTGCTGAAGGCAGTATCAATCTGGCAAGAGATTTCCAGATGCTAGGAGGAGACAAGAAGACAAACTCGAGAGCATGTCGCAGCATGTAGTGAGTTAAGGGCCTTGTGGCCTTATGGCAAGTGCGGCATCGGCAAGCGTGGTTGGTGCAGCCAGGTGAGGAAGGGCTTGACCTCCATGACAACGGGCACCTTTAGCAACTACAGTCCACGAGGAGCCAGCAAAATAAGCTTGAGAGAAGAAGCGAGGAGTGAGGCCGGGGAGAATGGATGCTAGGAAAAGGCGGCTCAACATTTTGCAACCTTGACTGGCATGCGGCATGATAATATTTTAATGTCGTTCCATGTTTTTCATTGCTTTTCCACATGCAGTTCCGTGATAGTAAAGTGCTGATGGAAGGATAGTATAGAGTTGTTTGGAGGGGAGTTTTTGTCCTGCGAAGTGTGGGTGCTGCTTTCATTGCAGGTCTTCAGTGAACATGCGAGCCCGCAGATTCCATCGTTGGAGGAGGGATTGCCCGATTTCAAGAAGACAATGGAGAGCGCACGTTTCAAGAAGACAAGTCCAGACCAACTCACGTTTCACATTTTTGCTCCCCTGACATGCCCCAGTGATCCCCCATGCTTGACACATCCTATGGTCAGCACCAGTTTCTTGATGCTTGCGACCTGACAGGTGCCAACAAGGGTAGCCAATGTGCATCCATCCCAGGCGAATGCAAGCACTGATGAACCATAAGATACCATAAGTCAGTTATAATAAGTATTCGTCATATGTCGCACAGGCTTTCATTTTTTCCATGTTGTTCTGGCTGCTAAGTCGGTGTCACACGAATCCACCAGATCTCATGAACCGCTCATGAGCGTGCCATCGTGCCATCGTGTGCCATCCATTCTCAACTGTTGTGTCCTGGATGCCACTGCAAGGTGGGTTCTCTTTCAGTGCCAGAGGCCTCGATGATGACTTGAAGGGACAAGAGTCCGGAGATGTTTGCAGAGACATGACTGCTTGTAATGGATAGCTTTACTCCTTGGACAGTGCGGCAACTGTTGACAATGGGGACATTGCAGAATCAGCAAACTCAATCGGGACATCGGCTAGACCACTTGATGTTGATGAGGTAGCACAAGCGACATGCAACCCTGTTGAACACAAGCATGAAGGAAGCAAACTTAAGTATGAACACCTTGTCTCGCGACATTCGTAATCTCAAACAAATCTCACTTCTTGAATCTCAATTTTGGAGAATTGAGCCGCGCTGAATCTTTTTATTGTGAACATTGTTTTTTTCTGCCCTTTGGCCTCTTGACAGGGGGTGTCGCCATCGCTCGACGTCAATGTCCCCACTATGCGGGAACCCATTGATGACAGCCTGCTGAGCGACGGTACATTACCGGGCCAACCGCTCGATGAAAGTGCCGCTAGCTCGAGCAAATCCATGCCACTCGAGATGCAAAGACCATCAAGTCAGCCATCGCGGTCCCCCATCCCATTGGGGATAGGAGAGAGCCCATCGAGAACTTTGCACGGCCACTTATGCCACTTGGAACCAAATGGTGCTCCATAGGACTCCAACCCGCTCCTTTTCTTATGGAGACTTATGGAACTTGAGACCGGGCCTCTAGGCTCCCAAATAATTAAGCATTCAGCCACTGTCTGCGACAGATCAAGATCAAGGAATAAGATGGCAACTGTTGAGCCACTTGAGTAGCTCAAGAAACCAGGCGTCATTTGTGCAAGAGAGAATATTTCTCGCGCTTTTGCGGATTGCTCATTTTTTTCACAGCTGGTTCATTTCAACGACATATTTCAAGCTATTTCAATGCGTGACATGGCAGCCTCATGGTTATCTCAGGTGCCAGCGGCGTGCAGAGCATGGTTCGGCAGTTGTCTCAAGACACTACTGAGTCGCTCGGCAGCGGGGCTGGTGAGAGAGGAATGGGCAGCAGTAGGCAAGCTATTTCTGCACGCATGTGCATGTATACGACCGACATGTATCGACACTTATAATTACAATATATTACAATCAAATGTATAATTTAAATTTATATCATTTTATCATTTATATCATATAAACCCATACGCTATTTGCATATGTACTCTCTGGTCAGCTATCGTGGAAGTCGTTTTTGGCTTAATTTTTTTCGGCTTCCAGGTTAGTCATTTCTCGGGGACAGATGAACCAGGTCAAATCTGGCTAACCAGGAAGCAGGAAGCATTTTGTTGGCAACTTCTTGGTTAGCCAATCCAACCTGGGTGAACACCTCCTTTTTAGGTAAACCCAGAACCAAACCATCGATTTCGATCAGCCCAATGTAGGTTCTTGGTTAGCTAGACCTTGAACTAAACTTTTGATTTCAAACAATCACTGGTAGGTGCCTGGTTAGCTAGCCTAGGAAAGTGCATAAGCAATTACAAATAACCCAGACCTGCCTACTGGGGTTGCTTGTGGTCAATGGGATGGACATGGGCACCACACGACATGATTATTTGTTTATATACACACATATGTGTGGATTCTTGTTTGCCAGAGTAAAAAAACAACGAACAAAAACAAAGAAATAACGCACATAATGTTGTTTTTTAGCTGATACCCCTTATATCCCCTTATTGCCCAGTGTCAAAATGGGAAAAACACCAAACACTTTTTTTTAATGGAAAAAAAGTTGGAAACTATTTTTCCCATATCATTTATGTATGCAGGACACGTTTAAAAATTTTAAAACGTATATGCCCACCATTTTTTTTTCAATTTTATTCATTTTTGATATTCTTATTTTCGATTCTTGTTTTCCCGTTGTGCTTCCCAGTTGTTATTCCCCGTTGTGGCTCCTCATTATCGGCTCGGCCCAGAGCTTGGCCTTGTGTCTCCCCATTGTGGTTCCCATTGTGCTGCCGCGTCGGCGGCTCTGCCTCTGCAGACGACCGTCCCCAACTCAGAGTTGGTTTCCCCAGTTTCCTCAACTTCTAAGTTAGTCATTCCTTTGTCTAGTCCCAAACTCTAGCATGTCTGGCTCTTGGGGTTTCAGCACGGACCACGAAATGAAATGAGGGAGTGATTAACTTGGAAGTATGATGGTTTGTTTTTGATTTTCTGTCACGACTGCAGCGGTTGACTCTCCTTTGGCGCCAAAGGAGAGCCAACCGCTGCAGCCGTGACAGAAAATGGGAGGACCGACCATCACACGTCTAAGTTAGTCGCTCCCTTGTCCGGGCCCGAAACGCAGCATGTCAGGGTCTCAGCGCTCTGGTCAAATTGCAATTTTCAGGAATGCCCCGGAAGAAAATGCAGCCCTTTATTTCCGAAGGGCGGCCATTCAACCCACGCCCAGTTCTTCTTCCTGCGTACCGTAGCGAAAGGTAACCACAAACTTGGAAGTAAGATCAACCGAAGAAACTTGGATCAGTATATGTGGACCCTTAAAAATCACAGCTTGTCATGTTAGTCCCCTATTAGGAGGGAATGCAGCCCTTCACTTTGTCGGTTTCCAGTATTTGTTGATTTTCAGTCCCAAAAACAGGTTTCCACTTACTGTACCTGGAAGTGTGATGTAACTTGTTGTTTGTGCCTTATACCCGGCCAATGCTTTGGATACAACACGCTGGGGGCGCCATGTTTCTGCGTTTCTTTTTCTGTAGGTATAAGGGGCTCTTGCCATGTCAATCCCATAGCGAGAGAGAAGTTTGGGCCTGGATCTGAAATGTTTTTTTTTTTCCCCCCTGAAATTATGATCCTGCCGCCTGCCACCTGCCACATACTTGTTGGCCAACCTTTGTTTATGCCACTCGTATCCCTTAAAACGTCGCGAAGGAAAGTGTCTTATAACCGAACATATCGTTGTGACACTTGCCAAGCAAAGCAGTCATTTGGGGTTATTGTTCTTTTGAAAATGATGTTCTCTTTTGGTTTGTTTCTTAGAGGGAAGCCACGGTGTGCTTAATCATCCAGGCCTTTTGCTCCTCACTGTTTCCCTCATGCATGAAAAAAAACATTTCGTATAAATCTTCGTTAAATCCTGCAGAAAACCACAAGGATTTGCCTTTTAGAGCACAGAAGTTAGTTCCAAAGGATACTGTTGGGGTAGCTAACTTGGAAGCGTTCATCCTTGCAAATAAACCTGGAAGTACCCACCCTGGCAGATAAACATAGCTAAAAAATGTCAGTCCAACTAACGTGGCAGTTGTACCCTCATACAATTCATTGACCCACACAGCTTCCTTGTTTGTTGGCCTGCCAGATTTACCCATACAGATCTTGGATTTCCCCAGGAAAGTGAAGATGAGGTAAACTTCCTCGTTAGGTGTTGTTAGGCAGCGAACGCTTCTACGTTAGCTAGACTAGACAGAGTGTATTTCAGTCGTCGGTTGAAATCTTGGAGGGGGACAATGGAGAGAGAGAGAGAGAGAACGAGAGAGAGAGAGAGAGGTATATATACCGATGGATGGATGGATGGATGGATCGATAGATAGATAGACAGATAGACAGATAGACAGCTAGACAGATAGACAGACAGATAGACAGATAGGCAGACAGATAGACAGATAGGCAGACAGACCGACAGACAGAGAGACAGAGAGACAGAGAGACAGAGAGACAGAGAGACAGAGAGACAGAGAGACAGAGAGACAGAGAGACAGAGAGACAGAGAGACAGAGAGACAGACAGACAGACAGATAGATAGATAGATAGATTGGTAGATAGATATAAAGTGCACCCGCCAAGCAGACGTACTCAGATGTTCTTCTTTGCATTTCACTGGGTTGGTGATTTTTTTGCTAACTTGGAGGTTCAACTTGGATACGGTTGTCATATCGCTTAGCATTAATATTTGCATTTTATTTTGCATTAGGTTCCTGCACAACATTGATGACACCATTTTGATGGTTTCATACCATTGCTACATATTGCTGCCTTATCTCTGTTTTCTTCTATTGTCTCACTAAAAAATGTCGAGTTCCCAGATGTTCCCAGTGTTTTGCCCAATGCATTTTCATAATTTTCATAGATTAACTTCACAGATTTCTCTTCGTATTCAGAAACATTGCTTGATTTGTTTTTTGCTTTCCAATAGTTTGAGGGATAAGGGCCATACTGAGGGCGCAGTCACAAAAATGGATAAAAGGTCCATGAAGATCCATGAAGAAAAAAATATCGCAAACACATCATACTTGTACCTTTCGGCCGTTATAACACATATTTGTTTGGGATACAGTTTTGCAAACAACATTGTGCATCACACACACAAGATGAACATATCAGATTATACATGATTATACAATATTATACACATGTTTTCGAACCTGATATACGTATTTCGTAGTGTTCATCGAGTACCCTTTGATGAAGTCCGTTTCTATCATCATTCTGCACTATTTTTTTTCATGTGTTTCTTCGTCATTTTGCAGTCCTTTGCCTACAGTTGTTATATCATGGTCAAAACCATGTTACAGGATGTAATATGTCCTTTGCATACTCGTATCAGATGTTATCCTAGTCCATGCACTTTTATTAGATGTATTTTCCAGCTTCCCCAGCTGCTACCTTTTGCAGTTGTTGTTTAAGAATGCCGTGCATTTTTTTTTTGGACCTTGATTTCCTATAATATTTTACATACGTAGTATGTGCAACAATACTCTTCAATGGTTCTTGTTGTCAACGAATCATATCCAAAGATGTCACTTTACTCTAATAGTAAGTATAGTTATTTCCGTTTGCTGCTGATGTTCTTAGATATCTTCAGATTGTGCTTACACTATTGTTTTCCTGATATCATCATGGCATCATCAGTGTTAGTGAACTCTTGCAGTTGTGCGAATTGCAATGGATAACCTGTTCGAATGATTGTTTTGTGACGATGCGCTTCAACAACCTTTTCACTTCCATTACACAAGTGTCGGCATTTGCACCTGATTAGGGGTGTTGATAGACACTTTGAGTCTGGGATACCCTATGCCCTATGTATCCCTATGTAAGAAACGATGCGCTCGACTCAATATGAAACCAAGTTGCACAACACATGCACATACGGCCTTCAATCCAGTGCTAAGGTTCTTTCTTGAAATCCTTACTTTCAAGTGCTCTGAAGTCCCACTCAACTTGAAAGCAAATTCCCCCTGAAACAGTTTTGGCCATCCTCAATCCTGTAATTGGGATGCCTGGGGAAAGTCCCGACGTCAAATTACAGTACTCTTTATTTTGCAGTGGATGAACTCGTACATTTTCTCTCAACGTTTATTTATATACTGTATATATAATTTTGAATCCCGTGCTTGGAGGCTTAGAAACTGTTTTTCCTGCGACCTCGTGACTTTAAAATCACTTGCCAGCCCCGCTAGATGAAAGATTTAAGATTGCCAGAAAAGTGTTTTGAGGAATCTTCGATACTATACACGGATTGAAATCTGAAGATTTCCCTAGAAGTCTTTTTTCCCCGCATCTTGGGTCCAGTATGGTCCAGTACTCAGGGTGTTTTTGGCTGCAAGGCTCCACTGCATACATTAACTACAGGATGGACGAATTGAACAAATCATCAGAGGGGATTGAACTTTGACGTGACTAACAGAACTTCCCACAATACAAATTGATAAGTACTGGATTTATGGGTTCCCATCATTTTATCGGGAAATTCTTCAATCAGTGAGACTTTAAAGTGACTTTGAAATCGCTAGATGACCAAAACTCTCAGTCTCAATAAAAATTGAACCTTGCCACACAGGTTACACATGGTTACACATACATGAGGGAAGACACTTTGGCAGTGGCTGCTGCTGTGCAGAGTATGTGGACAGACACAAGACACACACACACATTGACATATGACATACATAGCATGTATGACACGCACAGAAAGAGAGAGAGAGAGATGTATGAATATATATATATATTATATTATATAATATATAGACACACCGGTCAGTGATATCACATGCATCGGATTTTAGACGAAGAGATTGTTCCCACAATGCATTGGCCCGCCTGCTCCAGAAAATTGAGAATCATGGTGAGGCATGACCCTTGCTGGTTGATGTGCCCCTTATTGCTTGCACAAGAATTGCACAACCGCTCACTTTGCCTTTGGAGCAGCCTGACTTACTGTAGTACTGTATTATGTATATATATATACATACACACACATATATATAACCAAATAGGTTTGTGCAGCATGTCCGCTATGGCCGAAAGCGGCCATGACAGGGAAGGATCTTGATAATTTGCCCCAGCTGGATGGCCTACCAGGCCTACCAGGGGAGAGGCAGCCGGTCCTTTGTGCTGTGCTAGACAGCATGGTATTCATTGGAAGCAGTCGTGGACGACCAGCTTCCCCTTTTCTCAGGCGGCGGTGTTAGAAGCCGTCAGGAGTGAGGCAGCTTGGCAAAGATATTGCGACAGCATGTACAGGGACCGCTTGAGACAGTTTGCTACAGATGGCTACAGATGGCTATAGATGGCTACAGGATCGAAGGCTAAAGGGAACTATCGTCCAATGGCCATGTTGATGTATGCCTCGGCGCAGTGGGCTGGGAGTGTGAAACGTGTCCTGCCAAAAGACCAAGGCCAAAAGGCGGTGACGAAGGAGAGCATGATAGCTCCGCCAGTCCTGGTGACTGAAGCAACTGCAACAGACAAATTGATACAACTGCATAGGTACATCCAATGCCATCCAATTACATCCATTTACATTCAAATACTGTATACCTACATGCCTTGCAACTGACAGTGACCAATACCACATATTCGATTTGATGGTTGCTTCTGGCTGTCCCTTGTGGAATCGGCGGTCCATTATCTTGAAATTTTGTCAATGTGAATGTGCAATCTGAATCTCAAGAAAGAACATATTCCACAAATGCCTCACTTCCAAAAGTTGCAAGGATGATAATCCTACTATACTTGAACGATGGTGTGGTACCATAAACAGCTACTAGGCCCATACGCAGGGCACTTGCAGTGAAGTTTCACTCCAGATAGTCAGTGCAGCCTTCTTGCTGTGTTTCGTCTGTGGGCAGATTGGATGCCATTGGGCTCCCGTCCATGTTTCAGCAAAGTGGGTTCTCTTGGAACTCATTCATATATGTATGCACACATACATGCATACAGACAGACAGACAAACATACAGACATACAGACATACAGACATACACACACATGCACACATGCACACATGCACACAGACACACAGACACACATACATACATACATGCATACATACATACATACAAACATACATACATACATACATACATACATGCATGCATGCATGCATGCATGCATGCACGCATACAAGCATACAAGCATACATCCATACATCCATACATCCATACATCCATACACGCATACACGCATACAAGCATAAAAAGCATACAAGCATACAAGCATACATCCATACATCCATACATATGTACAGACATACATACATACATACATACATGCATGCATACATACATACATACAGTCATACATACATACATACATGCATGCATGCATGCATACATGCATACATACATACATACACCCATCCATGCATACATACACCCATCCATGCATACATACAAACATACAGACATGCAGACACACACACACACATACACTAGACAAGAATGGATCATTATATGATCCGTCAGGAACTGAATCCTGAAACATGCAAACCAGCCTAGATTATCAGTGCAGCAAATTGTATAATATTGTTGTTGGGGTTCTAAGCTTGGCCCCTTGCTATGTCGGAGAAAGCAGGTACGTGGAGTTGATCAGACTCCATATCCTAGTCAACTGCATGGAGCTTCGTTGGCGACAGCCATGCAGCGACCCTGTCGCCCCCTGCATTAAATTAATTTAGATTTAGAAAGGGAGAGGACAAAGGAAGAAAAAGAGAGAGAAGAAGTTTTACATCTATTCAGATGTTACACACACACACCCGGCCGGAGCCGGGTCAACCCTGAAAGGCAAGAGGAAGAAAAAAGCGGACACACGACGGGCAAACGGCCAAAAACAGCGCAGGGGGGGGAGGGGAACAGACGGACCTCCGGAACCAACCTACACGGCGAAACGGACCTAACAAAAACAGCGCACACACCAAAACCCCACGACACATTACGGAGAGGCACGCGGGGAGAATTAGGGACCAAATGGGGGACTAGTTGATGACCGACAGGAAAACCAAAACAATTAATTATAAACAGGATTCAGTCCCTAAATGCCTAAAAAGTCGTGCGATTATTCCCTGCACCGGGACCGTGGTCAAGTCGTGCCGCAATGGCATAAAACAGCTTCCAAGTTTCAACGAATTAGATGCACAATATGTTTCACCTCACCAAAAACCAAAGAGACCACACCTGCAGGACAAGGACATGCCTGTTGCCTTTTTTCGTGAATGTCATGTTGAACTTCAAATGCGCAAGCTGCAGTGATAAAAAGGAAGTTTCTGGTAGTTCGAAGCAGCTTCACTTGAAAGATCAGATCACTGGGGACCCTGGGACAGCCGGAGCAGCAGGAAATCTCAAAATGGCTGATAAACCGCAAGGCTGATTGTTGCCCTTTACTTAAACGAATTACTAAGTTAAAATGTGTGAATTCAGAATTCAAGTCTGTCAACACTCACCCTGAAAAGGGTTGCCTCCAATGGCTCCATGGCACCATGTCGGAGCCACCATGGAAATCACACTAGACAAGAATGGATCATTATATGATCCGTCAGGAACTGAATCCTGAAACATGCAAACCAGCCTAGATTATCAGTGCAGCAAATTGTATAATATTGTTGTTGGGGTTCTAAGCTTGGCCCCTTGCTATGTCGGAGAAAGCAGGTACGTGGAGTTGATCAGACTCCATATCCTAGTCAACTGCATGGAGCTTCGTTGGCGACAGCCATGCAGCGACCCTGTCGCCCCCTGCATTAAATTAATTTAGATTTAGAAAGGGAGAGGACAAAGGAAGAAAAAGAGAGAGAAGAAGTTTTACATCTATTCAGATGTTACACACACACATACATACATACATACATACAGACAGACAGACAGACAGACAGACAGACAGACATACATACATACATACATACAGAGAGAGAGAGAGAGACAGAGACAGAGAGAGAGACAGAGAGAGAGACAGAGACAGAGAGAGAGACAGAGACAGAGAGAGAGAGACAGAGACAGAGAGAGAGAGACAGAGAGAGAGAGACAGAGACAGAGAGAGAGACAGAGAGAGAGAGAGACAGAGAGAGAGACAGAGAGAGAGAGAGGCAGAGAGAGAGAGAGAGAGACAGAGAGATACAGAGAGACACAGAGAGAGAGAGAGAGGCAGAGAGAGAGAGAGAGAGAGAGACAGAGAGACACAGAGAGACACAGAGAGACACAGAGAGACACAGAGAGACACAGAGAGACACAGAGAGACACAGAGAGACACAGAGAGACACAGAGAGACATAGAGAGACACAGACAGACAGACACAGACAGACAGACACAGACAGACACAGACAGACACAGACAGACACAGACAGACACAGACAGACACAGACAGACACAGACAGACACAGACAGACACAGACAGACACAGACAGACACGGAGACACAGAGAGACACAGAGAGACACAGAGAGACACAGAGAGACACAGAGAGACACAGAGAGACACAGAGAGACACAGAGAGACACAGAGAGACACAGAGAGACACAGAGAGACAGACACAGAGACACAGACAGACACAGACAGACACGGAGACACAGACAGAGACAGAGAGACAGACAGAGACAGACAGAGACACAGACATCTATACATCCATACATCCAGAATCCTTACATCCATAATCCTTACATCCATGCATCCATGCATCCATGCATGCGTACATGCGTGCATGCATAGATACGTAGATGGGATAGATGCAAAGAGGCATAGAAGCATAGAGGCATAGAGGCATAGATGCATAGATGCATAGATGCATAGACGCATAGTCGCATAGACGCATAGACGCATAGACGCACAGATGCATAGATGCATAGATGCATAGAGGCATAGAGGCATAGAGGCATAGAGGCATAGAGGCATAGATGCATAGATGCATAGATGCAGGCATGCATCCATACAGACATACAGACATACAGACACAAAGGCACAAAGTCACACAGTCACACAGACATACAGACATACAGACATACATGCATACATGCATACATGCATACATGCATACATGCATACATGCATACATGCATACATGGATACATGCATACATGCATACACGCATACACGCATACACGCATACATGCATACATGCATACATGCATACATGCATACATGCATACATGCATACATGCATACATGGATACATGCATACATGCATACACGCATACACGCATACACGCATACATGCATACATGCATACATGCATACATGCATACATGCATACATGCATACATGCATACATACATACATACATACATACATACATGTCTAAATGTATACATGTATACATGTATACTGCATATATGTATTTATGCAATTCAGCTACTTGTTTCCAGCTTCCGCCTCAAAATGCATTAATTATATTCTCTTGTGGCACCATCTTTCACAGATGCAGGCAGTTGCAGAATACCAGCGAAAAAGAGAAAATCATATCCTGCAGCATTCTGCTAAGCAGATCCTGCAGCTATACCAAAGACCATCGAACAGTTTGTAATTGGTGTCTTGCCGTTTGCCTTCAGTGCGATCAGCACTGCATAGGTCGTCAAGAGTTAATGAAATTCGCAAACTATTTTTTGTCTTGGAGCCTCAAAAGGGAAGGCAGGACACAGTTTCCAGTTTTAAAAGGCATGATTCCATGTGCCTCATGTGAATACTTGTCTTCAGCCAGCTTCTCACTGCAGAATGTACAGGACTTGTGCAGTAAGGGGCTATTTGGCCACGAGGAATCAAAAGACTCACCCGCATCGAACAGTTCATGTCTCATGCCAGTGGGGAATCCTGTATTTTCTTCTGGCTGGGTCCCAGACAAAAGTCATCACTGCAAAATGGGAGACATTTGAAGGTACAGATTGGTACAGTCCATTGTGTTTCATTTGAATTCATTTGATTTCTGGTACAGGTATATGCGACCAAAAGAGCGTTTGGAGATCGGCGACTTCTGGGTCGTAAAATTGGAAGAGGCAAGAGCAGAGACCAAGCTGTTTAGTACACACAAACGAATGTCAGTTGAAAAAATGTCTGCGGGGGGTGCAATTTGAATCAATTCGTGCTTTTACGAATGAACTATGATGTGACAAGATATTCCTCCTGTCCTCATGTTCACATTGAAGCATTGAACCTGTTCACATTTTGGTCACTTTGCTGCATGTTCGAAAGGCATAGATGGACATAGTGTGACCAGTCCTAGAACATTAGAACATGCCCCAGTCGCAGGTGTCTTATGTGTGCTCCGAAAGATTGTCCAGGATAGAAGTTGATGCATGTTGACCCAGACAGCATATGTCACGTCCTGGTCCATTTGCAACTGCGAGGCATCGCCGCTTGCTGGGCACTCGATCTTTTTGTGAGCATTTGCCACTACAGATCAGCTCCATTTGAAACTGCATTGAGGAAGTTAAACCGGAAAGAGGAGGCTCGCCCCCGCACGTGCTCCCTCGTGTCAACATCAGACCGATTCGTCAACAGAGCTATGGCATCGATCATGGCACTAGTAGTGGGATTCGTGATGATTCGTGATGATTCGCGATGATTCGGCCCACTTTTCCCATATTCTTCCTGGTGAAGTACTCAGCCATCTTCAGCCTCGTGCAAGTGCCAGCTTCATTGCCTCACAAATCCCCACAGATCTCCATGATTCTCCCCAGGCCCAGGTGACGAGTTAAAGTCTTTCACGGTCCCTACGAAGCATCAGGAGCATCTCGGCTTCAAACAGTGCCAATCTGTGCCTCTTGTTGAGTCAAATGGGTCAAATGAGTCAAGGGATCTGAGAGTGCTGAGAGTGCTGAGCCGATTTGCACCGCATGTCAGGTCTCCAAGCCTGGGCCTGGGCCCCATACCATTTCTTATTTTTTTTCTTTGGTTGAACAGCAGCAGAGAGCGATGATTGGATCTGCTTGAAGACTTCAAGAATCTTCGAGATGTGTTTTTGCCTTTGAACCGTGCAAGTGGTATTTCAAGGTGGCAATGTGAATGTCAGAAACAGATAGGAACAGGGCATAAACAACCAACTATTTGCTGCGGGCAAACACGACGAGCTTGCTTATGCAGATGAACAGACGGATGAATATATTCTGATGAAATATGTTGCAAGATGAAGGGCTCAAATCAAGCGTCTGAAGGGGCATTGCGGCAGGCGACGGATGTCCACGGCAGTTTTTGAATGTTTTTGACACATGGCATGTTCTGTCTTCGCGGTCAATGGGCCTTGAAACAGACTCTTCATTTCGATTCATTTTTATGCTCGCAAGTCTTGCATCACCCACTCCCGTTCAGAAGCTTTCAGTATCCCAGTGGAGGCGGCCACAACATGTGAGACACCGCGAAGAGATGAAGTTACTTGGCAGATCTTGGTAGCCACTCCGAATCAAGATGTTGAGATGCTGAGTAGTGGTGCCCAAATCAAGAAACTACCAAAGTGAAAAAACACATAGATCCGTCAGCTTGAACCAATGGACCACAACGTCGATCAACGTCCTACGGTGATGCATTAATATGATATTAACACACACACACATATATATATATTTATTTATAATTATATATATAAGTAATATTGTGAAGCCAATTTTCTGAGAAGTTTGTGCAGCGAGGTCTTGGAGGATGATGTCTCAACAAATTTGCCTTTGCCAGACTCTGGGAGTCCCTCCTCTTGAGATCATGACATTGTGACACGAGCTTGACGTTGATGCAGCACAAAGGCCGTAATATGTTAGATAATGTTACATAATGTCAATAATGTTACATAATGTTACAATGTGTATACATGTGTCACATATTGAATCATGCTGATGTGATATGTTTGGACGATGTGAAGCGGTATGTCTTTACGTTCTTTGGATTTTTGCTCCGTCTTCATGCGCTGGACAACGTTAGTTGTTTGCAGAAGAGCACGAAAGGACCATGCAGCATGATATGAGGCCGACGCTATCTTGATTGTCAGGAAGAGTTTCGGTATCCTGGCCTCACCTTCTTTTAATGTTCTTCCCGTAGTTTTCTAAAGTATTGCCTGCTGTAGTCCTAAGCTGTGTGCTTTCCAACGGCCCTTTTGAAACAGGTTAGCTGCAAGTCTGTGAGCATCAATTTGCACATGCGGTCGCATTCTGGCCGATTAGGCAGTTGAAGATAGAGCGCATCTGCCGTTACATGAACGTGCCAGTGGAAGAAGCTGGCATCATTCCGGACCGCCCTGGCCAAAATGTTCTGCTAACACTGCTGAGTATTTACGTTTATTGTGTGTCTTCTCTTGCAACATGATGATAAACAATGAATGTTTAGTGACTTGAGGCTCTTGTGACCGCAACTCCTCAGGAGTTAGCGCACTATCTTAAATGCAAAGGTGGAAAAGTGGGAGAAGGGCTACTTGTCATGAAAAATTGGAGCACTTTTTACAGAAACGCAACTGATGGAACTTGGCATCACTTGGCCTTCTTTTCCAAGGCGTGCCCACAGGAATTGGATCGACACAAAATGCGGCAGGTTTGTTTCCAACACAGCACTTTGGTTGAATGCACCTAAGCAGCATTATATAAGCAGCAGATGAGCAAGCGGCACCCGAAATGTTCGCCAGAGGTGCCACATGGGTGCCGCAGTCTGAATCCCAGGTGGCGTTGTTCATTGTAGTTGCGAACCTTCACGAAGCTGACTGGCAAAGTCTCCAGATCGATCCTGTTCTGCAAGGATGCACCTTGTATTAACATTATTAACTTATACACCGTTTTAGAAAGTGTGTTCGGATTGTTCGGCAAGGAAACCTGATAAACTCACAGCAGCTTACAGCATCTTACAGCATCATATGGACATACTGTGTGATTTGACTACAGACGTGACCTTGTGCAGCAGTGGATTCTACACTTGTCTGAGGCTATTGTGGTGGCCAGCTGCTCCTGCTAGCTTTCTTCTCTTACGAGCTGTGGCAGCGGCTCAAGTCTGCTGATGAGGGCATTGATGCATTCATGAAGACTGGCTGGAATTGTGGCACACTCGCATTGAGAAGTGTGCAACAAATGGGCCATGGAATGGCACTGAATATTTGTTCAGATTTATTGAGGTGTACTTAGTGTACGTGTATCCAATCAATTGCATGGTGTAGATGCAGAAACGAGGAAGGAAGATAATATATAGCACCATGCATGTATACATAATTTTCAACAAAGGCGCGCCCTTCGTGTTTGACGAAGAGCAGAAATCTGACGTGCACTGTAGACGTATGAGCGACATTACCCATGGATACAAATGGCACGCATTGGCACGCTGTCACGCATCCCTTTGCAGTAGACACTGCGGCTTGCGCCACTACTGCTCGGGATTCCTGAAACAAGGCTTGTAGATTAGTCACGTTGACCTGAATAAGGCTACGATGCGTTCCTCATTGCACTGGGCTTTGTGGATGCTTGTGTGTTGCCCTTAATATACCTGTGTTGCAGCAGTCCGGCCTTGCAACAATTTGCAGCTCCCTATTATAGGTTTCAAGTTTCAAGTGCAAGAACTTTCGCTTGCCAGCTCAGGTGCTCAATTTCATACCCGTGGCGCAAGTTCAAGCAGTACACAACATGGCCGCTTGATAAGAGTAGTCGAGGCTGCTGTGTGGCGATCCTCACTGCTTGTACAGTGAACTCTGTTACACAGAACATTATAATAAGCTTTCCATGCCAATGCCTGGTCCATCCTGGTCCAATTTGTTTGTTTCTTCTTCAAGAGTAAGATCAAGATCTTCAGACTGTTGCTGCTTCCAATGTCATTTGCTAGCGCCTTGACTCACCCATAGTTGGGTCATGTTGGGTCCAGGTCTTGCTTCTGGCACCTGCTCTTCAAATCCTCAGACTTGGGCGAGTAGTTGGGGGCTGAGGCGGTGAGGCATGGAAAGAATATCTCAGTCCACTCTTGGGGCGGTGAAACGGTCAAACTGACTTGAGCCATCTTGGGAATCTTGGGCCGTGTCAGTGTAGGGTTGCAAATCCTGCATTTGAATTCAAACATAAATGAATTGATCGGTGATGCTACGCTGAAGGTGACGGAGCTTCGCTTGATCATCTTGGGCATTGTGCTGCTTGTTTGCAGAATGTACTGTATGAAGCCAGTCAGAAGCGTATGGCCTGGATGATGCACACATGCAAATTACCTTCCGGAAATTCCGGCGCGTGTTCTTCAGCAGAATGATGAGATTGTTTGTTCAAGTCTGTTCCAAGGAAAGCCATGCGTGCCGTCTTTTGGGCAATGGTGCTTCTCACTCTCGTCACATGGCGTTTTCCATGGCATGATTTGACATGCTTTGAGCCCTGCCACCAGTGGACTCCTGTCAGGTCATCTATTTCTTTGCCGTCTTCACGGTTCACTATGTGGGCGAAATGTTCAGAAATGATGTGTTGACATCGAACTTGTCCAGCAGTATGGGGGAGGCCATGTTTACATTGCCAGAGGCCCAGTTCCCACGCTGCATTTGAGCTGGGAAGGTGTGACTATCTGCACAGTACCGTCAGTACCAAATGGAGCAACGATACCTGGTTTCTATTTTGTTGGGCCATCTGAGGTTTTCTTTTGCGACACTGGAAGACTACACTACAACGGTTCGTCACTTCATGCGGAGCGGCATGTCTGGGGTGCTTGTTGCAGTCTGCACCTGATCTGAATGGTCCAAGATACCGAGAACACAGGTAAAGGAAGCACATTCACTCACAGAATTACAAACAGGCACTATCGATGCACTATCTAGCTTTTTGATTTTTGATGATTTTGGATCCTTTTTAATTAAATAAAAAAACATGAGGGACCTTGCGCAGGAAGTCTATCATGCACTGCGATGCAAAGGGTGCTTCGTTTATGCTTGCTCGTAGTTGCCACCATGTGCTACCCTGCATCTGCCAGTGTGCCTTACGCACTGGTACTTATTCTTAGGCATTGTTGGCTTCATTCTTTTTGCGAACTTGGCCTTGTTGAACTTGCTGACCGCCATCATGGTGGAGGCAGTTGTGGACATATTGCCGCTCTTCTTAGAGGAAAGTCTCTGGAACCAATGAAGGATTTGAATCTGTCCTGAGCATTCTCTATGTGACCCTGTCATTTCTTTCTATTTATTGCAATTCTTTCTGGCAGCACTTCAGCACATCTGTGTGAATTCTAAGGCCAAAGAAAAGCACCTTGATGGCAATTTCACAGTGTTTGATGCCATAGCTTCGCATGCCTTTAGTGGCTTTTAGACTGAAGCCGTGAGATTGTTCAACTACACGCGGTGCAAGCCAGGGTCTGAAGTGCTGAACCGAGAGACGGCTGCACGCGTGAAGAAGTTGAAAGAACTCTTCCACAAGATGGACAGCGGCTTAAACTTCGCATGAGAAATAATGAGAATATGCAGAACCAGCATGAATCATCTTGCATCAATTTTTTGATGGCTCATGGCTCAATCAATGATTTTAAAGACATATTTGATGCTTTGACTTGTATGAACTTGTATGTTGGCCGCCTATGGCCGCTTCAACTCCTGAAAAAGTTTGTGTTTCGACCCAGCCAGGAAGAGCATGGCAGCAAGAGAGTGAGCTGCGATGAATTCCAGAAGAATGTAGACCAGCACGTGAAGGATGAGTTGGGCAAGTTGCAGTTCCCTGGCTGATAATGCGCTTAAAAACACGAGCCCGAAAGATCTTCAAAGCGAATCCTGCGATCCATAAACCTATTTTCCCTTTGCTGTTCGATGATTTTCCGAGGATTGCAAACTCTGATCTGAACGAACTTTTCAAACTGATCGACTTCACCGGCGCTGGACTCTTGTCGTGATGTAGCAAGGCAGATGCAGGTTTTGAAATTGCTCCATTTCTTCCGGCTTTGGATGGGCTCCTTTCCGCACTGGCCTAGCCTGCATTCTTATTCTCAGTCTGAAACGCACTATTGGGCATGTTGGGCCATGTTTTGCCATTCTTTGTGTCGCTCATTTCCACACTTTGCCGTGAATCAAGGTGCTCTCTCACAGGCGGAGTTCATAGATGGACTCATGCGTATGACCCCTGCTCCTGCAAGCAAAAGGGAGCTCCTGGAAGTCCAGCATGACCTCCACAGGATGTGGACTCTTGGCATCTCTATCTCTTGGCCTTGCGGCGTGACTAGGCCATTTTGACATTTCCACATTTCTTGGATTCAGATCAGGCCACCCGATCCGTCATGGTCCCTTGCTTTCCATGCACAGGGATCATGCTGCCACTCAGGAACATGCTTTCAGTTGGGCAAGAGCGCCTTCAGGACTGCATCTTTGCTCTTTGAAGCTCTGAACTTTGACTTTACGATCGATCTGCCACTGCCACAAACAAGAAGCCAGGAGCAGCTTACCAGCTTTATGAAAGACTTGCCTGTGCGGCTGTTACCAATTGTTGAGGAGGTAGGTGTGAGACTTTTTTGCTTCTGGTGTGTAGCATGAAGACCTCAATCGCCCCTCGTACTTCCACTATCTTCCACTACTTAGATTGAAAGTGAGCGACATTTGGCCAACATTTGTAGTGTCTTGGCACTTGCGTAGGACCTTTCGGGTTGCGTTGTCCAATGAGTTTTCTCTGCGCAGGTCCGGGAGATGCGGGATACGTACAAGACATCTTTGGTGGAGCGGGACAAGCTGGCCCAGTTTCTGGGCTCAA
>CAMXCT020004013.1:326560-329060 GCA_947184155.2 Cladocopium goreaui | reverse complement strand
GTTTGTGTAGCTACAATCAGTTCCTCGCAAGGTGCATTTGCTTGAAGAAGTCCAGGGGATTCTTGGCAGCAGACTGCCAATTTAGCGATGAATTTATGATGGCAACGATTGGGTGTGTGTGTGTAACATCTGAATAGATGTAAAACTTCTTCTCTCTCTTTTTCTTCCTTTGTCCTCTCCCTTTCTAAATCTAAATTAATTTAATGCAGGGGGCGACAGGGTCGCTGCATGGCTGTCGCCAACGAAGCTCCATGCAGTTGACTAGGATATGGAGTCTGATCAACTCCACGTACCTGCTTTCTCCGACATAGCAAGGGGCCAAGCTTAGAACCCCAACAACAATATTATACAATTTGCTGCACTGATAATCTAGGCTGGTTTGCATGTTTCAGGATTCAGTTCCTGACGGATCATATAATGATCCATTCTTGTCTAGTGTGATTTCCATGGTGGCTCCGACATGGTGCCATGGAGCCATTGGAGGCAACCCTTTTCAGGGTGAGTGTTGACAGACTTGAATTCTGAATTCACACATTTTAACTTAGTAATTCGTTTAAGTAAAGGGCAACAATCAGCCTTGCGGTTTATCAGCCATTTTGAGATTTCCTGCTGCTCCGGCTGTCCCAGGGTCCCCAGTGATCTGATCTTTCAAGTGAAGCTGCTTCGAACTACCAGAAACTTCCTTTTTATCACTGCAGCTTGCGCATTTGAAGTTCAACATGACATTCACGAAAAAAGGCAAAAGGCATGTCCTTTTCCTGCAGGTGTGGTCTCTTTGGTTTTTGGTGAGGTGAAACATATTGTGCATCTAATTCGTTGAAACTTGGAAGCTGTTTTATGCCATTGCGGCACGACTTGACCACGGTCCCGGTGCAGGGAATAATCGCACGACTTTTTAGGCATTTAGGGACTGAATCCTGTTTATAATTAATTGTTTTGGTTTTCCTGTCGGTCATCAACTAGTCCCCCATTTGGTCCCTAATTCTCCCCGCGTGCCTCTCCGTAATGTGTCGTGGGGTTTAGGTGTGTGCGCTGTTTTTGTTAGGTCCGTTTCGCCGTGTAGGTTGGTTCCGGAGGTCCGTCTGTTCCCCTCCCCCCCCTGCGCTGTTTTTGGCCGTTTGCCCGTCGTGTGTCCGCTTTTTTCTTCCTCTTGCCTTTCAGGGTTGACCCGGCTCCGGCCGGGTGTGTGTGTGTAACATCTGAATAGATGTAAAACTTCTTCTCTCTCTTTTTCTTCCTTTGTCCTCTCCCTTTCTAAATCTAAATTAATTTAATGCAGGGGGCGACAGGGTCGCTGCATGGCTGTCGCCAACGAAGCTCCATGCAGTTGACTAGGATATGGAGTCTGATCAACTCCACGTACCTGCTTTCTCCGACATAGCAAGGG
This sequence comes from Cladocopium goreaui, assembly GCA_947184155.2. Taxonomy (NCBI): domain Eukaryota; class Dinophyceae; order Suessiales; family Symbiodiniaceae; genus Cladocopium; species Cladocopium goreaui. The sequence continues at coordinate 327,673 of CAMXCT020004013.1, read as the reverse complement.
GCCAAGCTTAGAACCCCAACAACAATATTATACAATTTGCTGCACTGATAATCTAGGCTGGTCACGAAAGGTAGCTCCAGAGGGGCTACCTTGAGTTTTACTTTACGAAGTAAAGGGGAGGGCGGCCAGCCCCGTTACCTGATTCTTCAGGAGATTGCTAGTCATTTTAGTACCCCCCACCCCACCCCTCCACACCTCCCACGCACCCTAAGAGCAGACTCAAAACATTGTAATTTACAGTATTTTTGTTCTTTTCGGATCAAGAAACCACATTTTGCTACATGGTGAAACCTCCGTAAATACCAGTGTTTTTGCCAGGTGCTGGCCAAAAGACACTGTAAATACCGTGCTTTTTACTACCAGAGGCAAAAAACATCGTAAATACCGTGGTTTTGGGCTTCCGACCCCCCAAAAACATTGGTATTTACGGTGTTTTTTGCTCCGAGAGTTGCAAAAACACGCGAAAACACCACCGATTTGACGATTTTCGGCCACTACGGAACCGAGCAAAAACGCTGCAGGGGTAACACCAACACCAACACCAACAACACCAACAGCAACAGCAACAGCAACAACGACGACAACAACAACAACAACACCAACACACAACGCACAATGCACAACGCACAACGCACAATGCACAACGCACAACGCACAACGCACAACGCACAACACACAACACACAAAACACACAACACACACACAACACACAACAACACACAACAACACACAACAACACACAACAACACACAACAACACACAACAACACACAACAACACACAACAACACACAACAACACACAACAACACACAACAACACACAACAACACACAACAACACACAACAACACACAACAACAACACAACAACACACAACAACACACAACAACACCCAACAACACACAACAACACACAACAACACACAACAACACACAACAACACACAACAACACACAACAACACACAACAACACACAACATCACACAACAACACACAACAACACACAACAACACACAACAACACACAACAACACACAACAACACACAACAACACACCACAACACACCACAACACACCACAACACACCACCACACACAACCACACACAACCACACACA
>CAMXCT020004013.1:325000-326460 GCA_947184155.2 Cladocopium goreaui | reverse complement strand
CACAACAACAACAACAACGACAACGACAACAACAACAACAACAACAACAACAACATTAACAACAACAACAACAAGAACAACAACATCAACAACAACAACAACAACAACACCATCAGCAGCAGCAGCAGCAACAACAGCAACAACAACAAGAACAACACGAACACAAACAATACCAACGCCAACAACACGACCAACAACACCAAAACCACCAACAAACCCAACCACACCAACAACACTAACAACACTAACAACACCAAAAACATTACCACCACCAACAACACCAACAACACCAATACCAACAACACCAACAACACCAACACCACCAGCACCACCAACACCACCAACACCACAACCACCACCAACCCCAACCACATCGCCGAAGCCTTTCAGTCGCTTTTACCAGACTCCCCTTTATATTTTTGGAAAGAAAATGGCCGCGTCGCTTTTACCAGACTCCACTTTATTTTTTTCCCCTACCCTCTCCCCTTTATTTTTTCTTCGGTTCCTTTCTTGCTTATTGCTTACCTACCTTTCGTGTTCCCCCTCTCAAGTTTGCATGTTTCAGGATTCAGTTCCTGACGGATCATATAATGATCCATTCTTGTCTAGTGTGTGGGTTTTGGCTCATTAAGAGGAACTATCCTCCTAATCCCTTCCCATGTTATTCTTTTGTCATCTTCAGGATGCAGATGGCTGCACTAGCCTAAAATGCTCAAAAATAAGCCACTGGCTTCATCCACATCTACGGGAACGAACTGTTCGTTGCAAACACCTAGGCAGCATTCGATGATGCTTGCCACGAGCCAGACGCAACAGTCCTTGTCTGCACGCTTTGATGAATTGGAGGCAGAGCTGCAGGTGCCACAAGATCCACAATCTCATTGCATGCAGGCGCATTTTGCTGAGAAACAGCAATGAGATTGCATTGAGTCTGCCGGATTAATTATGCAAGTATGCAATCAGTCATCCAGCGCACTGACTCATTGCGATTGAAAATGAGAGTGTTGCCGTGGCGATATTTTCTCCGTTGCAGGGCCATGCAGAAGAGAAGAAAACAATTGAACCTGAAGTGACCAAAATGTTCGCGTGCCCTGACAGCATCCATGTACATTATGTACACTTGGCCAAATTCTTTGCTTGGCCTTGAGCAGCCAGCAATTAACCAAGTCGATCCCGACCAGAGCAGGTTGATGCCCCGCGATTGTCGTTAGTAGACGGCTAGTTCCGAAGTACACACAAGTGCTGCACTCTGTTTACAGATTCTGAGGAGCCAAGAAACTCAAACCGTACCTTCGGAGAACCGATCCCGTGCAAATCGAGAAGCTTTCGACATCTCAAGCCAGGCGCGTCGCTCCTGGCTTTTTCCTGCGCAGCACTCGCTGGCAAACTGGCAGACCTTGGTGGGATGTCAGGATGTTCCTGGGAACATCATTGTGCGGCTGCGAAGCATTTGCGCCTAT
>CAMXCT020004013.1:120000-320000 GCA_947184155.2 Cladocopium goreaui | reverse complement strand
TGATTTCTAAACTTCCTTCGCCAACGCTATACATGTACAGTCATATATACTAAAAAGACACGTGATGTATATGTATATTGTATCAATGCAGATTGTGACACATTGCGATGTGGCTAGACAAAATAGACAAACAGCAAAGCAGACAGTCAGGTGTCAGGCGTGTTGTAGAATTAGGAAACACCCAGGGATTCTTCAAACCATCCATTGGGTCACCAATGTTTGTTTGCTGCTTGCTTTTGGATCTTTTGGGTGTTTTTAGATGTTTTTAGATGTTTGGTGAAAAACCTTGGGGGTAGGATACAGCAGGTGCAAAATGGAAACCAAAAAATCACAGGTTGAGATAGGTTGAGCATTGCCGGAGCACATCTTTGAAACCAGGAACGAGCAAAACTTTCAATATCCCAATAAGCTTTTGAGTTTATTTGAAAAAGTTTTCGGACACTAGGTTTCTAGTGGTTTGTGGCAATACAACCTCAATCAACACATGCCAAAAATATACCAAATTTGATTACAACTTGTATTTTTATATGAATGGAGAGGGGGGGGGGTTGCCCTAAATTTACCCTAATTATTCCCGATGTCGTGTGACATACTGGAATGTTTTCCCAGAATATGTGCAATGGGGCTGGAATAATATCCAATTATTCGAAGGTATGCTGGCAGGGGGGGGGGCTATGGCAGGGACCATGTTGTAGACAGTGTAGACAGGTGGGTGTGGGCAGGTTGATTTGCAATATCGCAGGGTGGCCACGTTGCTGTTGTGCTACTGTAGCTGTATGGCATTGTATACTATTGTATGCGCTACATCATTCTAATGACTACGGATGTTTAAGGTTGTTCATCTCCTTTGGCAATTGTATGAACGGTAGAAGTGCAAAAGAAGTGTCCCCCTTGTTTGAGGCCTACCTTTGCGCCACTCGCAAGTGGGTGCTAGCCAGGGACTCATTTCAATTGCACGAACAGCACGTGTCTTCGCATGTCTTAGATTTCGTTGGTCCACGTTGGCGCATTCTCCTGCATTCAATAATTTCCTATATGTAATGTGCAGTGTTGAAGGATCATCTTGCATATCGCATGTTCATGCATGTCCAGTGCTACGACAGAACTCCAATGCAACCTTGTATGTCTCTCATCGCTTTGTCATGTCAGCACACAAACCAGTCCAATCTTGCAAGGTCGCGCACATGCACACACTCATGCAAGATTCATCAAGTCTGCAAAAACATATATGTGGCGAAGTCGTTTGCATTGCGACTTGAAACTATTACTATGCGTTGGTGCAGCATGCAGTGCCGGCAGCGCCACAACTTGAGGTAGTTACCTTTGATGCTGGCCAGTTTCCCAAGAAGGTAAGGAAACGTTCTACTGTTGGCAGTTGCCTTTTTTTGCGCTACACATGTAGGAAATAGGCGATGCTATGTCCATGTAGACTCCAATAGAGCTAAGGCATGGACGCATCCTTTACTATCAAGGTTTGAAACCTGGATGTTCGGTGCAGGACAGCGCAAACGGTGCAAAACCAGCTCCTGTTGCCCATGTTGGAACCCAACTTGACATGGTCCAAGGTGTGCACAGGCCTAGCAGAACATTTGGTCGCAGAAGGGGAGTGATGACCGAACTACCAAAGTGACAGCGTGTCTGCATTGCGGTGGGTTGAAAATGTACGGGTTCCAACAACAGGAAGACACCGATAGGAGGGCCCTTTCGCAGTGAGCAGTTGCTGCCCAATGCATACCAATGCATTTTCATTTCACATGGTGCCCACACGTTCCCATTCCCCTGCGGGCATGCATTGTCCCATGACTGATGCTTCATCGCTGCTATTGCCCAAGCCATACGGTGCCCTGCACAGCTTCATGAATCAATATCTGAATATATAAACATTGTAAACGGGAAAACAAAAACAGCGTGTGCCAGGTGATGCAGTGCCAACAAATTGAGGGCAGTTATGGGCAGTTCATACAGTGACACAGCAACGGTATATATATAATTATATATATATAGTAGTTGATTTCCACCTAAGCTGCAAACAGAGCTACGGCAGCCCAAGCTGGGCGCCAACATAGGCCTAGACAAAACCAGACACAGCCTGAGACTCCTCTTCAGGGCATGTGGTACTTCACCCGAACCAACTGAGCATTTCTTTGTTTATCATTGAATTTCCCTTCCAAATAGCGCAGTTTACAACAAGCACGACAAGAGTTCAAATTGTGGCAAGGGCGGGCTGGGCCATAATTGGAAGCTTCGTGGACATGCGATGCTGCGAGGCAAAGAAGCTCGCGCACCACAGAAACAGTGTATTTTTTGTATTTGCGCGTTGCGCAGATGTGACCATTGTGACCCATTGTTTCTCAGCCTTTCCAGGTGCAGCATTTTTGGGCATCCTAGAGGGCGTGGTTGCCTTCACTTGCTACCCTGAGTACGCAGTGCTCGCTTTCACTTGGGGTCAAACTGCATACCTTGGCAATTGCAACTGCATCTGATTGATTCCTCGCAATCCGAGCTATCCAACCTGCTCTTTAAGCCCCTATTGTTGAGATTCCTGGTGTTGCTCAGGTATTCTTTCTCGTGGTGCGACAACACCACAGAGGCAGGCTACCCAGGGCCACAGAACTTACAGGTATTTAAGATCATTTAAGTAAGATAAGATATTATAAATGAGAAAAATCTCAGCCTTGCGTCCATAAGGAGAAAAAGGCAGATGACCCGTGGTGCTTTTCAAAACAAATCCATTCCATGTATACCACGTGATTGGATCGGATCTGGAAATGAAATGAATGTAATGGCAGTTCAGAAGGTCGGGAAAACCATAAGACTAGACACTTTCTCCTTTGCCTGCGACTGCGCCAATTATAAGTTCTAACCCAGTCCCCACTCTGTCAGTTTCTACACATCAGGACATGAAGTTGTAAATGAGGCCAAATGACCAATATCCATATCACATCCATATCTCAGCCCCTTCAGCTACTGTTTCCGTTAATACCTTAATCCTCCCGAGAAAGTCCGTGTTACACAATTGGTATGGATTTGTACTATACCTCCTAGATGGCTATTGATGGACAACGCTTGTGCAAGCACGCGCAGGCTTCTTGCATTCACAACTATGCATTCTCTGCCTGTGACTCAGGGGAGGCAACAGGTGGAATGTGAAGCTGCAGAATTATAGCAGGTTGAACTTTGCATAGCGAGCTTCCGATGCTGGAAGTTAAGGTTGGGCACTTCCAGAGGAGACTAAGTCCCTTGAGATTTGGAATGGACATGACTAAATCCTGGAGATTTTGACCAGCACCACATTGAACATCAAGCATCAATCGATGTTTCTCTTGGTTTTCATACATCTTTTTCAAAGAGGTATGATGTTGGCACCCGGTGCGGAAGAATGTATCAAGCATCGGACGCAGGAAGCTCACGGCCTACTACACTCAAAACCAGCGGCCGCCACTGACTGAAGCTGTCTTCCTGACACGACTCCCTAGGCGCTGGAGCACAACAAAGACCATACAGGAGATGGTCAGAGTAGATCAGCAATCCACAAACGACTTTTGGAATGCTTCGGAAATGGGAAGACAGAGCTAAGGCAAATCCCCTGCGGGTTTAGGAGACAGCTATCATTTGGTGAAGCCAACACATGCCGAGGATTTTGGGGCAGGTTCTACCGCACCATACCAGACCAGCAGGGCACAAGCGGCAGAAGCCTTCAAGATTAGAGCTGGCAGGCCTTATCAGCTGGAGTTTGTTCAGGGCGGATGTGCCGTGCTGCACTCGGAAATGTTTGCAACTCTGACTCTGACCAATTGCAAGATCAGGGGTGCAAAGTGGCTCGCGAGAAAAGTGCAGTCAATTTCAAAATTAGAGAGCTGTCCTGCAGCCTCCTGGCTTATATTGAAGCGGCACTTAATGTTGCAAGTGCAACCAAAGATTGTGCCACAACATGTCTTGGAGCACATGACAGCACGAGAATCACGTATACTATTTTATATTATATAAATTTATATAGTCTAGTGAATATCAGTGAGTCAATTCCATACGACATTGGTAAGTCATGGTAAGTGATGGTAAGTCCACATGCATATAGCGCACGGAAGCCGCATCCACAGGGAGCCCCAAGGTCCAGCCATGTCCAGCCCGAAGCGTCATAGCCATAACCATCCGCTGAGATGATTTGCGAATTGTGACAGATGTGACAGGATCAGGTTAACTCAGTTTCAAGACTGCCTCACCATGCACATCCCATGCACCCTAGTAACATCAATCTAGTAATTCTGTAGGATCCGGTAGGTAAACTATGGTGAAATGCTCTGTATATTCTGGGCCCTGCTGTCATGGCTGAGATGATCGCGGCCCGATGGCAAGGGCCACCTTTGCTGCCCTGGCTTTGCGTGCAAAGGTAGCACAGTCTGTGGAAGTCCTCGAGTGCTCAGGGCCTTGGACCTTGTTGCGAAGCCGCTTGTATGCCATAGCCAACCCCAATGCACGTCATTTTGCCATCTCCGTGCAAGAAGCACTCTCAGTGGTGGCAGATTTTCGGGAGGAACTGGAGTCAGATACAGATGCAGAGGTAGCAGACTGTCCACTTGGAAGTGTCGCCCTACATATTGTGGAAGGCCTTCAGCTTGACCGTGAGGAAGTGGCGACCTTGGATTCAGACTTTGCGCTTCTCAACGCCTTTGGCTGGAGAACTCTGTTGAGATCTGGCTGGCCAATCTTCCAGCTCTTGCTCTTGCTGCACAAGCATCTATCCGGCGTAGCAGGCTGCTGCCATGTTTGCTCTGGAACTGAGGGCTATACAAGGAGCTTGCAAATGGCTCTTCAACACCAGCCTTCCACAGGAGTTGGATTGACTGCCAAGAGTCTATCTTTCCTCATGGATGACAGCGCCGCTTCATGTCCTTCACTTGCATCAGCCGCCATCCTGGCCATTGCATGGACCCGTCTTCCCGTCTACGACGTTGAGACCGAAGGTTTGGTGATGCAGGCTGAGCAGCGCACGACGCTGATGGATTTGGTCTTGGCGGATGCCAGTCACCCGCTGCCATTGGTGGCAGCTCGCCTCTCTGCAGCCTCTCAGCTGTCAATGCATTTGCCTGAGCCATCAGCTCCTGAGGCACCGGGATCTCCCAAATAATCATTGATACTATTGGGATCTTAAGGGTTGCTGCCGTCAATGATGTGAATGTATTATGATTTTGATATATTTTGATTCATTATGTATTATATATAAATGACAATAATCATGATAACCGTACAGATAATAATGATAAAGTGATGAACATTATGACCTTGATACATTGTGATGGTTATGTGCGTTGACAATTCATGAAGATGACGCGAGGATTCCTTCTGGAAGCAGCACCAGCTGCACGTTTGTCTTGGGCAGGAGTCTCCTCATGAAGGTTGTGTGGTGCGGTTTGCCCAAACCCCGTCTGGCCGCTGCAACTTCTTTGCAACCATACGGCAGGCGCACGCACACATGCACACACACACTGTGGCACACATGCACACAACACACCATTTTGCATAATAAGGGGGCCGGCAGATGCCGGGAGCCGCCAAATCGTTGTGCTGTTGTTGCAGCTGCTTTTGCACTGCGTTGCGATCATTTACATGCAAGAGGTCAAGTAGCAAGATGAATTTCCCTGGACTCTTTGGGCATGATTGCACGGTATTGGACATGTTGGCCATATTACATCATATTACTGTGTATTCAAATTTTAGATACAAATTGTTCATATTCAATTTGTGCAGCCTCCCGGGTAGCAGCTATCGTGGCGTCAGGGGCTGGAACCGTGGTGGTCTCGTGGTATCTACCTGGAGGATGGGATATGATGTGCTACAAATACCCAGCTGTGTGGATAGAGTCATCAGATATTTTGCTGCTGTGTATACTAGATGTGTCCCTGATCCCCCTTCATCGTGGGGGAGTGCATCACAACAACTACATTTACACAAGAGATAATCAACACATACTTCGTGCACCTCGAATCCAGCTACGGAATTGACTTGCGGATTCTGCTGCCGTTAGCATTGCAGGACCAGGTCCGTGCCTTCCGGCCAACTACAGATCAAAAGACAGCAGCATCCACAGTGATTACGCCGGGGGAATTCACTGGCAATGCAACTTACAGTAGAAAGCCGAAGGTACTGGCAAATCACTGTCAAATGTGTCACTACCAAGACTAATGAGTGTGTTCAATTTTCAGAGCAGGTGCTCTTCCGCTTGATCGGTGACCAGTTGGTGCAGGCCTTGTTTGAAGATCTTAGTCCAATAGAAGCATAGTAGAAGCAGCATCAGGATGCAACTGGAATAAATGGGGATTTTCAGACACATCTCAGTTGTGGCCAGCAAGGCTGCAGGACGAGTTGTTCCTTACCCCGTTCATGCGATGTTCCAGTTGTTCTGCGTACTGTGAGCTACGCACCTGCAGCATTGCAGAATCAACATCAATAGCTAGCAACTTCGGTTGCACTCTCAGCTCTTTCAACCCAACCATCCTGCCAAAATCTGCCAAAGTCATTCATCTTAAGGAATTCAACTGCAGTCCCTTTGTTCTTGCGATTTGTTCTCGCAAAAAAGTTTGGTCTGCACTGCCCTTGCGAGCCCGGAGCAATGCAAGTCCTTGCTCCACAAACAGCTGAGCCAGCACCCTTCACACCGAGCGACTTGACAGCAGTAGTGTGAGCAAGACCATCAAAGACAGGTACAGTATATGGTCTGTATTGGAGTGGTGGATTAGCAGAGTATTATGCACAAAAGCAACGAATCAGTGCGTGGTAGCGAAGGCAGCAGAAATATTTTTGTCCCATGCCTATACTGCTGAGATTTCAGGCAGCAGACATTGTTTCATTGAGTTTTGAGTTTCGAGGATGGACCTCAACCTCCTCAAACAGACATCGAGCAGCATTTGGCCAAATAGCACCTCATTGCAGTGGACAATTTGCTGCTGTTGCAGGTGGGGCGTATTTTGACATTTTCCTTCAAGAGCAAAGACTTACGGAAGAATGCAGACTGAAAGACTTTCAATATCTTTCAATAGTGATTTCATGTGATTTCTAGTTTAGCTGTGAGACGGAAGCTTGGTGCAGAGAGTTCCTGACGAGGCATTGCCTCCTTGCTGTCGCAGAAGCGCCATGTTAAAGCTACCAAGGCAGGTGCAAAGCAGGACCTCAGATGACTCTCAAAGGACGAGAGATGTGCTTTGACACTTGAACTAGCGAGTGCTCTATGTCATGATTAGGAAATATCTGCACTGCAGCCAGAGTCCAGAGGTGATTTTTTTTTCACGAGCAAGAGGATTTTGTTTTGTGTATCACTGGAAGTGCCATTTGGAATTTGCAACCACTGGCGAGCAAGAGGAGCCTATTGCTGCAAGCCCAAACATCACTGGACTCTTTTGATCATTCCTCTAAACACGCTGAACAAAACAGACAATCTACCCGAAGCCCTGAACAAACTCAAAACTGTATCACTCGAATGCGTGTTTGATGCTCCGGCGGTTCCCATGGTTGCAGGCAGGCGCTCTTCAAAAGGTTCCCAAAGAAGAGTTCCATGACGTCGATTCTGGGTACGCATGAGTCCGCATGAGTTTCAGAAAGCAATTCCACTGAAATCAAGATGCCCACTGCTTTACAAAGCTGCAGACGGAGGCTAGTGGAAGGCAATTGCCTTCCTGTACTTCAATCAGAGTAAAGGATTTATGCTCATTATGCTCCACAGCATGGGGGGCTACACTGAGGAGTTCAGAATCCTGCATGAGCACTTGCAAGAGCTGGAGAAAAGCGAGCTTGAGCTGGTTGCTGCGCAAGCTTCCATCCACTTACCCAAGAAGCAGACAAAAAAACAATTGATTCTGAGGCCGGGGTCTATTTAGCAACGGTTCAAGTGACATATCCAGACAGGACATGGATTGAGCATCTCGCAAGCTCCATGAAGTTCTCGCAGAGGAAGTGAGGTATTGTCAGGTTTTGGCTTGGCAACGGCTCTATGGCGTCTATAGTGTCAGTTTGTGTATATTTTGCATTATTTGTCAATTATTTGTCTAACATGACATCACTGAGGTTGCTCAATCCACAACACCTTGAAGCTGTGAAGAAAGTGCTGGTTCCAGAAGAGAGACCCCCAGAAACCATCAGCACTTCCGATGCACAGAGATGATCAGAGAGTCTCAGGATGTCTCAGGATGTCTCAGGTTTCTTTCAAAATCTCTATAGGTTGCACCTTTCGTGTGAATCCCCTTCGTGTGAATCGTCTTCCTTTCGACTTTCTTTTGAGTGTTCCTTCGCTTGGAACATTCAAGTCCTTGCAGCTAGAAAGACATCATGTGGCAAAAAAATCTTGCTTTTCATTGTTGCAGCTACTTTGACATTCTGAGGACCAGATTTGCTGAGAAAAGTTCAATTGCATGCGGTACCTTGCATCAAGTATTGTAGGGAGCTGACGGTAGGGAGCTGTCGGAGCTGACCTTCCCAAAGGCTCCATCCTGAATTTCCATCCTGTCCACCGAGGCCAAAGCTGCCAATTTGCGACCTCAGGGCGCAGGTCGCAGGCCATTTGCCGCAGACGAAGGACAACAAAGTGCTAAACAATCTCGAATTGCATCGGGCATGCCCCTAGAGAAGCTTAGATGGCAATTCCGAAGGTGATTCCGAAGGCAATTCCTTGCAAACGGTTGGTAGGGCATTCCTTGCATCTCGTTGCCTTGGTAGCTGGGTTTCATGTGCCATCTCTCTGCCATTTCTCTGCCATCTCTCCACCTCTAAGGATTTGCAATGTTCGCGAGCCTTTGCAAAGCAGCAAGGCCCCCCCACACCCCCACACACACACACACACACCCACACACACCCACACCCACACCCCCACCCCCACCGCACCCGCACGCGCACGCGCACGCGCACGCGCACGCGCACGCGCACGCGCACGCGCACGCGCCACGCGCACGCGCACGCGCACGCGCGCGCACGCGCGCACGCGCACACGCACACACACACACACGCACACGCACACGCACACGCACACGCACACGCACACACACACACAAACCCACACACACACACAAACCCACACGCACCCACACGCACCCACACGCACCCACACCCACACCCACACGCACACGCACACGCACACGCACACACACACGCACACACACACACACGCAAAATTCATACAAACAAATGGAAGGTCAAAAGTCCTGACAGATGGAAATGACTGCATCCAGATGCATCCTCCTGCTCCAGCTTGTGTAATTTGTGTATATAATCTACATTAATCTATGTACACATATTTCATGTGTTTGGTGTCTCCAGGATTCTTGGCCATTGCCGCAGGCAAAAAGAAGAACCATTGACGAACTGAACGCTGGAGACCGGCTCAGTGGGCGAGTAGTTGAGGTCACTTGGCCCCACTTGTCTCAGTGGACTGTGGCCGAGCATGGCCGAGCAAAGTGGTTCATAATGGTTTCTTCATTTAAAAAAATAAGCCCAAAAAATATCCCCTACAGCAACAACTACATGAAAAAGTCAACAAATGTTTGTCGGAATGATGTTTGAGAGCTGTTTGAGATAAACCGAGATAAACCTTTGAATGACCATCTGTCGGGAAACAAAAACATTGCTTGGACACCCTGTGCCTGGACACCTTGCTTGCAAATCTGTTCCTTGAGAACCATTGCTTGGTAACCTCGCTTGGGAACCCGTTTTTGGAAACCTGTTCCTGGAAACCTGTTCTTGGAAACCTGTCCTTTGAAACCTATTCTTGCGAACCTTGCTTGGAAACCTGTCTTTGGAACCTGTCCTTGGAAACCTTGCTTGGGGACCTTGCTTGCGAACCTGTTCTCAACCTTGCTTGGCAACCTGTTCTTGGAACCCTTGCTTGGCAACCTGTTCTTGGAACCCTTGCTTGGAAACTTTTTCTTGGGAACCTTGCTTGGGAACCCTTGCTTGGTAACCCCGCTTGCGACCCTTGCTTGGAAACCTTGCTTGGGAACCTTGCTTGGGGGAACCTTGCTTGGGAACCTTGCTTGGGAACCTGGCTTGGGAACCTTGCTTGGGAAGCTCTTCTTGGGAACCTTGCTTGGGAACCTTGCTTGGGAACCTTGCTTTGGAACCTTGCTTGGGAACCTTGCTTGGGAACCTGGCTTGGGAACCTTGCTTGGAAACCTTTGGGAACCTGTTCTTGGAAACCTTGCTTGGCTTGGGAACCTTGCTTGGGCACCTTGTTTGGGAACCTGGCTTGGGAACCTGGCTTGTGAACCTTGCTTGGCAACCTGTTCTTGGAACCCTTGCTTGGCAACCTGTTCTTGGAACCCTTGCTTGGAAACTTTTTCTTGGGAACCTTGCTTGGGAACCCTTGCTTGGTAACCCCGCTTGCGACCCTTGCTTGGAAACCTTGCTTGGGAACCTTGCTTGGGGGAACCTTGCTTGGGAACCTTGCTTGGGAACCTGGCTTGGGAACCTTGCTTGGGAAGCTCTTCTTGGGAAGCTCTTCTTGGGAAGCTCTTCTTGGGAAGCTCTTCTTGGGAAGCTCTTCTTGGGAACCTTGCTTGGGAACCTTGCTTGGGAACCTGGCTTGGGAACCTGGCTTGGGAAGCTCTTCTTGGGAACCTTGCTTGGGAACCTTGCTTGGGAACCTTGCTTTGGAACCTTGCTTGGGAACCTGGCTTGGGAAGCTCTTCTTGGGAACCTTGCTTGGGAACCTGGCTTGGGAACCTGGCTTGGGAACCTTGCTTGGGAACCTTGCTTGGGAACCTTGCTTGGGAACCTTGCTTGGGATCCTTGCTTGGGAACCTTGCTTGGGAACCTTGCTTGGGAACCTTGCTTGGGAACCTTGCTTGGGAACCTTGCTTGGGAACCTTGCCTGAACCTTGCTTGGGAACCTTGCTTGGGAACCTTGCTTGGGAACCCCTTCCTGGGAACCTGGGAATTTTGGCAATCCGGATTTTTGGCTGCTCCGCTTTCAATAGCCCAAAACAGGAGACCTGCGGCCTGCAACTATACATCTATCATGATCTATATATTTGTATCACAAAGACGCCCAATTGAGTTGTCCTCCGCGCCAAGATCTCCCTTCTCGATGGCATACGGGTTGACATCGGCGTGGCAGTGGATGCTTTGATACCCGTTCGGATGGAGGCCACATTTACGGATCGACCAACACCTATGGAACCATGGGAATGGGGGGATTAACATTCACTATAATCCATCTCGTGGTGCAAAACAGAGGGATGTTTGACCCATACTCATTTGAAGATGCGCTGTTTACTTGAATGCCAGGAGGACCCTGAGCTGCTGGAGAGGATCGTGGAGACATATCCTTTGGGAAGTACCGTCCAGGTTCAGATTGAGGACCGCAGGGCTTTTAAAAGGGAAACTCACAAAAAAAAACGGAACCTTTGAGATGCAGTCAAAGCCTGCACTTGCAAGGATGTGTCTCAAGATCTGGAACGGCGATTTCCTATCATTTGCACCTTTCAAAGGCTTGCAGATTGAACTCACCAGCATTGTGCTCTTGCCCATTCGCAAACATGCTGGCACAATATTGAGCAATCTCGTTCAACAGCAGTTGGCTATAGTTGGCTCCATTTGGCTCCATCCTTGGAAATCCTTGCATCGCCCTGGTTACTTTGGAGGCAAGTGGTGGACCTCCCAGAGTGGCAAATTGCGGGGATGGCATTGCGGGCCCACGAGGCTGGCATTCACAGTCCCTTGGCGGTGTCTCAAGATGTCTCAAGCACCCACCATGCCACCATGCTGGAGGGACTTCCGCAGCACTCTCCTCACTCTACAAAAAGTGATGATAGTGATGTGGGATGATGTGGGCAACTGCCAATCTAATTGACTGACATGGCTCCCACAGCAAACTAAGAAGACTTGAGAAGACATAAGCAGACTCATCAGTGCTCGTTGTGAGGTCTCAGGGGGAGAGATGAAGTTGAGCTCGCACAATCAGACGACTGGCAGAAAGAGGCAGAAACACTGGAAGGCCCGTGCAGTTCTTGACATGTGCGATGTTTCGCACACCAAGTTGCTTAATTACTGGCACAGCAGTTGCAGCTCAGATGTTTTCGGTCATTTCCGGTGGTAACTTGGGAGCGGACAGGCAACACTACAAAGACTAGTGCCCTCAAGGACGGGCTCTTTGAGAGTTTCTGGGTGGGACAAGCGAGTGATGCCAGTGGACTCTCTCAAACAGCCATTCTTGCCACACGTTGGCCCTTAAGGAATCCAAAACGGAGCTCAAAAAACTAAAATGAAATCAAAGACACCCTTTCCAAGAAAAGCCCTCCCTTGGAAAGTGAAAGCGGCAAGATTTACTGGAACATGTGGGAACCGAAATCTCTCCTGATACAAGTTTGTATTTGCAGGACGTGCCTCAGAGACAACCGCCAGAAGTGATAATGAGCATTGGCTCTGGGAGCTTGGAAGCAATTCAGGCCATTTCTCTCCAGCGGAGATGTTGCCGCCCATTTTTTTCATTCCTTTTTTATTCCTTTTGTCTGCTTTGATTGCATCGACTGGTTCATGTGGCTGCAAGTGGTTTGATGCTGAATCGTATATTTGTTGTTGAGCGGTTCTATGCGGCTCTCATCAGCCCTCCCAGTAAGGCATATATAAATCTGAACTTAGCAACCATGAGCCGCAGGTGCCAGAGCAACATCGCGCAGGTCAGGCCAAAAGTAAGCCAGCCGGGCCAGCCGCTAAGAAAGCCTGGCAAGCCTTGATGAACCATGAGGTCACGAAACTCAGGCTGGACCTCTTGCAGCATCTTGCAGCTCTAATGGAAAAAAATGTGAAACATGCACCTTTTCGTTCCAAGCTAGAGGCGTGGAGGTGGGAAGAGTAGTACATGAGAGAGATGATACGTATACAATTCCTCACGTATGTGATTATCTAATTATGATAAGAGTACTATAGCAATAATCAAAATAATTACATGCAAATGCAAATATAGATTTTGATTTGGAAATACGTGGCGAATGTGCAGCAGCAACATAACTCAGTTCAAGTAGAGTCGCAGCGAAGAGCTACTCATAGCTACCCCAAGCCGATGGGAAATATACAGATAGAAATGCGACGAATATGTATACCTACCTGCAACACAAACATAAATAACATAAGAGCAACGGACTCACTCATGCACCCTCCCAAATAATACTTAGTGCGCACTCACTCTTCCATTTCATTATTTCGTTATTTAATTATTTAATTATTTCATTATTTCATTATTTCATTATTTCATTATTTCATTCATTCATTCATTCATTCATTCAGTCATTCATTCATTCATTCAGTCAGTCAGTCAGTCATTCATTCATTCATCCATTCATTCATTCATTCATTCATTCATTCAGTCAGTCTTTCGTTCGTGATGCATGCATGCATGGATTCATTAATTAATTCTGTCATTCTTTGTTTGTCTTGTTCAAATAAACATGAATTCGTTCATTTATCAATTTACCTATAGAATCTAATTATTCATCTACCAGCGCACATGAATGTTAACAGTCTTTGTTTGGGTCGAAGGGAATTAATTAACTTGTTGTACCTGTGGTGTATGCTAGAGTTTACGCATCAATGTTAATGCATTTCTCAGGCTGCAGCTTCACTGCCGGCAGCGACTTGCACGAGAACTTGCTACGATTGAAACTCAACTACTTCAAGGGAATCATCCAACTGTGCCCGTCGAGCTCCTAGGTGCGCAGAATTTGCTGGAAGTCGAACAATAACATGTCAAACGATGTTATTTTGATTCCGTAGGAGACTCTTAAAGGGGAAGTGCATGGAAGTGCTATGTTTTAACTAGGATGGGTACTTTAACCCTTTAGTCTTTTGGTAACAATGGGATTATCTACTAACCAGCTTAGAATTTAATTTTGGCAGGGTATCTAAGATTGACACTATTTTGAAAACGCACAGGTGCACTCCAAGTGTTCCCTTGTCGCCATCCTGTTTCTTGTCAGGCATGACCTTGCTGCCCAGCGGCTTGGGCTGCTTGCTGCCACTACCAGATGGAGATTGTTTGAAGTTGCTAGGCAAGAATTAGAAAGTGGCTGACATTGCAACTGCATTGCCTAGCATGGCTCATGTCGTCTCATCTTGTTTTGCTGGGTTGCCTCCCTTTCTGGTGCTTTGCGGTGTTCAGGTTTCAGGTTCGGGAATTCGACACGGCTGAGCAAATGCATGATTGGATCGAGAGCTGCCACAGACATCATCGGGAACAATGGTCACTGGAGCGGTCTCAGGCAGGTTCACAAAATGGGGCAAAATTTCAGAATATTTTGGGGGAGCTACGAAATTCCGTGTATATTATATTATATATATTTATATATTACATTTAATGTACCAAGATATTATCCATTTATCAAAAACCTTGCAGCACACGTGCATTGGCTTTGGCTGCTCATTTGCTGCCCAGGTGGAGGGTGAAGGGCCGGAGAAGGAGCAATTGGCGAAGTTTTTTGCATGCGCCGATGCATGGCATGCTCGAGCTGTTCAGGCTGGAGATCGTTCTGACTTGAGATGTTTCTGGGTTTACTATTGAGTCTATTGATCACTTGTCCATATTTTTTCTGACCGCTTGTATCTTGTCCCCTTTTTTGCAGATGATCTTCCAACCTTACCAATCCAAGCCCCAAGCTGCGTGTGAATGCCCTACAGCCTTGCCCGCACAAACCTCGGTATTTGAAAGCTTCTTTTTGCAGGTTGCCAACCTGCGGCCTTAAGTGCACTATCTTACCTTTCTGTATTCCAGCCCAAGCCTCGCCTTTCTGAGACGCCCGCAATCTGTGATCCACAGCCTTGCGCTTGCTCCTCCCAAGTGATGCCAGCTGTTTCTGTGTTTCTTTGGATAATTATCAATGGTGTGCGTTTTTGCAGATATACTTCTGCCATTTTTCCCGAGAGCGTCTGAGCGCAGGGTTCTTCCAATAGTGGGGGTCTGTAAAACATCTTCTCATCTTCACATCTCATCTTCACATCCTCTCATCTTCACATCTGCTCATCTTCACATCCTCTCATCTTCACATCCTCTCATCTTCACACCTTCCCATCTTCACATCTGCTCATCTTCACACCTTCCCATCTTCACACCTTCTCATCTTCACATCTGCTCATCTTCACATCTGCTCATCTTCACACCTTCCCATCTTCACATCTGCTCATCTTCACACCTTCCCATCTTCACATCTCATCTTCACATCTGCTCATCTTCACATCTGCTCATCTTCACATCTGCTCATCTTCACATCTGCTCATCTTCACATCTTCTTATCTTCACACCTGCTCATCTTCACATCTGCTCATCTTCACATCTGCTCATCTTCCCATCTTCTCATCTTCACATCTGCTCATCTTCACATCTGCTCATCTTCACATCTGCTCATGTTCACATCTGCTCATCTTCACATCTTCTTATCTTCACACCTGCTCACCTTCTCTCTCATGCCTTCTTTTTATCTTTCTCTCTTAAGGCCGAGGGTGGTGCCGGCGGCGAGTCACGAAACGTCAACCCTTTCGCACGAAATGAGGGTCGATCGGCAAAAACTGAGGTAAAATTGCGATTTTACTTGTCCCGGAGCAACCCTTTCGCACGAAATGAGGGTCGATCGGCAAAAACTGAGGTAAAATTGCGATTTTACTTGTCCGGAGCAACCTTTCGCACGAAATGAAGGTCGATCGGCAAAAACTGAGGTAAAATTGCGATTTGACTTGTCCTGGAGCAACCCTTTCGCACGAAATGAAGGTCGATCGGCAAAAACTGAGGTAAAATTGCGATTTTACTTGCCCCGGAGCAACCCTTTCGCACGAAATGAGGGTCGATCGGCAAAAACTGAGGTAAAATTGCGATTTTACTTGTGCCGGAACAACCCTTTCGCACGAAATGAGGGTCGATCGGCAAAAACTGAGGTAAAATTGCGATTTTTCCTGTGCCGGAGCAACCCTTTCGTCTGTGTGTAAAAGCGTCTGTGTGTAAAAGCTTCTGTGTGTAAAAGTGTCTCTGTGTGTAAAAGTCTCTGTGTGTAAAAGCGTCTGTGTGTAAAAAGCGTCTGTGTTTAAAAAGCGTCTGTGTGTAAAAGCGTCTGTGTGTAAAAGCTTCTGTGTGTAAAAGCGTCTCTGTGTGTAAAAGTCTCTGTGTGTAAAAGCGTCCGTGTGTAAAAGCGTCTGTGTGTAAAAGTGTTTGTGTGTAAAAGTGTTTGTGTAAAAGCGTTTGTGTGTAAAAAGCGTCTGTGTGTAAAAGCGTCTGTGTGTAAATGTGTTTGTGTGTCAAAGCGTCTGTGTGTAAAAAGTGTCTGTGTGTAAAAAGCGTGTGTGTGTAAAAGTGTTTGTATGTAAAAGCTTCTGTGTGTAAAAGCTTCTGTATGTAAAAGCTTCTGTGTGTAAAAGCTTCTGTGGGTAAAAGCTTTGTGTGTAAAAGCGTCTGTGTAAAAGCGTCTGTGTGTAAAAGTGTTTGCGATGCAAACTATTGTCTTGCACTTCTCACTATTTTGTCTTGATACTCCTCTTCTCGACTGCCTATAACACAGCTTTCATATACCGTTTCTAAAATTGCATCTCCATACTAACAAGAGAAGACCCTGCTCCTCTACGCTCTCGGGCCATCCGTCGTCTAGTTTGCAATCTTTCGCTTTACCTATTCGCCATTCGCCATATTCGTCATCTGATGGAACCCTGATTGGGACTCAGCCAGCTGGGAGGCAGCTGAAGAGGAGGAAATCAGAAAGCTGCAGTACCAAAATGTTCAGAGTTCCTTGGATGATCTGTTAAAACATGTTAAAACATGTTAAAACATGTTAAAACATATTAAAACCGCATTGACAATGATTGAACGATTTCTCACAGGTTCACATTCGTGGGATGTTGTAGACATGTCGTAGACACGTTCTGTCTGAAGCCTGGCCAAGGTGATGACTCCGATGAAGCCATGGCACATCTGGAGGATTTGGTTTCTCAAATGAATCTCAGTCAAACAGGCTTCGACCTTGCTTGTTTGGCTGCATATGTGCGTTACATCCACGGCATCTCACGGGGTGGAACTCGTGAGAGTCGTGACAACAGGCTTGTCTCAATAATCAATATGTCTCAATCGCCCAAATCAAACTCCTTACAAGAAAACATCTCCATCCTGCTAGTATCCGGTCTCTATTTACATTGCTAATTATCGGGTTTGGGTCCCTCAGACTGAACACTTTTTGCTCTTCGGCCTTGTCAATGGAGGGTTTCAAGCCATTTGAGGGACTAGAAATCATAAGCAAAGATGAAAAACAACAGAATTGAGAAAGTAATGAAAGTATAATATGTAAATCACTCTTTTTTAATCTCTGTTCGACGGGAACAATTGCCAATTCTTATCAATTCTTTAAACTACTCCGATGATTCCGATGGTTACACCCTTGGATGCACTGCAAAACGTCCAAGGACGCGCTCGCCTAAATTGAAGACGCAGGATTCCAGGGGCACAGAAGTCGCGCAACATTTTGCACATCATCACTGAGCATGGAACATTAATGGAACATGGTTTGGCCATGTTTGGCCTCATTGGGTACCTGTTTGATCCTTTTTGAATGCTAAGATTTGCAGGATGACATGAAAGAGGAGTTCCAGGGCTGCAATGCGCGGGTTTGCCATGGCTTTACATGCGGTGATTGTTGTACGTATAAATAAATAAATAAATCTATATATATATAAAGATATGATACAAAACATTTTGCCGAAACAGAAAATAACAGTCTCGGTCGCCTTGTTTGGCGCTGACGGGAGGTACGGGCGGGAGACACCAGCAGAGAGAGGGAATGTTTCTGGCTGGTTGGACTGAAACATTGCGGTCGCATAGCGCGGTTGTGTCGCTGTGCTCACCATCTCCGCCATCTCGCACCATCTCGCAAGACGGCGCAGACGGCAAGACGGCGCAAGACGGAACAGACACAACAGACGGCGCAGACGGAGCACCGACAAAACCTGCCACGCTTTCCGCCCGCAATGGAATGAAGGTTTTTTTCCAGTTCGTAATTCCTGGGTGGATAGGACAACAAACTTCTTGAGAGCTGTCCACGACATTGATGCACATCGCGCCAGCCATAGATTTGGTTGCGGAAAACAAGGGGTATCCTTATATCATCCTAGATCATAGCCCTGCCAATAGGATTTGCATGGATTTGCTACAGCTAACCCACTTGCATTGCAAGAAATTTGAGGCTGTACCAATAGGGGTTTGATATGGTCACGCGACGCAGGACGTCAATATAATATATTCAAATCCAATAGGATTAGCTGCCGAGAATTTGTTTGTATTAACTTGTGCCCTTCAAAATCATCGCTGTGCGCAATGCTTCGGCTACTTTTAACTACATCTCCAAGTATGGATGAAACAGGCTGTGCCATGGTGATTCTTCTTCCCTGATGTGACTTACCACTACCTGATGTGACTTCTCCGTATCGCCGCCGTGCCATGGGGATGATGTGACTTTTCCCGCCTGATGTGACTTAAGTACGGTGCTCGTATGATATGATGCAGTCGTATTATGTATGTGCGCATCAGACAGCAGAATTCGCCATTGTTTGAGTAATACAGTATTTACAGTCAGATCTCTTTTTAAGAATCTCGAGCTGGATTCGAATGATCGAAGGAAAATCACTTGAAATTAAGTCACGAGTAGCCTTGGTTTGCCGGGATTGTTTGGCAGAAGTTGCTCTTGTTGGAAGGTATCTCCGGGGACTGGCTTGAATCCCTGACTAGCACCTGACGCAACAACTGTCGTTGCGGTGCCACGATGTACATACAGCATATCTGCTATTAATTGATATATTGATATATATATATATATACAAATATTGATGATATATGTAGATCATGTACAGTAGATTGGATGGTACACCTGGCTGCTCCTGAGAAGCTACACCCGGAAAAAGATTGCAAGTCATCTCAGCCTCCTGCAAGCTTGCTCACATTCCTGAACTTGGATGACGTGGGTCAAACATCTGGTTTTGAGTGTTTCGTGATGCAGGTCATTCCTACCCACTCGCATTTGGACGTTGAATTCGGAGCTGCTGAACCTGCCTGCCTGGCACATGCGCTTGAAGCCCAGGAGCAAACACTTTGAAAGGCCTGTTGCTAAAATAGGTTAATGTTACTGTACATGTAAGTATCTTGAGCGTTGTGCAATGGAAGCAGACAAATTGTCACAGGATTGTGGACTTTCAGATCTTTAAGACTGAGCTCAGAAACTATGTATGCCAAGTGCTCTTCACCAAGGCTCATGGATTTGCTGGTGTGGCGCTGAGATGAGTGAATTGTGATCTTCGGCCTGCATCCGCTGCTGCAATCATCGGATCTAGGAACATCTCCAATTTAATTCATTGCATGTTTTGAAGCGCTTTGACGATTGCTTCCGTGACAGAAACACAAGGCAACTGTGGACATTCCTGACTTCGATATGGTCTTGAACCATGGCGATTTGCCCTTGCTGAGGCCAGTGTGTAACTTGTGCATCAAGCCGACATCCAACATCATTCAACCTTCCAAAAGCAGCTCTACCGAAACTATCCGCCAGGAAGTCCATGGGCAAGCCACCCTTCTATGGCCCCATGGACAAGGAGGCAGTTTTCAGCCTGCAGAATGTCTGCAGAATGTCAGGCAGCGTGTCTTATCCCTAATTTTCACATGTGCTGCTGGGAAGGCACGCACTCCAGCCCCTCTCTTCAGCATTTGCGCATCCGAAGATTTTTGGGACATTCTTTTTCCAAACGTGTCGGCCTTGGGATGCGCACTTTTGGCTTGATCACCTCCTTGAAACTAGGGACAAAAATGCTACGCTACCAAGATTTGATCTTGTGATCTTCTCATATTCTTCTCTACATGTACTACATGCTCATAATATCTCATAATGCAGATGAATTCAGCAAGGTGTGCCGGCCTGCTTTAGTGAACATGTGCCCTGCTCAGTTCAGCTTGGCTCCGGTCACAATTGCCTCTTGCCCTTTGCCACATTTTGCCACTCACCCGAAAATCAGGTCTGGGATGTCTTCAATACCGTGGGAGGACAAATCCTCTATTGCATTTTGGAGGGGTACGGACCGTGGGGCGGTGAACTGGGACAGATCCTCAGTGAATATCAGTGAATACAACCTGAGGATAGCTGATCGGATAGCTAAGGCAGCTAAGAGCAGGATACAGATTGCATGCAGATGCTGTCGGGGTGGCAGATGCATTGGGGTCCTGGATGAATGCGTGCCGAGGCCATCGAAGTGCGGGACATGTACAAGGGCTCTCCCAGGACCTTGACCGAACTTCATCGAACTCTAAAATTATCCAAACACGGTACCCTACCGTCCCTACCAATGCTGACAAAGGCGCATAGCCGCATAGCGCAGTAGCCTTCAGCTTCATCCCAAAGCCACAGGAAGCGCTTCCTGGATGAGTGGGCACAGAAGGACGAGTTTGCTAGGACCTCAATTTTAATAGCTGCAGGAATAGTTGCCGCAAGGCTTGACAAGATGTAGGGTGCTACATGTCATATCATGTCATTATATGTCGCATTCTTGTTTTTTCCCTCCGGGTTATGCAACCCCTTGAGCTCAGTAGTACCCGCAGCAATCGTACACCAAGGATATGGCGTTTCTTGAAGATGATCTTTTGAACGCAACTGTGGCAGCGCCCTTTCTGCCTGGCTGTACTGTGCATTCCGACCATTTCAGATCTATTCTGCATTTCGGACGTGCGGGACATTCGCAACGCGGACAAGGTCAATACAGATCCCAGCTTTGTCCCCTTGGATCAGTCGCGGGCTCGCCAGCTCTGGGCATACAGACATGTGAGAAACTGGTTGGAGGGACGTCAGTCTGGTGCAAGCCCAGGTGGCCAAGATGGCGCTATTTGCTAGATTTGCCCGGTGGTTGCCTTGGCATTTCTATGCGTGTTTTCTCACCAGCGATTTGCAATCGCCATGGTCAGACTCGACTGGATTTGCACAAGTTTTGTGGATTCTGTTTGAGGCAATGGCTACTCCGGCTCTTTGAAACAGAAGCTAACGGCCAGCTCTGCTGTGCTCTTCCTGAATGATGCCAGCAGCTCAACCCCTGAACTTTGAATCCAAAATTTCATCCAAGCTGCTAGAGCTCCATAGCAGCGCAGTGGCTAGGTGAACGTGCCTGGAGCGAAGCCTGTCTATGAACATTATCATGGTGGACTCCAGGAAGAGAATGCATTGCTGCCATGCACGGAAAAAGTGGAAAGGTACTCAACGTACCCCAAAGGAGTCGCGTAGGAGTTCCAATGGAATTCCAGGCTGAAGGCTGATGGCTGGTCATAGTATCGATACTACTGTACGTATCTGTACGTCATTTTGAGTGTTGTGTGGTTTCGAACGAGCTCATAGATGGAGGGAGGATTCAACATGCTTCAACCGTAGAGCACAGATATATACAGATATCAGATATGTATAGATATGTGGCGATGCAGAGGCAGAGAGAGAGAAACAGAAAGAGAAAGAGAAAGAGAGAAAAGAGCAAAAGACAGGGAGAGAGAGAGAGAGAGATATATGAATCATGGCCGGCAGAGCCACATGCCATGCTGAGCTTGCTGCTTTTTTTGTCGGTGAAGAGCCCGGGAAGTGAATAGACCCTCCAGGAAGTAAGGACATTCATTTGCTTTGCTTGCATTTGCAGCAGAGAGCAGGATGGGGTACACGTTCTCTTGATGGGCATGGGCGATGCTGGCGAAAAGGCCACTGAAAGCAATCAAATACAATCAACATCAATCAAGTGCATCCAAGATTGTTCAAATGGAGCTGTCCTGTGCAGACCTGTCAGGTCAAATGGGCTCAAGAACATGATGCAGAAATGCAGGACTGATTGATCCTTGACACCCTCATTTCAGTTTTTACATGGTTTTCCTCTAGACCACTTGAGACACATGCGCCGAACGTGTTTGAGGAGATGGTTCGCAATGCAAACAGGCAGGCTGCCTTGCCAAATTGACAGTCAGTGAAAACTATTGTCACCATCCCTGCACACCTGGGCGCCAAGAACATCGGAGAACCCTTAAGGTACATGAAGGATTTTGAGAAGCTGACGCAATGCTACCTGTGGTTTCTGCTCACGCACTTGGCATCTCTCCTAAGGCCTTTGCACGTGAGCATTTTTGAGGACAGGGGTTGCTGTGGTGGTTGGTTCGATGGCTGGACGCAGGTACCAGCCTGATCATGCACAAACTGGAGCCTTCGGGCGAGCGCCAGATTCCTGGGCAAATCACTTTACTTCAAAAGTGCGAGGCTGCCACAGACATGCCAAAGCATTGATGATCATTCATGCGTGTTCATTCATGATATTCAGTATTCAGCCAATTTGCGCCCATCCAACGGTTCGGATGCATCTTCGCTCGTGGTTGTGAACCCACTTGCTCATGTCCGTCTAACCGCAGTCTAAGCGCACAGAACATTTACAGGTGGAGTCTCAATCTTTGCCCTTAAGGATCTGGTGTAATTAATTGTGTTGCCACACTGTTTCGACGCGTTTCAACTAGTCGTCGCGGCAGAATGCGGCATATGTATGCAATTGTATGCATATGTGGCATGTACGGGTGTGTGTATCACTAGTTCATCAGCCCCCCAAAAAATAGCTTGCAACGATTCCATGGGGAACTGAGGTCTGTCCGTGTCATGACTGTACATCGGCGGCCCTTGAGGCCAGAAGAACTTGCAACAAATATGCAAATACATACAAATACTATCAAATACTATCAAATACTATATTTAGGAGTTGCAGTTCCATCTTCTGGCCAATCAGCTGGGGTGCTGAACCTGCCAAGTAGCCTTTTCAGATCTTTTCAGCTCGCTTTCAGCTTGACTGCTCAACTTCCTGAGATGGAGAAAGAGAGAGAGAGAGAGTCCATCTTCTGGCAACTGCCAATTCCCCGCCTGCGATTACAACTCCTTTGATAGACTGACACAACCGCTGCTCTTGATGCTCCGTTCTTGTCTCGAACCTTGTCAGGAAAGAGGCCTCGGTCTTCAGGAAGGAATGCGAGCGCCTACGGACAGAGAACGAGAAGTGACGGCAGGGGCGACCTGCACCTGCTGCACGTAGCGACCAAAACAGGGCAATGATGTGGGACTGTGGGACCTGTACATTAAAAAGGCACCAGACACCCACCAGAGGATACTGCTCCTGAGAAATTGTCGAGGTTCGTTTGCGTCATTTGTCCCAGTCAATCTTGGCTCTTGGATGCTCTTGGCGCAAAAGGCTTCTTCGCAAATAGCTGCAGCGCAGTGTTCTTCTATGATCTTCTATATGCTCTTCCTTCACCACAACTGTTTGATCAGTCACATCATCCTTTCCGTGTGAAAGTGTTTGGCGGATCCAAAGCTTTCTCGGAGGAGAGAGACTTGTGGCACTTGGCGCAGCAAATTCGGCCCAAGCGCATTCCAGAAGAACCTTGTATTCAGCGGACTTGGCTTGTGCTGGGGCCTTACTGGTTTGCAATGGTTTGCATTCAGTTCAACAGCTTGACTTTGATCAACGCCTGACTTTCACACAGTATCATAGTGAGATGATGAATAAGAACGGTCCGAACATGCCACTCATGATGTTGGCTGCCAAAAAAAGTATTGTTTTGCCTGGCCCTCGGGACACAAGGACGGGATGCCAACCGTTCTGCCAACCCCATCACCTCTCGAGACTCACATCGAGGATGCCTTGAAGCCTTTTGACGACTTGCAAGTGCCTGGGATGGATCACATCAATCAAACCATGGAAACACAAGACGCGCGACAAGACGCAAGCAAGCCGAGTAACTTCGAGCAGGGCAGTGCATCACATGTCTTTGTGCTTCATGTTATTGGCGTCGCAAGCCCAGGCCTGCGACACAGTTGGCGGCATTTTTGTGGCCGTCCTGTGTGTCTTGTCTCTGGCCGCTCGGCCCACTCCAAAACACTGAGAAAGATTCCGCATCATCTCAGAATCATCTCGGCATTTGTGCCAAGGTTTTCATGCTGTTTTCACACGTACGTGCTGCAGACAGCCTCGCTGCGAGACTATATAGACGAAGTCAGTCACCCACTAGCAGAGTCAGACCACCCTGAGTCACTCAGCCCCCCTCGTCGAAGTCCGTCACCCTCCACACAGCCAGTAGTGGCGAGGGATGACTGACCTCAGGGCCCTGGGCGACGAGGATGGCGGGGAAATTGTATTACATCAATATCGTGCATCGTGATATCGCGTTTACTTCTGTCTGTATGTTGTTTTTTGGGGTTGGTTTCAGCGTTATTTACGGCTTCACCAGGTTTCTTTAGGGTTGGTTCAGGGTTGTTTCGGGGTGTATTACGGTCTATCTAGGGTTGGTGTTAGGGTTGGTTTATGGTTTCTGTAGGGTTTCGTCATGGGTTTATTTCGGGTCTTGGTTTGGGGTTTATTTAGCCTTGGCTTGGAGATTTTTAATTAAGATTTTTAAGGGCTTCTTTTAGGGTTGATGTAGGCTTTCGTCAGGATTTGTTTTGAGCAAGGTTGGTTTGGGGTTTGTTTAGGGTTGGTTTAATTAGGGTTTATTTAGGTTTGGTATGGTTTGGTTTGTTTAAGGTATATTTAGGCTTGGTTTTGGCATTCACTTGGTTTAGGTTCTATTTAGGGTTAGTTTCGGGTTAATGTAAGGTTGCGTTAAGGTTTGTTTTAGGGTCTATTTAGAATTGATTGGGCTTCGTTTGGGGTTCACTTAGGCTTGGTTTAGGGTTTATTTAGGTGTGGTTTACTGTAACATTTCGTCAGGGTTTGTGTGAGGCTTGGTTTAGGGCTTCTGTAAGGTTTGTTTTAGGGTTTATTTAGTTTTGGTTTGAGGTTTATGGCTGTTTGGTTTAGGGTTTCTCCAGGTTTGGTTTACGGTTGAATTATGTTTTCGCTTAGGGTATGTTCAGGCTTGGTTTAGGGTATATACGTGCATTTAGGCTTGGTTTAGTTTTGTCAGGGTTTGTTTTGGGGTCTATTTAGCGTTCACTTACATAGTGTTGGTTTGGGGTTTCTTTCGGGTTGCTTTAGGTTTTCTTGAGGGAATCTTTGTTGTTGACTTTCCGTTTTCCCAGGGGTTCCTTGATCCTTCCGGCTTGCAGGGGTGACCGGCTCTTTGTCTGTTTCTCTATCATGGTTTCCCTGCTTCCCCCTGCTGGTGTGCAATCGTGAATGCTTCTGTCGTGCGACTGACTCGGGTGAGTGGCTCTGACGCCGACCGCCTCGCCGCCTTCTACAGCATGTGGGTTGAAGATCCAGCAAAGTACTACAGGTTTCCCTTCACAGCCCCCAAACTCTTGAGTCTTCATGCTTGTGCAATTTATGCGCAATTTTGAGGCAGTGTGCTTGTTTGGCTACCGTATCTACAAGGTCCGGTGTGCCATTACTGCATCAGCATAAATCTTGAAATTTTAGCACTATCTGATACTATCTGCCCACATCTGCCTGGATCTGACCAAATCAGTCAAGATTGCTTGACGGTTAGTATCACATGGTTGAATCTTGCAACTTTGATTTATGCGGCGTCGGCCATACAAGCCAGCCATACTGTGATCACACGCTTTTACATCCATAGTACCTCAGCCCCAGCTTCACTTCACGCAATCCACGCTCAAAATTTGCACAAACTGGTCCGCTCTGAACATCTGCAGTTTGCTTTTGTGGTCTTTGCCTTCCTGGTCAGTTTTGGAATCGAAGCCGCTGTTGGCTCTGCTTGGCTGGCCAGCAACCCTGAGCCAAACGGCGTGACAGAGAAGGCCGGTTTTGTGCTCCGTCGATATCAGTTGTTTTATTCTTCAGAAGTTTTTCTAGGAAGAAAAGGGCATAAAAGGGCTACAGTACTAGAGAACATGTATGAACATGTTTGGTCCTGCAAATGCTACGGTACAAGTCTTGCTATCGCAGCGGTGTCCCTTTCAGGTGATCATTCTGGTGTGCTCCATCCTCTGGGGAACGCTTTTCCTTGTAGCTTTTCAAAATCATGCGTTTTATGTTTTATGTATTTTTATGACATGTTATGATAGTGATGACTCATGATGTGATCTGATGCTGCTAGCACGATCTGGTGCAGCGCGCTTCGTTGGATAATTTCCGTTTTATTTGTTGCCTTGTTTTGCTGCATGGATGAATCGAACATGGAGTGAACACTACCCTTTTGACATCTTTTGATGCGGTAGCCATCGGTAGCCTAGGTCCTCGCACAGCGATACCGTGACACCATTGAGCAGATTTTGGGCTTTGTCTTCGGCATTT
Source organism: Cladocopium goreaui (assembly GCA_947184155.2). Classification (NCBI taxonomy): domain Eukaryota; class Dinophyceae; order Suessiales; family Symbiodiniaceae; genus Cladocopium; species Cladocopium goreaui. Next base: position 293,768 of record CAMXCT020004013.1, on the reverse strand, counting down.
GTCTTGGCCTTGTCTTCACCATCGCCGTGCTCTACATTCTGCAGAAGCCGCCTGGAACTTGCCAGAGTCAAAGTGCTGTAGTATGTAAAAGGATTGATGAAGCATATATGAAGCATGAGCATCTATGAGCATCTCAAAATTCAGTATCACTCATTTCACTTGCACACTGTTAGTATCTGTTAAAGTTACACAGTTATAATCAGTTATAGTTATATACATTTGCCATCATTTGCCGTATTTTTCTGCACCATTGCCGGTATGTCTTCATTGATGATAAAGAAACAGAACACATGAACAAGAATCACATAGATGAACTTGCATCACTCGCCACAGGGCTTGACACTATCTTCCGAACCACTTGTATTGATTAAAGAGCCAAAATCAATGGGAGGTGGTGCGATGTAGCAATGTCTGAGCACAAGGGCGACAAGGGGATAGGGGACATGTTTACCCATTGGATCCCATTGTTTACCCATTGGTCTATTGAGTCTATTGGTTACCCTTGCCATCCACCAAGGCCATTGGACTCAGCCCTGGGTTCTCAGTACCAGGGCTGGGAGAACTTCGCAGGCTGCGCATGACTGGGCCATACTGGGCCATACTGGGCCGAATCTGATTGATCGTGAAATATTGTGAATATTATTCTGAATATTCGTGAATGGCTATTTCGAACCTTCTCTATGACATTCTAGGATCAAATAACGTACTGTATATCACTGTATCATGTTTATCCCATACCTTGTCCTAGAACATCATCGAAGCATGCTGGCCTTTTTTTGATTGATTCTCGGGCGAGGCATCACGCTTGGCGTCCCAATTGCTCTTTTGGCCGGCTACATCTGCAGGATATTCTCGTCAGTTCGTTTGAGCATGTTGCCTCGATGTTTTTTTTTTGCCGGATTTTGACTCACTGCTGCTTCAATTGTTTGAGAGCGAAACCACCTAATCTATTCGGTGTATCCCTTCCCTGTGGCGCGGTATTGGTGTATTTCCGAGCCGTTTTCTCTTCATGTTTTCCTAAACGGTCCTCAGCAGTTCAGCAGCGATTCGGATGATTTGGCGCCAGGAATTGGGTCATGATTCTGGTCATGGCGGTGACCGCATTGGTTGGAGCGGCTGCTGCTTGGCGCTGGGGCAGGGCATTGATCGGATGCACGGAGCAGGCCAGGCAACCAGGTGGTGGAGCCTGACTCAACAGGTAGTTTGATCACTATGATCATCTATGATCACATTATCATTCATCAACTGCTCATTGCACATTTATTGTAAGATGATGCAAAATCATCGTTATCATTCATCATTGATTGATCATTGTATATCATTTTCTCCAATCTTTGATTGCAATTCGTCATATAATTTGTCTATGCATTGCTAATCTAACTCCGGACATCTCCGGACAGGGCAGGAGCTGCCCGGCATGCCCCCCGCTGCATCCTGTGTAGGCAGACTCGAGCATTTTGGACAACCACTTTGTCAATTTGGTGATCTTCGTAGGCCGAGTCAAAGGAGCGTAACGATGCGTAACGAATCATGGATGTTTTCCTTGACCCATTCTCAGAGTTTAAGGCACTGTGTTGATCTCTGTCGTCGTGTAGCGCTGGCTTGAAGATTCATTGAAGATATTCACTTTTTTCAGGGGCTTGTTCCGAACCATTACCAACAACAGGATTTCACTTCACTGTTTGGCAGGCCTGGCATTGGTCGGCTTGGCCGTGCAGTTCTGCTTCCGACCCAAAAAAATCACCCACCAAGGCAGCTCCCCCAAGCACCTTGGGCTTTGGTGGGGCTGGCTGTTCGCAGTTTTTCTTGCAGGGCTAGGATGGCTAGTTTCCGGGAAAGTCCGTAACAAAAGATGTGCATGAGGTTGCATGAGCATATCTGCCACATATGCAGCACACGCATGCACATGCTGTTTGCAACATGAAACATCCATTACATTCCATTACATATATTACATTTCCAGCACTTAGACTTCACAATTAGTCCAATTCCAGTGAAACAAATTGAGCGGGGTGCTGGCGTCAAAAAGGCAGTGTACATGAAGAAGAAGAAGCCGAGCGTGTCGAGCCACAGGGGCCATAAGAGTCTGCAGCTTGCTGGCCTGCGAAGACTTGGCCTAAGAGGTGCAGCTCTGCAACTGCTGCAGTCAAAGCAACACATAGCAACACATAGCACCCAGATACACCCAGGATCACCCAGGAAAAGGATGGCACGGGCTCCAGGCTGCCAGATCTCCAAACACTATCTGATATCTCTACTCGACCTTAAACATTCTATACATTCTATACATTTTCTATACATTCTTGAATCTTATCATGCCCTTTCTCAGACTTCTCGGATCTAGATAACTAATTTCAAACTCCCACAACGCTTGGGGGAGGGCTAATGGTGGTACCATGTAGGAAAAATCTTGCGGCCTTCCCAAACCAGAAGAGGTTCAGGCTTAAGTCCCTTATCAGGCGGAGTCTCGCACAATCGATACTGCTTCCTGACAGACTTTGATGTCCACTTAGGTGTTCGATTTCAAATTGTCACTCCATGATTCTGATTATCATTGCGCCCCTCTTTGCTCAGTGCTAGTTGCGCAACCCAATCTTCCCCTGGCAGGCGAGCTATTTCACATGCAGATTTGCTGGGACGCATCGTATAGGGATCCCACGTACAGAAGTTGCTGGGAGACGTACAGAAGTTAGGAGATAAATTTGCAGAGCTCTGCCAGTAAAGAAGTGTTCTGACCTTGAGCCCCTTCAGGAATGGAGGCTCTCAGGGCAACCGTGTAGGCAGGTTCTGTTTTTGGCATAATTTGCCCGCGGACTGCAACAGTGCAGCCATTTGCTTGGACTCAGAAGAAGTTCCAAGCATTCCCGACATGCGATCGCTTTTAGATCGATCTGCATCCTTTGCATCCAGTTTTTGGCAAGTTTGCAGAAGTAAATGCGCTGTACTTGAATTCATGAATTACTTTGATGTTCTTGTGTTGAAGAAAGGTTTCATGTCTTCGAAGAGAGGGTTGCAAGCATTGAAAGAATCTTCAAGACATATTTCAAGAGGCAAGTTGTGTTCAGCTAGTTGTGAGGGAATGAAATTGGCATAGATTGCCGCTCTCGCATTCCTACTTTGGGAATTGAACCATGTAGCGGAATTGTTGCTTCCCCTTCAAGGCGAGTCAGGTTTTGTCAGCTTCAAGGTTGATGAGTTTACATTTCGCGAGCTGTTCTTGCCCTTCTCATTGCTTGAGCTTGAGCTCCATTGCATGTTCACTTCCAGGGTTTTGGATTTCGGGTCATTTGTGCTAGCCATGTGCTTTCCACAGTGCCGATTGCTCTCGACCCGCACCGAATCTTATAGAATGTCAACGATGCTTGGCTCAAAGAGCGGTTATTGTTTTTTTTGTTTGATGCCTGCTTGTTCGCAACATCACTGGACTAAGACAACAAGCTAAAGTGAGTACGTGCCTAAGATGATTTCCAGAGATGTGCCATTATATGAGGGGGTGGCAAGACCTCATTTGCTTTTTCACTCCAAGGGCAACCTACTACAGCAAGGTTATGTTTGCTCCAGAAATAACATGGCTGCTGAAGCCTTTAAAGGGGAACAGAACCGTGGCCAGGTAGCACTGGCCTTTACACAAAGGCAGTGCTCACCTTTCGACAATAGCCCAGGCAAGCTGAAGCTTTGGGAGCGGCTTTGGCGGCTCCGCTCTCTTGTGAAGCTTCGAGGGTTGCAAGATGTTGCAAGGCTGCAAGAATTGGCGGCCGTAGATTCATCGGAAATTTATGGAAATGGCATGAATGAAATGGCCAGAAATAGTCAGAAACCTGGACAGTGCTCACTTAAGAAACAACGATAGTTTGACAGGGACGTCGCTGCTTCTTAATTTTTCATTCAAAATCACATGGTGAAACAGGGGTACGAGTTCTTCGCACCCAAGGCTCTTGTTGCATCCAATGTTGTTTCTGAAGCCTATTGTTTCCGCCATTGTCTAGTATTGTCTAGTGGCGGTAGATGGCGGTAGGCACGATAGCCTCATAATTACTTTGAATCCTTTCGTTTGAGTCATGTCATGTTTTTCAATGCTTTTCATTTCAAAAAAAGCCTCATCAGGGGGGTCAGATTGAACACCGACACATCAGTGGTTAGTGAGCTTCACGCCTGTGAGTCTGGCTCGAGCTAGTTCTTGGTGTACAGACATGGCTGCGCCCGATGAGCTTGTGGCGTTGAATGACCGCTTAGAAGGGAGCAAGGAGGCTCGTGGTGTTCGTGGTGGTTTGGGACGTGTCAAGGGGTCCCAGCAAGGGCCTTGGGGCCAGGGATTCTTCGCAGCAGCCGGAGCCAAATGGACACCTGCTGGGGAAGACCCTTTGTACCGTCGTTTCACTCGTGGCCCTGTTCTCGGGGCTGCCAATATGGAAGAAGCTGAAGCGCAAATCTGGAAAGCACATGCCGAAGCTGCTCTGCTTGAAGCTGGTGGCCAATTGACATGGCAAAACTTACGGGATCAGGTTGTAGAACGCCGCCGCCAAGACTTTGCAGAAGGAGATGTGCCAGACACTGCTCTGTGGCCATACTTGGCTCTTGCGCATGTCCCGAAGGAATGTCTTAGTGAGAAGGATGCCTTTGTTAGACTCAATGAGTCAAAGCGTGACTGACCTGACTTGTGCTTGGCAGGCATGGACACAACCACCAGCTTTGTCTCTACACGGAAGTGAAACGCACTTGAGCGCAAGCGTTGCATCTAAAAAGGTCTCAAATTGCAGGGTAAACAGGTTCGTGTGGATGCATTAGAGTCAACTTAGCCTACTCGATGAGGGGGGCGATGCTTTGGCTTGCTGCAAGAACCGAGGTTCCATGCGCCAAGTGATCTCTCACAGTGCTTGGCACAGGCTTGGGAAATGTGCCTTGTCAAACATTATCAGCTGTTGTCACATGTTTTCAGCATGTTCATCAGTGCTTGTGAGCCAATGGTGGTCACCAGTTCTCACAATTTCGATCATTTAGTCTCGAGGCATCGGAAGGTCCAATGTCCATTGAATCTCTCTCTCTCTATAATATATGCTATGCTATGTGTGTATGTGTGTGTAGATCCAGCATAGAACCGCACATTGACATTCACACGCGATCACACGCGTATGTTTATAATTATTAATCTTGTTTGGGGTGTCATGTTTGCCCAATCTCTCCCAGACACGGCTTCAGAATGCACGTGCAAGTGAGAATAACGAGATGCCGCTCCAAAGAGGCAGGGTAGGGCGGCCGTGCTTTCGCAAGGTGTTTTCTTGCGTTTTCTTACCATGTTCTTTCAATGTTCTTTCCATGCCAATGAAACTCAAATGTTGTGCCCAACCCGGTCCCAGTCTGACAGTACGATTCATTGTGTGGTTGTTCGCTATGTGGCTCAAAGGCTTGACCGGCCCAGCCCTTCCACCAACAAAGTGAAACAGGATGAAACAGGCTTAGGCGAAGACAAAGATGGAGTCGCAAGAAATTAAAGACGTACTGTGAAGCACCCGCACCCATTGAACTGGCCCGTTCAAGTGATTAGTGTTTGTATATGTTTGTATATTCTGGGTAGATGAACATCCAGGACCGAGAGAACACGGTATGATAATGATAAGTGCATTATTATTATTATTATTATTATATATATATATAAAAGAGAATCGCGGAGGCACAGCTTGCAAGTGGAGGACAACTTCCCGCAAAACTCCGTAGTGATGGCATAATGGGCGTGTCTTGTAGCAACTGCGGTTGCAATGAGGAACCAAATGATGCAAAGATCCTGCAGACCGCAGCTGTTTGCAACACGACATGTGAGGACTCCCTGGATGACATGGTGGTTGAGAAAACAATCTCAACGAAGCAGCTGGAAGTCGAATTTGAACTGCCAGATGGCTCTGTCAGAGTGATCCGCTTTACTCGACGACCCCTTGGCTTGGACTTCAACAGGCACATGCCCATCACCATGAAACACGTGAGACCAGGTAGCCACGCTGACAACTTGGGAGTAGAGCAAGGCTGGCGGATTCGGTCTCTACATGGCTATGCTGTCACCCAACTTGCCTTCCAGGATGTCTACCGGGCCCTGAGGGAGTCATCGGAGCACCTGCAATAAGTTGTGCAACCGGCCCTCTGCAGGCCTCTCTATGTACACTATTGGGACATATTGGGACCTCAGATAAGATCTGAGCACGTTTCATATGTGAAATCATACACTGCAATCTGAAGCATTGCGCATCAACTCGGCAAAAACTGTTGCGCCATTTGAGTGGATCCGTCAGCACTGGGAGAGTACGAGGTGAATGACAAAGATGTGCAAGTCTAAGGAGTTGAACACAGAACATGGAGTGGGTAAAGAACGGTCGTGTGGGAGGTTATCTGGTTGTATCTTCCGTGGGCCGGCACGTTTGATGATATAACATGATATAACTGGGGTATAGGAATCATATTGATTATATTGATTGGTACCGGTGGTGAAACAAATCTCCAAACCACGTGCACTCACAGGACAGAACCGAATATGAACCGCATGATTTCTGTGTTGGATTCACTGTTATGATTGAACTAGGAGACTAGGTTAAAGGATGTTAAAGGCCGCAATGACTGGATGCAACTCCTCACCCTGACCCTGGCCACATGATAACACTGACATAACTCTCCCAGCTCCTTGATTAGATTGGTGGTCTAGGACCCTAGGATGACTGAGAAGAAGACAAGCAACGGCATCCTCCTTGGAATTATCTCTAGAAAATAGGATAAATAGGTAACCTGGGGGCACGATTCTATAGAGATGAGGTTGGTAGGCCAGTTTTTGCTATAGAATGGTACATGGATTGCGCCCATCCAGTTTGGGGAAAAAAACATATCCAAAGTGCCACCAAACTATTATGTGCATTTGTTTCCCATAGATGCATCGAGAAATCCAGATGGGTAATCCATGTCAGCACAAGGGGCATCCCTGGTGCAAGAGCGAGTGCGATTCTTCTTTGCCAGGTCTGCCAGGGTGCTGGAGCTGTTTGGTTTCACCTCATCATGCAGAACCTGGTCCTATGCTTCAGCTGATCTTGGAGTGCAAGACTGCTTTGGTGCAACTTGTCGGCAAACACTTTGAACAGAAACGTAGTGGGGGGCAGTGTAATAGCATCCGACTAGTTAAAGAAATAAACATGCCATATATGCCATGGACATGGATTGAGCAGATGTGTTTGTCCACCATTGGTGGGTGGGGTTCCCTTTCCCGCCAACCCAGGACATGAACGGAAAGTGCTTGTGAAAGCACAGCCACCACGCACACGCAAACGGCGGCCTGTGAGAGCTACCGGTGATTCTCGCCATATTTTCACTGGTTCTTGAGTGAATTTCCTTGCAAGAATTCATATGCCGTCGCTTTGACGGTTTGGCATTCTCGAGCTGGGGGCGTGTGAAGAAAGTGAGATGAGCGACCCTTTGCAAGCTGTGACTTCAGTCACGCCCACTGGCAAACCGAAGCGCAAAACCGAAGCGCAAAACCAATACCCTCACCCCCACCGCAATTGTACATGATTATCTGAGGCGCCTTTGATCATGGCCTACCTCCTGGTGGCAGAGGCCATGATTTCATTTTACCTCATTCACTGTCACAAATGTATACAAATGTTCACAATATAGTGAAGTATAGACTCGTACTATCTCGTACTATGCAGCATAATTTTGTAGCATGCTAGAATACTAGAGCAGTGTTTGGATATGTTTGGATCATAAGAGGGACCTGCTTACGCTATGCGGTGTTGCCCGCTTTTTTATCCAACCGGTTTCGTTTGTGGAGTGGAAGGCCAAGATCCCGATGGGCGATGAAGATGCCTACACCTACTCTGGCGTTGCTGGATTCTCATTCGGCTCGTTACATGGTGGGTATAAAAACATATAAAAACACTATTGAGCAACTGGAGTTAGCTGATAGGTGCAACACGGTGCAGTTGAGGGTTGAAGATGAGGTAAGGATTGTAAGCCATTGGTAAGAACCGTGAATCAGACGTGGCTCAAAGGCCATGCAGCTTGTTGATGAGCTCAACGAGGCTTTGATGAAAGTTCACCATGGCTCACCTTTCATGAAGCACGGGATAATTCTTGGCACTTATTTTGAGATATTTCGGGTATTTTCGGGTAATTCACGTGAATGGCAGCGGGTAGTTAGGGTGGCATCATGTCGTATCATGTCGTATCATCCACCCAATGTATCCAGTCTATCTCATCCCATACATGATTTCTGTGTGTTCATTGATTTCGATACACACACATGATATATTAAATATGCATAGTGAGGCACACACACATACTAACACACACACACAAAAAAAAAATCATTCGCGCATACACCATACACAGATACGTACAAGCGATGGATATTGTATACTACTCCAATGCGCAATTGTCTGGTGTGCGGCGCGCTGCGACTTATCTGAATCTTCGCGACATGTGCTGTGCGGCAAATTGTAGCTGAAATGACTGGCAGTTGGTGAAACCAATCCTAGCAGCCTGGCTCTCAGATGGGAGTTCAATCTTCCAGTAAGAAGGAAAGATTTGACACAAACCATTCTCACAGCTTGAGAATGCTATAAAGTCTATAAAGACGGCACACAATGCTTGTCGCACATTGTCGGGTTCTTCCAACCACCTAGGAGACCTCTGTGTGGCCATATCGAGAGGCTTTTGTCTGTGCCATTTTCATGTTGTTTCATGACTGTTTATTTGGACCTCCTGATGCTGGTTTGGTAATCAAGTCGAATCAAGCCGACGAATCAAGCCGACTCAACATTGGCAGTCAGTGTCTTACTGATTTTACTGCATTCAATATCATTCAATTGCCTTTAGCCGCTATCTTGTTTCGAAGGCTATTGCGCGCCTCCAGGCCACTGAAAGTGCCACATTGGAGGCCCAGCAACAGCTGGGTGTAGATACATGATGATGCATGCATGAAAGGGCATTAGATAGACCGAATATGATTGAATATGCACAGTCCAGTTCTGTCACATATGGATGTCTACCGCCAATTCCTATGTGAAATTTCATAATTCAATATCATGAATTATGTCCAGGACAGGAATATGTCCTGACTTGTCCAGCGCGAGTTCGAAAACCTACAATGAGAGAAAGAATCGGAAAGAGATCCTTCCGACCACCTGGGTTTCGGTGAAGTGGACTTCTTTCTGAGATGCGTTTCTTGCCGGTTATGTCTGAGAGGCACAAAAAACTTTTCCTTCTCTTCTCGGAGGTGCACGCGGTGTCCTGCCCTTGGAAGTTAAAGATAGGTGCAAACTGCAGGCAAAACATCAAAAAACCAACAGGTGTAGCGGAAGAACGAAATGGTGAATAAACTTCGAGTTGCAGCAAGAAAACTGATTCAGAGCATCTGAAGGCAATCTCACTAGAGTTCATAGTGGTTCACTGCAAAGAGCCCCTGGATTGGGTGGAGGCAGAGCCGACATATTTGTATAATCTTGCATTCTGCTGTTGCACTATGTAGATCTATGTAGATCTAGTGGATCTGGTTGTTGACCGTTGAACAAAAGCTTGTAGAAGTTTGTTCAATCCACGAGCTTGGAGGCAGATCTTCTCGGGATCGCTCCTGCTGGTCCACACCTTTGGCTGTTGAAACTGGCGATGACAGAGCTTGAATGATGATAATGATGGCATGAGTGCAAAGCACCCTGGAACCACAGTTCTTCAATTTCACACAATCCACATCAGAGCACCTTGATTATCTTGATTGATGGATCCACCGTTTGCTCAAAGCCTCAAGCCTATGAACGACATAAGCGAGGCTCCCAGCTGACTTTTTATGAGAAATGCCGACTCCTAAGAGCCTGCTCACAGACTGCTGCTGACTCTACCCAGATCTATCCAGCAATCCTTTTGGAGGAACCGTCGGAAATTGGATCTTACGCTGAGGTTCAGAAGAGCCAACATTTAGCAGCCAGCCCGGCCGTTTGATCGCCAGGGGGTGACTTCTTGCAAGACTGGTGGTGATCAGTGCAGGTGCCGTGATGCAGCACTTCTCCGCTGTGTCCATCAGATCCTGCATCTTGGCAGAAGCTAATTATTGTTGTCGATGTTCACGAGAATGACGCAGACCTGCTGAGCTCCTGTCATAACACCTTTGGTTTGCAGCGCGCACTTGCCAATCCAGAAGCAAGACTAAACTGCAGAACGCGGTCGCAATTGACACGGAGATGTACAAACCTTTAGAAGGGCATAGCAATATTAGATAATACATATGATAATATGAGTAACGATCAGACGAGTCTTTCTTGGGATGATCTAAAGTTGCTACGGTCCATCCAGATATGTCCAGATGAGATATCTAAGGCCGGGATCCTGTGAATGGCCCTCGAGGTGACGAGTGCCTCGGGTACTTGCTGGGAGCCCGAGCTGCACGAGCTGCACGAGCTGTGGCACTGTTGAAACGTGTTGAAAACAGTTGGCATGGGACCAAACAGGACATTCAGAGGACATTGGATATTTGCTGAGACAAAGAGCTGTGGCTTTTCCAATCGGCTTTCCCAAGGGCCCACATTGTCACAAATTACTGGAACCTGGCCACCTTCACGGTCTTTTTGCAGGCGACCCCTTGCACTTCTAGTACAGCACCATTGTAGAGCATAAAATTGGCATAAAACTGCAGCAATATGCAAAACTCTGCAAAACAGTTTGACACTTGCAACGCTGTGCACGGAAAGGCCGACCCACACGACCACTTGCACTTTTCGTGACCGAACCAAAGAGTGCTGAGGTTTTGGGTATGATCTCACGTTAATAGATTTGTAATGATTTATATAATTATATATATATAATATGATATGAATTGATATATAACAGTTTTCACTAGTCACTAGTCGGGAATCACGCAGGTACTTGCACAATGTTGTAAAGATGATTGCGGCCGCCACCTATGTTGAAACCTCAGCATATACAGTCCTATATGTCCTATAACTACTGTGCTTGGTGATGCCTGCTGATTTCAAGTGTCGTTGTATTGGCTTCTGATTGTTGAGAACAGTGAATGGGCTCAAGATCAAAGCTACAAATCTTGTAGAGAAGACATGTGGAGCAGCCGGCAGCTGTGCAGCATTGCAGGCTCAAAGTGCCAAGGCGTTTGACGACAACAAAGTGCAGTCAGAAATCCACGGCTCCACCTTGTGAGACGTGAGAAAATGACGCACACCACACCTTGTGTCACCAGCCTGCAGGGCATAGCTGAGCCAATCTCAGTGCGACTGCATGGGCAGCTCATCGCATCAAACATCAGCTAGCTGGACATCAGCTTTACAGGTATTTTCAGAGGCGCGAGACCTTTCCCAGCAATCTGCCACAAAATGGCACACTGAGATTTTTACAAGCAACACAGTCCTGAAAACTTGTGACAGATCTCAGCAGTGGCAGCAAGCAAGCGCAGTATGTGCTGCAGCTGTGGCAGAGACCTTGAGAGCAGATGTGGCGACGTGCAGCTCGGTGATTTGTGCTGCAGGACGGGGAAAGTTGTGGCAGGAAGCCTTTGCCTGGCTATTCCACTTTTGTTCTGCAGCTCTGGAGATCAACGAGATTGTTTACAATTCGCTTCTGACTGTAAATCCAGCAGATGCTTCATCAAGATGGAGATCATCCCTGTGCATCTTGGATGTTTTGAAGGTACAGCTTCGCAAGGACGTAGTATCATTCAACACACTAATTACCGCCTGTGATCGATCTAAAGATTGGAGCAAGGCGTTGATTGTTTTCAGGCACTGCCAGCAGGATTCAGTGGAGACGACGACAGTCTCCCTAGGAGCATCGATCTCTGCATGTCAAAGATCTACACAGTGGCAGAAGGCACTGGACATCAGCATGCAGAGGGGGAAGTGTGTGATGAGCAATGTGCTGCGCAACTCCCTCATCAGTGCTTGTACAACGGCAGGCGCCTGGCAGCATGCAATGACTTTGGCAGCGGGTGATGCAGGTTATGCGCGGCAGAATTTGCGATTTGACCATTTCACTATGAACACACTGATGTGTGGGCCTGGACGGCCTGGAGTGCAATGGCGAAGTGCCGTGCAGATGGCAGATAGGATGAGACTTCCTTGGGATTTGGTCACATACAATTCGGCATTCCAGGTACATTGTGACAGCGGCGAGTGGGAGCCTTCTTTTCAGTTGGTGCAGGAACTGAACAAGGGCAATTTGCGGCCCAACACTCTGACAGTTTCAAGTTTAATGTCTTCGTGCGGTCAGTTTCAACAATGGCAAGCTTCGTATGGCTTTTGTACTCAGATGATAGGTCTAAAGCTTGAAGCCAACATTGTTTTCTGCAATGCCATGATGAGTGCCAATGAGAAGCGGAGCAGATGGACAACAGCGCTGGAATTGCAGCAGAACACTCAGGATCTTGGAATTCGTCTTAGTGTGGTATCCTTTGGTTCTATCATCAATGCTTGTGAGAAAGAAAGGCGCTGGACTCTTGCGCTGGCTTTGGTGAATGTCCTTCAAGGAAAGAATTTGGAGTTTCTTTGTCCTGACCAGTTAGGTTCTTTGGAAATGTCTGGGTTTCATCTGGATTCTTTGGGAGCAGTCTGTATGATTGAGCCTTTTCGGACGGGAGTGACTACACCATTCCTGATAAATCATGTAGCAACCCCCTACTGTATAATTACATTTGTATACCTAGTCAATGGCAGCCCCCTCTCTTCGTGTCATTATCATGGATGGTCTCTTCATCATCTCATGTTTCCACGCTAGGTTGAATCAGATCACATCAAGCTCCTTATTGAGGGTTCTTGGCAGCTGCGGAAAGTGGTTCGACGCTAGCGCGTTGCTTCAGCAGCTGCAGAGCTGTGCATCGAAGATGGACCCCTTTAGCTTCACTGCTACCTCGCATGCTTGTGTGGAGGCTGCTCAGTGGATACAGACCTTGAACTTGTTGGATGTGGCTACATGCAGCGAGGGTTTCCAGGTCAGCCTGGGGAACATTGCCATCAGTGCCAGTGGAGAGGCAGAAGAATGGCAGGAGGCCATTCAGCTTTTCTCGACCTCTGTGGCAAGATCGGTGCAAAAAACAATGGTTACCCACAACGCTGCCACCAGTGCCTTCGCACAAAGTGTCCAATGGTGGAGAGCTCTGGGGCTCCTGGCTCAACTGGGAGAGTTCGCCAATGGCAATGACATCACCTTCACTGCAGTTATCAATGCGTGCGAAAAAGCCCAGGTAGGTGAGACGACATGAGACGACATGAGACGACTATGTCAAGTATGCGGACCCGAGGTCCTTACACTTCCGGAAGTGCTCCAGGCATTTAGGATCAAGTTGCACTTTACTTCCTTGGACTGGCCCTCCTAGGGGGGCTTAGAGAGAACAAGGGAACTTCATCAGCTTGAGATGTTTTCACTTCTCAAGGGACAGAAGTCACAGCAGGCACAACATAAATCTATCTGGAGCAAGATTGGTCAAGGTGTCGACGCTACTGATCGCAGTTTGCCCCGTCAAGATCCTTATTAGCCGGTCTGATAGAAAGAATGAACGGAAAGCGAAGAGGCAGTGGGAAAAGCAGGTTTCAAACTTGACCGGGTGATTGGTCAAAAATGGAACAACACGGAACAACTATCAGAGTTGTACTGCATTTGTATCCCAACTTATTGCAAAAGTGGAATCCCGTTCCGAATTCTGCTGCTAGTCTATGATGAATGCTACGTGCTGTTGTCAAGGCTTCTTCTGGCAATAACTGCTGTGGATTGATTTTCATCAGTCACATCGAAGGGTTCCCTCTCAGGGAAACAGTATGTAGATATATGTAGATTATATTAATAATATATATCCAGCATCTTCCATTGATACATAAATTTTTGGCAAACAGGTCATTCGATACAGAAATTCAATCTCGATACAGAAATTCAAGTTTGTAGCGCAAATCTTGGTTTCGAGCGTTTTTCTGAATTTCGAGCGTTTTTTATTTTATTGTATATGATTGATATATAATACATGTTTAATATATATCACCCATCTTAAGCACATAATGCCATGGAATTTGGGGTCAACATATAGCATGTGAAACCTCAAGCATCCCTTAAGCCATTTTGGCTGTGAACCTTTTGGGTGATCCCTCCACCTGGTGTGCCTCTGGTGCGCCCTGTGTATGCAGTTGTGCATGCCACCAGGTCAAAGGCTTGGTCATAATACCTGGGTTCCAGGTACGGTGCATGGCCTTTATTGAAGTTGGGGCCCATTGAGGTGCCAACCCCCTTGTCTCTAGAGCCAACTGGAAAGTAGAAGCACTCGGGGTTATCAATGTTGGTGAGTTGGCATATACGGTACTGCAGTCATTTGCAGGTTGATCAAGTTGGGCCTAGGGCCTAGAATAGTTCTGCCATGCCGAGCATGAGCTTAGCATCCGGGGTGGCGGACATGTGGTCAAAGAGTGACACCCTTTTGGCCAGGGCTGGAAAGGGTTACATGGTGCTAACCCCAAATGATCACATTGGCCGGGAAGACCTGATTACCAATGAGGATGTTGTGATCCCAGTCTTGAAGCACTTGGGCATGAGAACTACGGTTGATACCATCCATGAACATGTGGAGCTCTTCATGCACTGGGCCCGCCCGAGGGGAAAACCAAACATCAAACGTCCCTTGGCTTAGTAATATCAAGATTAATTTAAAGTTGTCTTGAATGATCTGTTCCCCAGTTTTTTTTTTAAAAAATATGGGTTAACCCATCTAAGGAATATGGTCAGCCCAAACCATGCCCAATGCATCCTCTGTCTAGCCACTTCAGGTGGGCTTATCCGCACAGAGGCTTGGAAGATCAGGCGCCTGGTGACGACTTTTAGCCGGTATGCCAAAAGGGGACACTACCCTCGAGAAGCAGCAATTCGCCGTATATATACGGAGTCAGAGGTCCCTTTGCCATCTGCCCCATGTCCCTAGGTTGCAAAACACATATTATTTGCATATAATATTATTGTATATCATACAACACATGTTATATGTGCATATATTGCATATATGGCAATAGATCTGGTTGCTTTAAAAAAATAGGGATTTCCTTCAAAAGGTCCTTTACCATCTCCTAGGTTCCAGGGATGCTTCACCGTCTTCTTCCAGGGATGATGGAGAGGGAGATGAAAGCAGCGTTGAAACTACAGTGGCTTGGCCCCAACCAACAAATCCCAATTGAACCCTCGCTCCATGATGCTGAAAAATGGTAATCAGTGCATTTAGTATCAATTTGGGGCCACCTAACTCAACCCAACCCTCTAAGGATGAGGAGGTTGAGCTGGTTGAGCCCAAAGAGGAGCCAGCTCGAGACAACCGATCTCCTGTCCCCAGCCCTGGAGGTAGGGCTAACCCATGAAGATCTTGATTTTTCATTAGCATACAGGTGATATAGACATCAAAAATAATATAATATGCTAAGCTCTCCTATTGTATTCCCACCAAGCCTTTCTTCCACCCCATCCCACCTTACTCAATGCCATGTCGCCATACTTATGCAGCGCAGGTGTGTCGGCAGCTGCTGAGAAGATTGCCAACCTGTCGATTGCTTCGGCGCCAGCTTCTACAGTGGTGACACCATGCCCGTCCCCACGAGGAATCTTGCTTGCATCATAGTTCTGGCCAGGTGATACTTTCACTTCACTCCCTAAACAAATATATTTGTTAACTCTTTGGTGGGCCCAGGAAACAAGATGGATTTGCCCAGCACAGAGAAAGTGTACAAGCATGACATCCATACTTCAGAGAACACCTTTGAATGCAAAACCTGTGGGGCCATGGCTGCACGCTTGGACCTCATCCAGTCGCAGCCCTGCTCGAAGCGTGGCCCTGTTCTGGAGCCTGGCAAGTTGCAATTTGGGGTGGTGGACCTGAAAGGTGACCTTTCATCCAAGTTGATCTTGTTTACCCCGAAATGGTTGGAACAAGTTGAATACCTGATGTGCCAGATGCCTGAGCATACTGCCTGGGAGATTTCCACCCAAACAGGGAAAAAATGAGACTCGACGTTGAAGATGGTGAGCTGTTCGCTAATACCATCCCGGATCCCGATGACTTTCCAGTACAACTTCCCCCCGTTTCCAAAGAGACCCTGCTGGAAGAAGAGTTAGATCAACTTAGACTTGAGGAGGAAATGCTTTCTGAAATGATTCAACTTGAGAAGTTGGAAGAGGAAATGAAAGCTTCCAGTGTCAACTCGTCCATCCCTGCTTCAAGTGCTGTTGCACCTTCAGCAATGTTGGGTAACTTGGTCAATTTTGGGATATCTTTTATGAACCCCACATATATTTTATAGTTGATAACACATACTGAATCTTAAGTGCCATATTATATATAACAACATAATATGACTAACCTCACCTAGGTATGAAGAATGTCGACAATCTTGAGACGCTTCCCCATGGAGATCAGCTGGATGAGGGTGCTATCTTTGCTGAATCCCAGGACCACCCAAACCTTGTTGATCATATTAACCATACGATATTGTTAGCATATTTGCTATCTCATATGTGTTGATGAGCACTTACTACATCCTCTTCCGGAATTGACAATCATCTCTTCCCCATGGCTCTCCACTGCCATCCTTTCAGGAGATCAGCCCGGAGACCCCCAAAAGATTTGCTGACATGGTTGTTGAGGGTGCCACCACTCTTCAGCTCCTCCCGCAAAGCCCACCTCCTGTTGGAGTTGAGCCCACCAAAGAGGAGCCTGCCAAAGAGGAGCCTCAGGCGGACCCGGCAGTGGTGCGTCATCTGATGAGCATGGGTTTCAGCTCATCAGAGGCGGAGGCAAAATGCCTTTCAGATCCCAATGCCAAAGAGGTACTCTATCATGGTCTCCCCAATTGTGCAGGGGCTGATTCAAAAGCTGATGCCCCAGTTCCCTTGAAGGCGGAGGTTCCAGAGGAACATGAAGGAGTAGACTGGCCAGAAGATCTGACAAAGGATAAGGACAGCACAGAGAGATCAGACGTGAAGGAAAAGGGTGAAGTTGAGGAAAGAAAGGTGGGAGATGAAGAGATGTGTCGGCCCGGGGGCACTGGACAGGTTCCCTGTTCTTTCGCCTCAAGATCAAGTCAAGAACATGAATCAAGGAAGATCCAAGGGTCGGGGGCGAGGCAGAGGTAAGGGAAGAGGCCGAGGTAGAAAGCAAGCAGCTACCAGTGATGACAGTGGTGAGTCAGGACCTGAAGATCTAGATGCTGAGGATGAGGAAGTCCCCACCAAGTCTGAGAAAGAAAAGTCAACCCGCAGCCGCACACCTGCAAAAGCAAAAACCACCAAGGTGCCCAAGACTGCAGAGACCGAGAAGAAAGAGTCGCGCAGAGCAAGCAGAAAGAAAAAGACTGAACAGAAGACCAACAAGGATAAGGAGGCAGAGGTGAAGGAAGACACTGCAGAGGAAGACGAGACAATGGGAAAAGAAGGTGACCAGGAGAAGGACAACATGGAAAAGGAGAAAGGCAAGAGGAAGGCGGGGCAGGTGAAAGAGGTAGGTAGCAAGAAGAGAAGGAGCACACCAAAGACAGAAGAAACCAAAGATGATGCGAAGGTTGACTCCAAGAGGAAGAAGACCACTGAGGATTCCGAGATTCCCAAGACCAGGAAGAAGAAGACCACTGAGGATTCCGAGATTCCCAAGACCAGGAAGAAGAAGACCACTGAGGATTCCGAGATTCCCAAGACCAGGAAGAAGAAGACCACTGAGGATTCCGAGATTCCCAAGACCAGGAAGAAGAAGACCACTGAGGATTCCGAGATTCCCAAGACCAGGAAGAAGAAGACCACTGAGGATTCCGAGATTCCCAAGACTGAGGATTCCGAGATTCCCAAGACTGAGGATTCCGAGATTCCCAAGACCAAGACCAGGAAGAAGAGAAAGGCCGCTGAAGAAGGTGAGAAAAAGGATGATGAAGATTTGGATGGGGAGAAGGGGAAAGCCGTCAAGGAAAGGATGGCAGAGAGAAGCCGGAAGTCATCGGCTTATTGCGCTGCGAGAAAGAAGGCCCTCGAGCAAGGCTTGACTGAGGAACAGGCCAAGGAGAAGGGACGTGAGGTTTCCTGGCTTGATCAGTTATAGTATGTAATATAATTATTTTGGATAATTAAATGCATCAACATTTCCACCTCAATTATATGCCTGTTATCAGTGAAATACCCTATATAATATGATATACACATTTATGGGAAATATGGGTAGGTACCCTGGCCCCACAGGAAATATGATATCCTGGCCCCACGTGCAGCACCAAAAATCTAAGGCTTACAAGTCCTGCAAGTGATCAAGGTTTTCTATGGCATCCATTCGATCGATGCTTTGTCGTGTTCGCTGGCTTTCTGAAGTGATAGCCAATACATATGGGTTTGGGGTACAGTATTCACGTGAATGGTGCCAAAGGCATGATTTGTGCACAGCAGCCTTTTCATATGCTATGGCAACTGTCGGACCATGTGATGATCTGTAGGGGCTTCAAAGGTTCGAGATCAAAAAAATAGATCGATCTGCATGGGTGTCCTCATTAAAATCGTCCCAGGTAAATTTACATTAATCCTTTGATGCTGCCCCAGCGCAGGTATGCCCCTTGCTGAGGGATGGGCTTTGCGTGCAGCCAGTGCGGGAGGCGGTTCCCCACCTCAGCCGTGCTCAAGTTGCACAAGCTAGGCCATTAAATTGTTTTATTGAACCTGATCTGGGTCTGTCCAAAAAAATGGAACCTCCAAATGGTTTGGAAAAAATACCATATGGTGATACATGTGTGCAATACCCCGAGCACCCTATATTTGTAAAAGAATTTCTATGATGTGCTGCAGTGTTTTGGTACGATCAGCTCCACGGGTCCCAATGGATGAATCGATTGTGGTGAACTTGGCCCATGTGGATGCTCCTAAGGCCGGTTTTCTTTTGAATCAGCTGCTGCTGTTTAAAAAAAATATAATTTTCATGTTGGACCCATACCTGGTGCTCAGATCCTTGTGGCAGCGGTGCTACTGCTGAAGTGGTCTTCGAACCTGCCACCAATTCAGCCGCGGTTCCACCTACTGGATTTGTTTGCTGGTGGTGCTGCCGCCTCAAAAGTCTGGCAGCTTGTTGAACCAATTAATAATCTAGATTATACGGACTATACGTATATTTTGGGGTCCATTAGCTCCTCCTTTCATTAGCATATCATAAATCTCTGTTCGTTCATGGGTTGTCATTTGGGCCATTATGTTCCTAATACATTGCTATTATTTTGGGCCACCTCTTTATACCAGCTCATGGGTAATATGTGGTGCCTTATTTATATTAAAATCCCTGGGGTGTTATATTGGGTCCCCCATTTTATGCCAATTCATGGGTATTGCTCTGGGGCACCCTGCTCATGGGCCTTCGCCTTGGCATGCTCAGGAGTTCTCGTGGCTACAGCTGTGCTACCATCGATGAGATGTACTGCAAAGGGAAAAGGACCATGGACTTCCTATCACCTCCTGGGTGGCTGTTTCTTGGGGCATTTTGATGTGAGACTCTTATGTACCAATGGGCATGTGTTCAAGTTTGATCAATAAATGTTCCAGTGGTTAGCTCAGGTTGGTAGTCTGGGCCATCCTATGCGAATACCCAGAGTCTGTGAACTTGATGGGTCCAGAGTGTGGGTCGTGGGGATTGCCGGCCCGAGCTACCTCTATGAGAAGTTATTGTAATATCTTTGGCGCCTTGCATCTAGCCTTTGTGGCAAATGCTGAGATGACAGTTAGTCGGAAACATGGCTTAATATGGTGTGTATAATAATATGGATCGATATATGTATATATAATAGTTATTATATGTGTCATATATGCATTATCCCGTCCATCTCTACCCCCATCTGGACAAACTGCATCGCCCCCTGACCCAGGATAGTTTTGCTTGGCTATGTCATCTTAGCCATGCACTCCTACTTTGTAGTGGAGCAGCCTGCTGGGTCGTTGCTGAAAAAGCATCATCGGTGGGAAAGGTTCGCAAACCGTGTTGTCTACGTCTTCTAGATGAAATTGTTTTTTTTTGAATTTCTGCCACGAGTGTTCCCCAAAGAAACAAGTGACAACTTTGGGGGTATAGCTTTTCATCTGCTTGGGGGCCCTTCAACATATAAGTTCAATATCTCCCTTAACATCCCTCAACTGACCATTGCAATTTTGTATAGCATGGTTGTGAGGTATATCAAACACGATTCTGGATGATGCTACTTGGTTCTCCATCGAGCAAGCCAACGGATGCCTATTCAAATGGATCTTGGATAGCTGGTCTCAACGTTGGGCCTCTTAAGAAAGAGTTCAAAGACAAGCACAAGAGACTGGAGACAACCCGTGAAAAGCTGAGTTGAAACAGTTCATATGTCATATCTTAAATCACCTTTTTACATGGCAAATCTTTGTAGAATATGGTATCTCAGGTCGCTATGTCAACAAGTCTGGTGTTCAAAAATTCACCGGGACATCTGGTCTCAAACTTTCGGCGTCTAGGACTTAGCTTTTCTATTCTCAACCCTTTCTTCTCCAAACCACACCAAAGCCCATCTCAAGCCAGGGGTCCATGCTTTGCACATTCCCGAGGTGTTATCCTGAAGGGTTTGCACAGCGGCTTCTGGAGTGCTTCGAGGGTAGAAGAGGACTTCAAGGGCACTTGAGGCATAAGCAATTTGTTGACCCGAAGTTGACGGACCGACAGTTGTTTGATAAAATGGACTTGTCAGACCCATGGATTGATGCATCCATGTGTGAAGTATGGAAATATCTCTACAACAACCATCACGTCAAGATTCCGGATTCATGGGTGACCACCATGGCTGAGTTTGACAAGCAGCTCACTGCTATAGCTATTTGGTAGCACTGGAACATGGTCGAACATTGTCAAATGCAAATGGCACTTATCTACAGATGTGAACGGAAACAGCCATTCAACACTCTAAAGCTGAGGTTTGTGTCACAGACACGGAAAGGGAGGAATACAACAGCTCCTGCGTCTAATTCGGATGTCTTAACCTGAAAATCAGGGTTGCTAAAGCTGTTGGGTTCTTAGGCCCAATTAAGCTAAAAGTGGAGAAAATCTCGAGCGCAAATTCGTGCAAAAAAGCCGCAAATCGGCGCAAAAAAGTGCAAAAAGCCGCAAATTCAAAAAGTGTACCAAACCATTTTTGCAGTCACATAGGGTTTGCCCACAGTTGCATCTAATTATATATAGAATGCAGTCTGGGTCAAGCAGCATGTCAGTGCCTACGACCTCTTGTGCTACTTTAGTTGAGGGTATTGCAATGACCACCCTACATGAGAAGTCTGCTCAGAACATGGACCTTGCGGCAAAGATAGCAGTTCCCAAGCTGATCATAAGTTTATGTAGTGCTGGTGGATACTGGTCAACATGTTTGTGTGGTTATTATTTTTTCCCATCTGCACCCCCATGTTGGGCTCCTGAGGCATCCAAAGCCAGGATTGCGGCAATGCAAACCAAGCTGTCCTCGGCATCGGTTCCAAAGCCACTGGATGTCCCAGGCAATGCTGTAATTGACCAGGAATCCATGGCTTTACATGCAATATGATCTACTAGCTATAAATAGTATCTTATAGAATCGATATATATGCATATTATACATATGCACATATGAGTGTAACCTCTATATAATATCAAAATTTGTGGGATCCTTCAAAGTTCTTTTAACAACACCAGCTTGTGACAGGTGCTCCAGTGATGGCGTCTAGCACTGGCCAATTTGTGGCTGGTCACAGGAGGAAACGGTTGGCTTCAGCATCAACACTTCCTGGTGAGGGTCGTGGGGAATCCCTTGATGAGCAACAAGTTGAGTCGTTTTGGAGGGTTGAAGAACACTATGCTAAAAAGAAACCTGACAGTGTGCCAGCCACTGATGTTGTCTCCTCTGGGGCTCCTAGCCCTGGCAAAGTGCCTGAGGGAAAGGGCCAGCCTGGCACAGTGTCCGAGGGCAATGGCCAGGGGCAGGGTGCGACAGAGTCTGTGGGGGAGAAGGTTGATTCCCCCAATGGTGAGTGTGAAGGGGATGACGTAGAATTACCAGAGGATGAGATTCCTATGGGTTACTCTCCTGGTTCCACATGTCCAACATCCTCGGCGACCAATGGATCAATTCCTGTCAAGTCCGTCAAGTTTGACAAATACTACCATCAGAGCCTAGTATGCAACAACACTGCTTGAGTTTTTTTGTTATGGGATATATTATATTATATACATGTATATATTCCTCAGGATGCGTCGACATTGCGACCCGAAGATCAAGAAGAAAATCACCGCATCAAAGGCACGCATGGATCTTTTCAAGTCTGAGACGGGTCGTCCTTTGGCCTAAGTAGTCCCACATGCCACAACCTCTCATAACATTCAATAACAGAGTTACTAATCTGTACCTGCAGCCTTGCTTGCTTCAGGTGAGAAGCTTCGAGAACTACTTCAGAAACACGGAAATTTTCAACAGGTGGAGGTTGAACTTTCCAAGTGGAGCAAACGTGTCCAATCTGATGGAAAGTCAGGGAAGTGGGTCACCAAAGCCTACTTGGTGGATATTTGCAACTACTCGAAGAAATTTGATGGCAATTATATATAGATCACAATAATCAACTCTACATGCACTTGCTGTTAAACAGTGGGTAACCTTTTCATATACGGAATGCCCTTAGGAGCATGGTGGATTCTTCTTGGAGGTGGGCAGCAGCTAGAAATCTAATCCGGAAGAACTTGGTGCATGGTGAAGAAGAGGCCAAGCTTGTGCTCGAAGAGAGCTTTGATTCCAAAAATGAAAGTGGTGAGATGATGACCCTGACCGGCTCAGCTGAGTGTGAGGATATGGGCTGCACACTTTATTAACTGCATGTGTTCATTTCACACTATGGGTTAAACAATAATAGCTGGGAAGCAGTTGCAACTTATGTGTAGGACCCTGATGGAGTTCTGATGAACTCAGACCTCATCCCTGATGCCGACTTTCCGGCCCAGCCTCCATCAACTTCCCGAGATGATTCTGAGCAAGCAGTCAAAGAGGCTACTGCTGCAGCAGTGGCTGCCTCCAGCGGAGGTGGCAAGCAGTGGCTAGAACGTACTTAATGTTCAACACACCTCAATTTCAATTTTGGGTCATGGTAGTGCTTGTGAATCAGCATCTGAGATCTTAGGCAGTTGGTGTTCCCAACTCTCCAGAAGAATCAGTCGCCTTTCTCGATCCTTCCTACTTTCATCAAGTGCTTGGGTGTCAAGATTGATAATGCAGTGGTTCAACAGGACTCGAGAATGTGGCCATTTTACATATGCCATTTGCCATTTGCATCATTGCTCAATCAAAGTGAATGTATGGCAAACATTAACATTTGGAGGCAATTTACTACTTTTGCTTGTGGCAGGAGAAATTGGAGAACATGAACATCCCACGGGCAACAGAGTTTCTTGGATTCATATGATCCAAACCTCCAGGCCTGGATGTAACATTTAAAACATATATACATATGTCATATAATATTGTTAACATATAGATCATGTCATGTAATATAACATATGATCGATATATATATATTATATAACATCCCAAACATATAACTTACAACCATGATCAACCATGTGGTCTTATGCTTGGGGCCCAGGATGGCAGGGTCAATTGCTGGCCTGATCAAGACGTTGAACGAGAAGTACAAGGACCTGTGCGACAAGGAAGCTGATTACCTAGCTGCAAGCGATACAAGGTGTGATCCTTGTTACTCCATGTTTATACATTTCAATCATCTAATCAATTTGTTTTGGGATTGGGCCCATGACTAAGTTGTATTTTACTTGGCCAGTTCGTTGGACTCCAAGAAGAAAGATATCATGGAGCTGTTTGCGACCTGTACCAAAACCGACGTCACCATGAACAATTTCTTGGTTCGCAGCAAGATCCTCTTCTCAAAAAAATGGAAATATGACAGTGCTGTTTGGTAGTAATTTATGTCCAGCACCTTCACAAGCCCAACTCTGAGGAACATCAAGGCTGGCAGTTCGAATCCCAGTGTGAAGGGCAAGACGCCCCGTGAACCAGGGTCGGGCAAGTCTAAGAGTGAGAAGCCTCATGAGAAGGCTGAGAAACCCAAGAAGCCATCTGGTGGCTCGAAGTCCAAAGCTCGAAAGACCAAGAAGTAGAGCTTTGGATGTTTTCTAGATATGTTTTGGGTGTTGGCTAAGTTCCAGTCACCAATTGCCACGTAGAAGTGTTCCGTAAACACTTCATTTGATCGACTGAGACTTTGGGGTGATGCCTTTGGGAAAATGGGAAACTAGTGGTCGTCCAAAATTTGGCCACATGGCCACTGCTATGCCAAACATATCCTTTCTTTCCCTGTCCTTGCCTCCCGGCGCAGGTTTGGAACACGATTCCAATTGCAACGAAGGCCTGCCAGAATCAGTGCATGCATTTTTTTCAAACATCCTAATGGTATTTCATGCATGCATGATGGGAATCTTTTACTTGGCATTTTGTTGAAAGGACCTGATCATTGATTCTCCATATTACACTTTCCCCTGAGCAAAATTCATCCCAACATGCATGTGCTTGCTGTTGGCAGGGGATGATTCATCAAGTGGCGATATTGCAGACACCTTGCTTGAAGATGCAGAGCTCGGGGTTACCTAGTTGAATTGTATCCAATGTCCACATGATGCAACATACAATATCATACAATCACCCTTTTCCAGGCACATCAATTTGCCTGGCCTGCTCTCTGCCCAGGTTGCTTCAGCATCTGGCGTGATACGGTTGGCGGCTCGTGTGGCCAAGAAGAACAAGAAGTTAGGTGCAGAAATGGTTCCAAACAACAAACGGGATGTGATTGCTTTTAATACATGGGCTTATGGGATGTAATCACACATGTGGAAGGATAAAGTTATATGCTATATGATCTATATATAAATGATTGTAAATGATCTAGATATTATATGTTTGTTCTTTTCCCTGAAGGTGTTACTGACCCAGAGATCAACAAATTGGCCCGGTTCAGGGCATCCAAAACAGGGAAGTCTGGCAAAAATGCAGCCCGTGATTTCCACCGGTTCTTGGAGCGTGATGGGAAGCTTTTCAATGTGAAGGTATCCACGCCACAGATTCCAGTTAGAAGGAAAGTTAGGCTTGCTCGGCATGGGAGAAGGTTTTCCAAGGAGCGCTTGGAACCATATCCATGCATCTACATGTCTAGCTGGATGAAAGGGATTCTTCAGGAATGCCCCAAGTTTGTTTTGGGTGGACATGACCCTAGCTCTGCCAAAGGGCTGAAGGAAACTGAAGCTATGTTGCTGCAATTTTGGCAGAACTTCAGATCAGTACAAGGTGATCATCCCATCTATCAGCGGTCCCCTGGTGAACAAGCCCGTACAATTCCGATAGCATATCATGGAGATGAAGGTCGTGGCCTTGGAAAAGAACCAGTTCTAATTTTGTCCTGCCAACTTGTCATTCCCTACACTGGCCCGACATGCTTGAACTCCACCAAGCCACTTGCAATATAATATCAAGTTTGAGTCACCCCGAACTATAATGGTTATGGTGTTGTTTTAATTTTACCCCTATACCGTGCCCCAAAACCTGATGGGTTTGATCCTAGGCATTCCTTCACCACCAGACTTCTGTATACGGTGGTACCTTCTACTTGGTATGCGAAAGATGATGCCACTATTGATGCTCTGCACCAGTGCTTGGCTGATGACATGGGGGACCTATTTCATCATGGGGTATCTGTCAAGGTTCAATGGCAAAAAACATACAGTATTTTTTGAAACCCCTATAAACTCTTTTATATATGTATGTTTTATGATACCCAAACCTGATCCTGAACCAACTAATGTGCTACTGAGGTGAATGACATGGAGACCACCTTCTATGCTGCAATTGTTGGATGCAAAGGGGATTGGCCTTGGGTCCGCAAGAGTTTTCACCTATCAAGTGGTTTCCGGTCAACACGTGTGTGTCACCTTTGTCCTGGAAGAGTTCCCTATTTGTTTTTATCATAATTTTCTGGAATATGTCTCACTAAGATTTAGGGTGCATAACAAAAACCATTGCTTTTTATCCCTAAATTCTAAACCTAACAGGAATGGTGGGATACAACTCCTGAAGGACAAGTTCGCTCGTGGTCTGGTCGAAATCCCTGCCCATTCAAGAAGAACAAATTTTCACCATTGAGATGGATCCCTGGGTGTGACACTCCTGAATGCATTCGCCCTGACTTGATGCATTGCTTCAATCTTGGGATTGGTGGGGACCTTGCATCAAGTGGTTTATTGGCTGCCTGTCGCATGGGTCTTTTTTGTGATGATGTCACTGATGGAAAGCTACGTCAATCAAGCTTAGATGCTGCCTACGACAAATTTGATACATGGTGCAGTTTGAACCAGAAGACATCATCTGTCAAATCCTTTGAGCTGAAAAAGTTCCACGTGAAAACGATGCTTGTTTTAGCTAGTGCTCATTTTTTGGGGTAATGTATGATTAGGATATGTGCATGTATATAAGAGCAAATCACCCATCCTTTCCCATGTGCCACCCGGCTGCCCGGCCTCCCAGGAAATACGATTTCCCGACAGGCACTGGTCGTGCACACGATACCGCGCTGCTGTGCAAGTGGCTGGCATTTGAAATGCACCAAGCTGGCCCTCATGCTGTGGTAGATTGGCAATTAACATATGTTGAAATTTTGGGGTAGGCCCTACCACAAGACCATGGGGGTTCTATTTGACTATTGATAACTATATGAGCTAGGGTCCAGATTTTTATGGATTAAAAATACCCATTACGGATCGTTTTCATTGCCAAATCAACCAGGTTTTAGATCTAGTCTTCACTCCAAAAACATATTGATTTGTGGCCTGGGTATTGCACATGATAACCCACCAATGGTAAAAGTGCCACTGCCCTGTAACATATTAAGACCCACAAGTAAACATTAATAAATAGGGTTATGGGTATATTAAACCTATATTAACCACCACCATTATATAATATATAATTTATATGGTTGACCAAGGATGCCAGTGACCTTGACCTTTTCGAGCTCATCCTATGGACTCTGGACAGTGCAAACCATTTCTTTTCCCGACTTTACAGGGAAGGCATCTGGGTCAATGTACAAGATGCTCTGGGGATTTTGGCCTGTGCATACAACAACTCCGATCTTTGGATTGCACGTGGATTTGTCACAGGGGTTAGCTTGTGGAATGAAATCCATTATCCTCTATAGACTAGGACATGTGTAATTATATACCTAAGAGGCCCTCCAATGATACACAACTGTTTGTACCAATTGATTTCTGCCCCTAACCTAGTGATTTCTACCAAGGAAGGTTATGGATGCCTTGCAGCTTCCTGCTCGGATCGCAAGTGGGCATTGTTCCGATTGAGACCAAAGCTGCATCTTTTCACCCACACCCCGAGACTTAACAGCACATAAACAACTGGTTTTTGACTAATGTATTTTTTTGAAGCAATGGCTCCTCATAAGGTTCTTTCTTTCTTTAGGCCTGGAGCCCATTTCAGGCGACAAATGGAGCTACAAGCCCAACTGTGCGGTGAGGATGGCAAAGTACTCAATCCCCTTTGTCCCAGCCATTAGCCATAGCATTTTTTTGTGGTTGTCCTTGTTGTTGTCATTGTCGTCGTGCTTGTTGTTGCTGTTGCTATTGCTGTTGTTGCTGTTGTTGTTGTTGCTGTTGTTGCTGTTGGTTGTTGCTGTTGTTGCTGCTGCTGCTGTTGTTGTTGTTGTGAAGGTAATGTAATTGCAATTGTAATATGGTCGTTTGTAATGGTTGCTGTAATGGTTGGTGTACTTGTTGTGATACTAGTTGTGGTACTAGTTCAGTTCATCACTATAATTATAGTTGTTGTTCCTGTTGTTGTCCTTGTTCATGTATTTGTACTTATCAATGTTGTTCTTGTTGTTGTACTTGTACTTGTACTTGTACTTATAAAAGTTGTTCTTGTTGTTGTACTTGTACTTGTTTTGTATTTTGTGGTCATTTTTGTTTTTGTTGTGGTTGTCGCTGTTGTTGCGCTTGTTGTTGTTGATGGGACCATGGAATCATCCATGGACTTCTGCCCAGGTTGGGCCTGTTGGTCCGATGAGGACTATGTGGGGAAGTGCAGCAGAATTGTGCGCAGGTTGAATGCTAGGAATCGTGTGGTATGGCGATGCATCAGCAGATGCCTGTTGAAGTACAAACGGTACTTCACCAAGCTCAAAAGCTAGACTTGGACGCAGCGGGCACCAAGAGTAAAGTTGGCAGGGCAGGTGGTGTGAAAGGATGGGCATACAAATCCCCAAAAACCATTCGAGCATTTTTTTGATTTTCGAGCATTTATTCCCAAACGAGCAGAAATCACAGGTTAGGGGCAGAAATCCATTGGTACAAAAATTTGTGTATCATTGGAGGGTCCTGGATATATATATAGTATATTTTTCTATTGAGCGTTGTGTGTTGGAGTGTGTTGACATGTGTTGAGTGATTCAGCCCCGTTCCATTTCAAGCCTCACAGCGGCTGAGGCAGTGCCCTACTTGGGGTTGAACGGGGCGAGGCAGACCTGCAGAATGCAGAACGGTGCAGAAGCATTATTTTCTGTTGCTTTGACTTGAAGCTGTGCTCGGTCTTCATACTCTACGCCTCTACGACTCTACGCTTCAATGGCTTTCATGAGATGAGGCCTTTTCATTCCTTGGGTCACCCTCTGCTCATGTCGAGCGTTGATGATTGCTGATGCTATCATATGATCGGAGGCATGTTCGAACCTGGACGCCTTGCTTAAATGCAGTGCACGAGGCCACACTACTGAATTGCTTTGCTGTTGTTTTTCTTTTGTTTTTCAGCAAGAATTGACGTTCATTACATTGCAGATCATTGTGATATCATTTTATCATTTCATTATGTCAGCTGCATGCTGCCGCAGCTGTGGGGATTGGAATATATTGGATGATATTGGATATTGCCGTAATAGTGTGAGATCCCGATTTTTTCGGCAATTCCTTTGTCTATTCTTTCGAGGCTATTTTCGGAGAAAAGATGCGAGAAGCTGTCACGGGCCCAAATTTTCACAGGTGCTGGCAAATTGGTGAGAAAATCATGTTGAGGCATTCCGGGGCACAGGCAGAAACGAACACTTTTTCAGTAATCGGGGCAAACACACGCAAAAGACAGGTCGATTAAGGACCTTCAGATTATGGGAGAATTCAGATCGACATTCAACATTCCTGAATGGGTCTGTGTTTCTCCTTGTTGGATGCCTTCTTACAAAACAATCAGGACGTACAGTTGACTTTGGGTGTCCAATTCTCTCCGCTTATTTCAAACTTATTTCCTTTCAGAATCTGATTAGTCTCGTGGTAATTCGTGGCAGAGCTTCTCCACGCAATCCTTGGTTGGTTTGCTGTCCGTTGAGGTCGGACCTTATTGCTGTGCACAGTTTGTGGTGCAGGATTCAAGGGTGGCTTCCTTAAACATTACAGATACACAGATACACAGGATATCAGAGGATTCAGGAATCTGTTGCCTGACATGCTAGCCTCCTGGTTGCAGAACTGCCAAGGTCCGAGAACGACCGCTTGAATTCTATCAGAGGATGCTGAGGCCATTAAGAATATGTGATTTTGGTACATATTTTATTATATTTTGATCTACTTCTTTGATGAATTTGACGTGGGAATTGCTGGTGGAGACACTGGCTTTGTCCAACATTTCCAACTATATAAATCGAACTGTTTTTTTTCCGGCATACTCGTATCATATCTCGCACATCCTGGAAACCTTGAGGTTGGTGGATGGAACCCTAGAGCACGACTTGTGCTATCCAGGCAGGCACCATCATGATCCACCATGACTGCCTGGCTCCGCGGTGTTTCATTTTTGCCAGGCAAGGTCAAGCGCTCCACTCATTGCTATGGCATGGAGTGGTTTGCTAAGACTGGACAGTTTCAAACAGCTTGCAGATCTTTACAGATGTTGACAGTAAATTGCCGGGGCGGGCACTGTGGTCGCAGCTCTGCTCCAAGCCGCCTCAAGGTTCACTTGGCACCTTGTGTTTGGCGAGGACTATGAGACGCCACTTCGGCAGGACCGACTCTCGGTGTAGGAATCCAAAAACCCGCTGATCGCTGCTGTTTTAGACATCATGGTGGCTGGTTGTAGCTGGCATCCTGAAGTGACAGGACGATCAACGACTTCCCTTACCCCTGCGCCTGAAGTTTGGGAATGAGCTTGTTCGCAGGCCACCATTGGTCATGTTGGTCAGAGATCAGCTTGAGTTGAGGCTTTGCATGCATGGAACATTGTTTTTCAGCTGTTGCCAGCTTTGAAAATCTAATCATCTCAGTGCCTGCAAGGCAATGGAATGATGTCAGGAACTTGGCCTCAATCGTCGCATTGCACTCTTTTGACGCCGAAGAGTTGTCTCAAGCGTTGTCGCAAGCGTTGTCCCAAGGTGGTGCTAAATCCAAGTACTCCAAAGAAGATCGTCGAAGAAATCAATTATGACCAGATGACTGTTAGGTAGAGACGCGCTGCATGGTTTCAGACCCATGTCGTTGAAGGGTGCAGAATGGTCAGACTGGTGCAAAAATGCATTTGAGATCAAAGTTCCATAACGTTGGAGATTGCACTGTCACAAGCAAAGCCAACTCCATGCTTCGGAGAATACGAATCCATGGAATCCATGTTTGCAATTCTTGCGCAATCATCAAATATAATCAATCTGAATGAAACATGCTTGACATGTGTACGGCAGTGTACGGGTGTTGTTTCTTTGCGAGCTGATGCCCTTGCTATGCAATCATTGGGATTTACTGTATTGGGATGGGCTTGTGATTTTTTGATATTTTCAGGGTTTCATATGGGGGTTCTTAAACTGGGATCCCCAAAACCATGGGTTTCAATGCAAAGTGAATAATTTTGGATCGTTTGGGGTACCTCCATTTGTATATATATATATAATTATATATGTATATATCTTTGCCCCATCCTCATCAGACCAATCATGTTTGGCCACCGCACCACTCAGAGGAGAGCAAATGAATGTGCAAATCATATGTAGCGCAAAGACGACGGGTTGAAACCATGCCACGCGGGAAGGTAGTTGAACTGGGCATAGATCATGCTGATGGCGTGTGGCCTGACACTTGTGTCAGCGGGAGTGAAAATACCAGAGCCAGGTGCCTATGTTGCTGCCTTTTCTATCCTTTTCTGGATTCTTTGGAATCAGATCGAATATCATCCAGTCATTGAGGAAGGGACAGCACATTATAATTTATATATAATATATATATATAATTATAAATATATATGTGCATTAACATACTATACATTAATTATAAATATATAGGTTCATTTTATTATATATAAGGCGTGCGCTGATAGATGGGCCAAAGTCAACCCCATGCATCCCGATGCTCCATGCGTGAAGTGATATATTTCATTCACAATACCCGCGCTGCTTTTGACCTAGCAGGTGAATGGCCCTTGTTCATTGTACATTTAATTTCCCATGCTGTCGCATAGTGTTTATACCGCCCAGATGCCACAAGCTCTGGCGTTTCAGCTCCAGTTGCCAAAAGGGGGTTAAGGAGCAGTTTTCTCCTGGTGAGTTTCATGCTGGCAAAGATTACTTTATCGTCACGATACCCAATTGCACTTCAGCTAGAGTTTTGCACGATCTGATCGCCCTGGGCCGCAGTTTGAGGGGCCAGAACTTGTCGGACTTGTTGTGTCAGATTTGTGAATTGCACCATTTACAGATTACAGACTATTTGCTCGCGTTGCGCATTCTGGCCGCACAAGCTTGGAAAGGGCATGGGGTGAGAGCGAAAGCCTGAGGCTCACCTTCTGACTGAACCGTTGCCATGGTTTTCTGGAAGCTTTAGTGCTTTCTAATGCAAAGCATGTGCATCCTGGCATCCTGGCATCTTGATTGGAAGCTTGTCAGGCATTGTTTGGATGTCACAGAAGGTGCGGAGCGCTTTTTGATGGGCTGATCGCCTTAAGAGGCTCTGATGTTGAAGATGTTGAAGGTAGCCCAGGGAATCAGATATAATTGAATATAATTGATATAATCAGATTTTGATCGCATTTGCAAGTCTTCCAGCACCGACAAAACAGGTGGTTGTGGCCTCGGGATACTTCGACCCTTTGCACTACGGCCACATTGAGTACCTGGAAAGATCTCGGGACTGCATTCGTCCAAAGATTAAATCTTCCGGCTCCTGTGTGTAGTTTTCCAAGTGGAGTCATATTGCAGGGTTGCGCAACAGCAGCATCGTGTTGCAGAACTAGTTGCGCTAACCTAGTGTATACCCTGCAGTAGTCTCAATTTTTGGGCCTTCAGCCTAAAACTGGCCTCAGTTTGACAGGATTTGGGTGATAAGCTGCTCGTGATTGTCAACAATGATACGCAGGCTTTGGATGGCCGTTGATTCTCCCATGTTTCCTTCAAGGGGGCCAAGCAAGATCAAGAATTGTGTTTGCACTATAGACCTGGAAAGGCCGCTGAAAAGAAAGGGCAGCCATTCATGCCAGTGTCTCAATCTCCGGCTCAAAGGAGTTTTAAAATCTCATACCAGCATGAGACCTAGTGGTCCAGCTATGTCCAGCTGCATATCCTATGATAGCATTCTTCGCTGAGCCGTTGTCAATTCTCTGCCCAAGGCCTGCCAGGGAGAGAGTGAAGCTGGTACGTTCTCTCGCATGTGTAGACGCGGCAATTGAGTCCATTGATAAGGCGCCTCCTGCTTGTCAAAGCTGTGATTTTTTCCGGAAGGAAAGAGAACTGCTGTGTGCATCAACTTAATAACAGCCGCAATGTTTGGATGATATGTTTGGATAATCATTGCCTTGAATGGTGGCATGCCATTGGCAGCTTGGTCGTCTCTAGGACCAGACCGTGCGCCGTACCCTGAGAATACTTCACCCAGATGCTTGGATGCACATGGCACTGGGAGAAATGTGCCTTTATTGATTGCAGAAAAAGTTGAATGATCAGCAGCATACATTTTTAATTTTGATTCTGTTGAGGACATTTTTACAAATGGCCTGCCCCTCAGTGGACCTATCTTTGATGATGATGTGGCCATAGATTTGGGGGGCAATTTCAACAGAATGTCAACGCTTCAGGTGGTGACATTAGGAACGAGAACGTGCCTGAGGCGGGATTCCACAAAAGGCCGCAAGCTAGCTCTGACAAAAGGGCAGCCAAAAGGGAGTTTTTTTTTGCCGGGCCTTGCTTCTCTTGAGGCTGACGTCTGCCGGGAGCTCGGCATCAGGCTCGTGGATGGACTTGGCGAGAAAGTCCAATCTTCGTGGGGAACCCAAGGGTCCATGCCATCCATGCATTCAGGACTTCAGGAATCACGAGGAAGAGCCGCGGCTTTATTTTATCACATGTCATCTTCATTCTGGGCCCATGACTTCCAAAACACAACACCTTCTTGGGACAAATAGCTATCAGCTATCATTAGGCTATCATTCAATAGACAAGATCGCCAAAGTTGCAGTGGTTGCAGTCAGCTATGGTCTATATAATAGACACTAAGAGTCAAGTGCTTATATATAATATAAGCATTTGACTCTCAGTATCTATCTATCATTATCTATCATTATCTATCATTATCTATCATTATCTATCATTATCTATCATTATATAATTATATATCTTTATCTTCATTTTTATCTCTTTCTCTCTCTCTCTAAAGATATATATACATATATATACATCTCTCTCTCTCTATATATCTCTATCTCTCTATCTCTCTATCTCACTATCTCATCTATCTATCTATTTATCCATCTATCTGTGTCTCATCTATCTATCTATCCATCTATCTGTCTATCGGTCCATCTATCTATCTGTCTATTTGTCTATCTGTCTATCTATCTATCTGTCTATCTATCTATCTATCTATCTATCCATCTATCCAGCTATCTGTCTGTCTATTTGTCTATTTGTCTATCTATATATCTGTCTATATATCTATTTGTCTGTCTATCTATCTATCTGTCTGTCTGTCTATCTATCTATTGTAGAATCAATCCATCTATCTGTCTGTCTATCTCTATCCATTTGTCTGTCTATCTATCTATTATAGAAGCTATCCATTTTTTCTATCTATCTATCTGCCTATCTATCTATCTACCGTCTGTCTATCTATCTATCTATTATAGAATCTATCTATCTATCTGTCTGTCTGTCTATCTGTCTATCTATCTATCTATCTACCTATCTATCTATCTATCTATCTATCTATCCATCTATCAGTTGTATTGTGTTTTTTTTTTCCATCACTCTCAGGTCTTGGCTAATCAATAGAATAGCAAAACCAAATGGCGTCGGCCAATCTGCCATGATTGATGCCCGCAGCAGACTGCAGCTGACCTTGAGAAAATTGAGTACCGTCTTTCTTGCAGCTAATTCCGGCTGTCTGTACTTTTTTACCAGCCCATTGTGAAGCAGCATCTTAAATTACTTGGGCTGTTGAGTCCGCATTTCTCAAGAACATTCTGTGTAATTACTGAAGTGCTAGCAGAATGTGGTGGGTCATGGGGGTCATTTGTGATTGCGATATATTTTCATCATGCCTGGATGGTTCTTCGTTGAGGCTCAAGTGGAAATTCGTTACTTTGCAAGGCGAGGACGCCTGGGAGTGCCATGCCCGAAGACACCAAGGGAAAGAAGGAAGCTGAGAGCAAAGATGTGGAGATGAAAGATGCAGACGAGAAAAAAGATAAGGAGGGCAAGGATGCCAAGAAGGAAAAGGAGGAGCCACCACCAAAGACCCCAAGGACCCGCCTGAAACAGTTCTTAAGATCACTTTATATTGCTTTCAATGGTGGAAAGAGTTGATTTTTGAGTCAAGCCCATCTATATATATATATATATATGGGTACCTACCCTACATCATAATCGCATATGATCGCAATGTATAGTATCATAAGACGAGAGTCGAAGATCTATGAGAAATGAACAAGTACCCAGTCGATCATGCCCAGCGCGAGAGAGACACAGAGAGAGAGAGGGTACCAACTCGATATTCAGGCCTACAGCAAGATTGTATATAGTGATATATATATATAATATACAGATATTATATATATACACATATAGTGATATATATATATAGACACAGTGATATATATATATATATATACATATATTTACAGTGATACATATATATATACCTGGACCAGCAAACGAGCAGAAAAAAAGGTTGTTTTGGTCAATGACCCTGTTTTTAGCCAATTGACCTATTTTGGGTCAGATCGGGCAATTCAACCCAAACGACCCAAAATGGCAGAAATCTGGCTGAAATCTAATTTTCTATGTATTTCCATGGTGTCCCATCCCATAACTTCACTTCCTTTCACCATAGCTACACTTGTGGCACTGATTGACCCCTGACGTGTTTGACTGGATCCATGGGGCCTGCGCTTTCAGGCCTGAGCCCCCGCTATGCTTTGTCTTTTATTCTTTGCAGGGGTGGTGCATTGTTCAGGGATTGGATGCCAATTGGCAGAAATTTCAATGCTGTATGACACGTGTTGTTCAGATTCTGGCTCGCAAAGATGTACCATCTGAGACACGTGTGTGTTTGTTTGCGTGTGGGACTTCACGCATACAACTATTTATTTGGCGTTAGTCACCAGACCTAAGGCAGTCATGCAAAACACGTATGATTCACACGTATTCACGCCGCAGATTTGGGACGGCAACTCCCCGCAAAACAGCAAATCGTCAATTTTCAAGTTTTTCCGGACCAAAACTGCCCCGCAAATCGGGCGCAAAAACCCGCAATCCGCACACAAAAACCCGCAAACGGGCGCAAATCAGGATTTCTGCCCTGATGTGTTTTGACAAAATGTATTTTATCGCAGCAAAGCTAGGTTTAAATGGCAAATTCTTTTGATTTAGCAAAGCGGGTCAGCCACCCGCAGACACACCAAGCGGATTGATTGCTGGCTGCATAGCTGTAGCCATTCTTGGGATGCTTTTCAACACACTTAGTGGATCAGATTCTTCTTCATGAGGCCCTGTTCTACGTTTGAGCAGGGGGTATAGAAGTGCTTTTCAGTTAGGGATATCTTAAGATGATTTTCTTTGGTATGGCCCAGTGACTGAGGCTGGGGGTGTTGGCAAGACGAAGATCACATCGGAAGATGTTCACGGTTGTCACGTTCATGTCACCACCTGCTTTTTATATAGCAACACTCAGAAGTGTTTGTACCTTTACCGGCAGGAATTGCTGAAGGTTGGATGATTTGATGTGATGTGGCAAGAGACTCCACGTGTGGAAATAAGATATGGCAGAAAAGTTGGGATCGGGCAGAAATGGCCCAAACCGGGCAGAATTACCATTATTTTCTGAAACGGGCAGAAAACCAAAACGACCAAAATTTAATGGTTGTTTGATGATACAGGTATATATATATATATTATCATAGTGAAATATAGTGAATATATATTGTAGTCTAGTCAATCTATATCAACTTGTTGGTGTCAATGTGCTACTGGTAGTGCGCTGTGAGGATGATTCTGCTGGAAACCATCGCCCAGAACCTGAAGACCATCGCTGCTGGCGTAACAGCAGGAGATCCCAGAGTCATGGGCCGCGTGCTCCGATCCTTTGCCCAACTCCGCCGCACCATGGAGCCAGAGGTTTTGAAGGCATTGCTGGAGGACAGCTTTGCCGGGAAATACGCTCTGTGTGTGCAAAGCGAGACTGTCCACTATCCAGCATGAAGCGTGAATGGCCTGGTAATTGCTTGGTAGAGTTGGTAGAGCCAGCATGCAAAGGGACCTCGCTAAGAATTCTGACCATGCATGCATAACAAATTAGGTTTGCGCTTGCGATGCCTGTTTTCTTTCAGGGTAGTTGCTTGCTCCCTTGCTTGGTGCCTTCCATACCGCTTGCTTACTTCTTTTGTAGGCGTTAGGCATTTGCATTCGTATTCGTGGTTTGCCTGGATAGTCCTGAGATGTCCTGAGTCCCCTGTAAGGAGTTCGTGGACCCAGCGCGGCCTAACAAAGCACAGTACATAGCGGCAGTGCCTCCAGCTGATGTGGAGATGACAGATGCCGATAAGGCTGGTAGTGCTGGTAGCTGCTGGTAGCTGCTGGTAGCTGCTGGTAACTCGTGGCCAATTTGTTGTATTTTACCTGGACGACCTGGACTATGGATAAAGACGGGGGATGGATGGCTGTTGGATGGGTTGACGGGTTTAATGATGGATAGATTGAGATTTCACAGCATGTTCCCTTAATGTTGCTGCTGGTTCCCTTGGTCAATGATGGCTAACTTGGTATAGGGCGTTTCACATCCGTTTAGCATCAGGAGCCACATACCCCTTGATTTCCGACCCCTCTAAGCATGTATATATGTATAAATATATATATATATATATATTATATAATTATTTCATTATATTTGCGCTGACATGGGATGACATGGGTAGATAATGCTAGTAGATAGGTGTCTTTGTTCTTGACGTTCGCCAGGCCAAACCCAAAGAGGTTGAGATCAAGTTTCCACAGCTCAGCAAGCCGTACCCACCTGAGCTTGAGGCATATGCAGTACTGAGTTTGGTGGTGAAGCTTTCCGACAAGAATGAGAAAGAAAAGTCTCTTGAGACAGCAAGTGCTTTGGTGCTTTTCTTGAAGACCCTGAACCGACGTACGTTGGATTTCTTCAATGCCAGGGCGTACTTCTATCTATCACTCGCTTACGAGCGATGTGGCCGTCTCTCAGAGATCCGACCAGAGCTTCTTGCAGCCTATCGCAGTGCATGCCTTCGGCATGACCAGATGGGCCAGGCCACCCTCCTGAATCTCCTTCTGAGAAACTACTTGGCCTACAATCTCTACGACCAAGCTTTGAAACTTGTTTCCAAGACAAGCTTCCCCGAGAGCAGGCCAAACATGCAGTATGCCCGCTACCTTTTCTACATTGGGCAAATCAAGGCCGTCCAGCTCGAGTATTCGGACTCACACTCAAAGCTGATGCAAGCCATTCGCAAGGCGCCGCAGACTGCCAGTGTGGCACTTGGCTTCAAGCTGGCAGCCAGCAAACTCGCCATTGTGGTGGAGCTTCTGATGGGAGGCATTCCGGAACGCTCCTTTTTCATGCAGAAGGAGCTTAAGGAACAACTTCGTCCTTACTATGCGATCACCCAGGCTGTTCGATCTGGTGATTTGCATGCCTTCAAGGAATGCACCAAGACCTATGAAGCCCTGTTCAAGAAGGACAAGACTCTGACTTTGATCAACCGACTCCGGTACAACGTGATCAAGACAGGTCTTCGAAGCATCAGCCTGGCCTACAGCAAGATCTCCTTGCAGGATATTTGCACCAAGCTAGGCTTGGAATCTCCACAAGATGCCGCAGGAGTGGTTGCAAAGGCTGTTGTGGATGGTGTCATCGATGCAACCATCGACTATGACCAGCAGTTTGTCAAGTCCAATCAGAAGCTGGACTTGTACCACTCCTGCGAGCCGCAGAAGGCGTTGCACAAGCGCATTGCTTTCTGCTTGCAGATGCACAATGATGCTGTAAAGGCAATGGCATATCCAGATGAGAATGACAACAAAGACGCTGAGGATCCTGAAGAAAAGAGGGAAAGAGAAAAGCGTGAATTGGCCAACATTGAGGATGAGGAAGGTGGCGATGATGATATGATCATTTGAGATGGCCTTTGCCGACCGCATAGGATGGAAGGTTTGCGTCTTTGCGTTGTCCGGGATTTGTTCGCAGACAGAGCCGAACAGAGTAGATGTTTTGTTGCCTGGGTAGCTGGATGCTCGAGGCACATGGCAAAAAAGTTCTGGGCGACCCCGCAGCGCTTGTGCAGCTTGCCATGGATCTCTCCCAAGAGGATAATAGGACCATA
Organism: Cladocopium goreaui; assembly: GCA_947184155.2. Lineage (NCBI taxonomy): Eukaryota > Dinophyceae > Suessiales > Symbiodiniaceae > Cladocopium > Cladocopium goreaui. Next base: position 254,868 of record CAMXCT020004013.1, on the reverse strand, counting down.
TAGGACCTGATATGACCTGATAGGATGGATGTCTTTCACAATCTTTCGGCTCTTCATTGCTCTGACACTGACAGGTCAGGCAGGTCTGCAGGAGGTGACCCGGCATGTGCGCGTTGTGCACCACCATATGCTGTGGCCAGGTGAGCCTTGCAAGCTTGAGCCAACCCATCTTTGACCCTGTGGCTGATGGCTCATTTCCTTTATGACCATAAGTACCACCAAGGTCACTAAGTTGCCACTAGCTTCATCTTAAATGTTTGTAGATGTTTGTAGTGATTTTAAATTTTGTTTAGTAAGCTGCGAATGGAGAGCACATGGCGGTAATAAATTGTAACACAATGGTGTCGCGTTGAACAGACTGCTGAGACGACAAAGAGAACCCTTTGTGCACAATCTGTGGATGTTGACTCAAGTAGTATCAAATAGGCAGTTGCTTCATTTTGCGAACACATGCTATCTACCATTTTGGCATTGATTCAAACGCGGACGATTGTGCACATTTGCACGCGCATTTCACTGCCTTGGCCAAATCTTGCCGTGGCAGTCTTTGGCTGACTAGCAGCTATCACCAGCCAGGTCCAAATTGACATGCTGGGCCTGGCCTTCAGAGCATCAAAAAAGTGTTCTCGGGAGTCGGAATAGGTGCATGCATTCCTTGACAATTAACTACTTCTCATTTTTTGCAACTGTCGTCCAGAAAAGCCATTCTCATCAACATCGAAAATCATGCGAATTGCATGAAATTCTCGCTGTTTCAATCCTTGCTGCTTCCGTTTGGCTCAGAGCCCTTTGAGTGTCTCCGTCTCCTTGCTTCCCCCATCAGCTCTTTTGACATTTTGACCATGTCAGTCAGCGCAGAGGAGGTTGCCAAACACAACACCGACAAGGATTGCTGGGTCATTGTGGGGGACCAAGTGCTTGACGTCACCAACTTCCTCAGCCGCTCGGATGCCGATCAGTTCCTGTTGCAGCATGTTACAGCTTCTGTTTTTCAACTTCATGTCGCCAGGATAGTTTCATATAGCAACAGGGCATTTGTGGCATTCTTTCTTTCTTGAGATGGTCTTGTACTTCTTGCAGACTTTGTACGAGGCAGGTGGCCTACTGATATAGCTCTAAGATGAACTGACTGGCGAGCATTGTGAATGTTCGTTCGTTGCAAGGTGAGCACCCTGGCGGGAAGAAGTCCATCATGATGTTTGCTGGCAAGGACGCCACTGAGGAGTTCGACATGCTTCATGACCGCAAGGTCATTAAGAAATACGGGATCGACGAGGGAACTGTGGAGCTGAAGGGCACTATCAAGAAGTGAAAAGGCGGCAATGCCTTTCTGAAGTTTGAAGCGGGATGAGGCTGGCTTTGTCAGTGCATTAGCCCCGGCTTGTGCCGCTGGGCTCGTTCGAGAGACCACAGCGTCACCCGCAGACCGTTACAGAGTGAAGAAAACCAAGCGGCCATCCGAAACCCATGGATGTCTATAGTTCGTGTAGATGTCATGATTTCCATACATTCAGATTTTATGTATTTTAATGCTGTCTGTATTTTAATGCTGTCAGGGGATTTGTGAAGGCATTTGTGGCAGTGTCAGCTTGATCTTAGACGATAGGTAAGTTTGTTCCGCACCTGCCAGGTGAGGGTCTCTAGATTTTAACCATGTACCTCCCCGCCCACACACCACACGCACACACGCACACACACACACACACACGCACACACACACACACGCATTCACACACATTCACACACACATTCACACGCATACACACACTGTTGTCGCCACAAGCGGCACTTCAAGTAGATGCGCACGCAGACCATCACGGGTGTGAAATTTCGTTTGGCTGAAACCACCAATGTCATGAATCTAAGGGCATGGCGTTCTTAGGTTGCCTGCATCCCCAAGCAAAATGGTAGGTATGTAATTAGACGGGGCGTCCCTGATGTAAATCCTTTCCACATATCGCCTGATTGGCAGAGGCGTAGGCATCAAAAAAAATGGAATCAACAAAATAATAGGAATCAAAAAGAAAATAGGGATCAAACAAAAGCAGAAGGAAAGAAGGAAGGAAAGAAGGAAGGAAGGAAGGAAAGAAGGAAGGAAAGAAGGAAGGAAAGAAGGAAGGAAAGAAGGAAGGAAAGAGGGAAGGAAAGGGAAGGAAAGGGAAGGAAAGGGAAGGAAAGGGAAGGAAAGGAAAGGGAAGGGAAAGGGAAGGAAAGGGAAGGGAAAAGGGGAAAGGGAAAAGGGGGAAGGGACAAGGGAGGAAGGAACGAAGGAAGGAAGGAAGGAAGGGACGAATGAAGGAAGGAAGGAAGGAAGGAAGGAACGAAGGAAGGAAGGGAGGACGGAAGGACATAGTTTTTTTAAATAATTTTTTAAACCCAACCTTGCACATTTGTAAATACACAGATTACCCTACGTGTATTTTTGATCATGTATGTATATATATATATATACTATTATTACTACCAAAGCAAGTTTACTTCGAAAACTTCCGAGTTATGGGCGAACGTCCAGGGGCAGTCTTTCATCAGGTTCATCATGTCATCATCATGTCATCATCATGTCATCATATGTCTGATCCAAACCCCTCTATGAAATAGCGAGGGTTATGGCCCTGCATAAAACGTTTTATGTATGGTTTTTCTGTTGGTTGGACCCCCAATTTTATAGCCCAACCATGGTTTTGCATGATTCTGCTCAGAGTATGGGTTCAGGAGGGGGGGCGTCAGAGATCCCTATTTTATAGAGGATATGTTTTATTTTCCAGTTTTGTTTTCTTTAATGACAGGAAGGTACATGACATATAAATTTGGTGCATGTTTTTTGAATTGAATAGTTCAGTTAGATTTTTAGATTGTTGACCACGAGTAGATAAAATTTATCCGATCAAATTCAGAAACTCGACATGAATCATATTGAATCATTAGGAATCCATATAATAATTCAAAGTTCGGAACATGTTTAAATCATGATTTTGATACATGGAACCTGCTGAATGACACAAATCCACATGAGTAAATATGAATAAACACGACCAATGTTTTTTTGAACAAGTCTGCAAATTCAGAAGCCATCTCGGCTCTCACTCTTCCTCTCACTCTTCTGCAAAGTTCTACTTCCTCTACTATCCTTTCACATCTTTGCTACCATCTCTCTTGACTTCTTGGTTTGGGCAACCTCCTGCCACATCTTGCCACAACATGCCACGACTGGGCCCTTGCTGGCAGGGTGGGTCTCTATAAAATGGAGGGGTCTAACCCCCCACCTGCACCATAACACTGTTGCTCTGTGGGAGAGAGGAGAGGAATTGGAGCAGCAGGGATCAGAATCAGCACTCAGAAGCCATCTCAGCTCTCACTCTTCTGCAAAGTTCTACTTCCTCTGCTATCCTTTCACATCTTTGCTACCATCCCTCTTGATTTCTTGGTTTGTGCAACCTCCTGCCACATCTTGCCACGACATGCCACGACTGGGCCCTTGCTGGCAAGGTGAGTCTCTATAAAATGGAGGGGTCTAACCCCCCACCTGCACCAGCAGCAGGGGTGGATCTCTATAAAATGGAGGGGTCTAACCCCGCACCTGCACCATAACACTGTTGCTCTGTGGGAGAGAGCAGAGGAATTGGAGCAGCAGGGATCAGAATCAGCACTCAGAAGCCATCTCAGCTCTCACTCTTCTGCAAAGTTCTACTTCCTCTACTATCCTTTCACATCTTTGCTACCATCTCTCTTGACTTCTTGGTTTGGGCAACCTCCTGCCACATCTTGCCACGACATGCCACGACTGGGCCCTTGCTGGCAGGGTGAGTCTCTATAAAATGGAGGGGTCTAACCCCCACCTGCACCATAAGCAGGGGTGGATCTCTATAAAATGGAGGGGGAATTGGAGCAGCAGGGGTCAGAACCAGCACTCAGAAGCCATCTTTCTACTTCCTGTACTATCCTTTCACAATCTTTCACATCTTTGCTACTAATTGCTACCATCTCTCTTGACTTCTTGGTTTGGGCAACCTCCTGCCACATCTTGCGATGATTGGGCCCTTGCTGGCAAGGTGAGTCTCTATAAAATGGAGGGGTCTAACCCCCCACCTGCACCATAAGCAGGGAGATCTCTATAAAATGGAGGGGTCCAACCCCCCACCTGCACCATAACACTGTTGCTCTGTGGGAGAGAGCAGAGGAATTGGAGCAGCAGGGGTCAGAATCAGCACTCAGAAGCCATCTCAGCTCTCACTCTTCTGCAAAGTTCTACTTCCCCTACTATCCCTTCACAATCTTTCACATATTTGCTACCAATTGCTACCATCCCTCTTGACTTCTTGGTTTGGGCAACCTCCTGCCTCTATAAAATGGAGGGGTCTAACCCCCCACCTGCACCATAAGCAGGGAGATCTCTATAAAATGGAGGGGTCTAACCCCCCACCTGCACTATAACACTGTTGCTCTGTGGGAGAGAGCACGGGAATTGGAGCAGCAGTGGTCAGAACCAGCACTCAGAAGCCATCTCAGCTCTCACTCTTCTGCAAAGTTCTACTTCCCCTACTATCCCTTCACAATCTTTCACATATTTGCTACCAATTGCTACCATCCCTCTTGACTTCTTGGTTTGGGCAACCTCCTGCCACAACATGCCACGACTGGGCCCTTGCTGGCAGGGTGGGTCTCTATAAAATGGAGGGGTCTAACCCCCCACCTGCACCATAAGCAGGGGTGGATCTCTATAAAATGGAGGGGTCTAACCCCCCACCTGCACCATAACACTGTTGCTCTGTGGGAGAGAGCACGGGAATTAGAGCAGCAGGGGTCAGAACCAGTACTCTGAAGCCATCTCAGCTCTCACTCCTCGGCAAAGTTCTACTTCCTCTACTATCCTTTCACATCTTTGCTACCATCCGTCTTGACTTCTTGGTTTGGGCAACCTCCTGCCACATCTTGCCACGACATGCGACGACTGGGCCCTTTCTGCATACTACCGGAGCCTGTGTCTTGTTTGTCGGTGCTCTTTTTCAATAGAATGATCCTCCGGAGGTCCGACATTGCGTCGTACGGCCGGCAATATTGATTTCACCCACTATTGTATAGCATCGTCAGACCTTAACTCAGACCGGGCCGAATAGGCCAAAGGCTGTGGGGAAAACAATCTAGTTCCTCTTCTACCAATTTCATCCAATTTCTACCCTTGCATGTCCTTTCCATTCCTTTCTTCTATATTCTTCATAACTTTAGACATATGGAAATTTTGGATCATTTGAAACTATTTGAGATACATGTTCTCATTTTGTTTGTGGTGAGCTGCACTGTTTTTCAAAATATAACACCCAGATTGGGGGGGTAAGAGTTCCCAATTTCATAGACATCATGATTTGTATGGTCAAAGTTTGGCAAGGTTAGTGGTTAGACCCCTTATTTTATAGACTTGGGGGTCCGACGTTGGTGCTCAGCAAATTATATGCACCCTAGGGGTCAATGACACCATTTTATGTCTATAGAATAGCGAGCAAGACCCTCCCCCCCTGTTTGGAACATACATGTCATCATCATGTCATCATCATCGTCGTCGTCATCATCATCATCATTTTCATCATCATTTTCATCATCATTTTTATCATCATTTCTATCATCATTTTATCATTTTTTTTTTAATCATCATTTTATCATCATTTTTATCATCATTTTTATCATCATCATCATCATCATGTCAAGATCATGTCGTCATCATGTCGTCATCATGTCAATAGCACAGTGCGCAAGAGCAGTTCGCGTGTATAGAGAAGAGTGACAGTTCGGGAACGCTTCAAAATGCAGGTGAAAACACTCTCGGGCGCGAAACCCTGTGTTTTTCGGGTACAGTGACCCCGGGAAAAACACGCGAAATATGTGTCTTTGAATCTTCTAGATCAGTTACTGATCAGTTCAACCAACCGGGGATCACTCGTCAGCAGCTCCTGTTTTGCTTTACCATTTGATATTCCATGCTTCACGGGACACATCTTCAAGAATTTGGATCTTCGAGCCCAGGGCCCCTATTCGAATTGCAAACCCATGGGCAGGCATCAGTGATTGCCTCGGAGCCTCTCAAATTTGTATATGCAATTTTTTTAAAGCGTGCTTGAGTTGTAGCCTTTCAAACAAAACATGCCACTGCTCTTCAAACATACTTTTTTTTTGGTGGGCAGTTGATACGCGGCGTTCAGCACTGCTCCAAGAGACAGATTAGACAACTATATAATACTATATATATATTAATATATAGATTTACATATGCATATATATATATGCGTTGAAAACTCTGATTCTCTGCACGTGTTTGATGCAGCCTTGAAGTATCTCCAAACACCAGGGGGCAAATGGATAGATTCTTTCCCTGGTGTTGCGGTGCAAGAGAGAATCACAATTTCACATGATTTTGCCGCCTTACTTCTGAGCAGGGGCGATTCAGAATCAAACACCGTCAAAGGAGGCTTCCACCAGTTTCCACGTAACAAAAACGCATGTTCCCTCACGCCTTCATGTGCCTCATTTCCAGCCGACGTATCGCAAAACCCTAGTGATTGGGTGCGCATGGCGAAAGCTATGCTTCCGCCTCAGCTGTGATGAAGTTAGATTGTACCATGACACAAGCGATCGGATTGGTTTGTGTTCTATATATTATCATGTTCTTTCATGTTCTGTTTGTATGACTTCTGGCTTCAAAACTGGCATTGTCCTGACCGGTGTCACATATATCTTCAGTTCATCCGACTCTAAACCTTAAGTTCAAGGACGTTTTCCTTGTCATTGGTGGCATGTGCGCTGCGCGTTCGGACCTGGGCCGATTTTGCAATCAAGGCTTTGGAAAATACAGCACCAACAAGATCGAAGAGATTTGAAGAATGGGTTTTGGATGGTTTTGGCATGTTTTGAATGATTTCTGCTAATATGCCTGCGATTGATTTCACCCAAGGCAGTGAATGCGGACAGCCAAGACCGCTGCTATGTCCACAGGAGTTGTCCAACTGTTGGGATGCACTTGACAAGAATTTGATTGATCAAGATTCATTCTGCCAGGCAACAAGGAGATTGATTGAACAAACATAATTAGTACACATCGGTTTTGGGCATTGCCAAATCATGCAACGGGATACTGAAAATTGAATGAAGTGAATCATGGCACTTGAAGCTGATTCGAACCATGCGATTGGCATTTGGTTCATTTTGATGTTGAGCGCTGAATTCTTGCAGCGATATGGCATGTCGCCGCCTTTAGCCGGTTGCACAAAGATCCCGTTTCTTTGGGGACTTTAGACCAGAACTGTATATATATATAATATATGACTGTACAAGGATGGGGTACCTTCAAGTGTGCGTAGCGAAATACACAGACTGTTGTGTGCAGCATCTTGCAGCTCCATGGAAGCACTGCCAGCGCTACAATTCTGCTATTGGAAGCAGCAGACCTCACAAGTGTCATGAGGTCATCCTCCAAAGGTAGACTCCAAATGTCATGCCAAGGCCGATATGCAGACAGGTTTGTCTCATTTTGTCCCTGTATGCCTCAGCAAGTAAGTTATGAGCTTCAGTTTGCTGTGCGTCTTTGAAATAGCAGCAGGCCATTATCGTAGCATCCTTTTTTTGCTCAACATACGAGCATGGCTAAGTATGGGAGCTGTTCATGTTGCTTGGACATCCCTGTGCATTTGCAGGTGATGTACGCCCACGCCTTAACTTAACTCAGTCATCAGCGTGCATCACTCTTCATTGCTAGGTGCTAGGACTGCTAGGAAGTCCTTGCCTCTTTCGAAGTACCAAACCGACGCACAGGTGTATAATCATCGCATTTTCAGGGCCCGGGGTTGAGTGTTTCAGTGGAGTTTGTCTCCATAAATGTTTATTTTTGGCCTTGGTTTGCTGCAGGCGATGCTTGATGGCTTTGCCCAACACCCCGAACAATATGTCGGGCTCACGACGAAGCCCGGCTACCTGGTCTTGAAGAATTCAAGCCACTCTTAATTATGCATTGGCAGCAAATCCAATAGTTCTTCTCCGATATTTTCCCATCGAGGGACAGGCAGGTTGGTTGTAAGCTCAGCTAGAGATACTGTTAGTTAGAAGGGCCACTGGACAAATTGAAGCCTCTTTGGGTGGGTGGACGTGGGAGGACCTTGGCGTAGTCATTGGAAAAGAGAGATATTTTCTTGGGGTCAAAGTAGTAACACTGTTAGCTTATACGGTTGAAAGAAGATTCAGTTTTTCATAGTTTTATACAGTATGTTTTGTAGTGATTGTTGTATTTTTAGCTAGACTTAGTAGATTTAGCAGTTTAACTTTGCTTCTCTAACACTTTGCAGCTGCAGCGTTACAGTTTCACAGATGGGACATGTAGCTTCCAGATTCGATGCCCTGGGCATTTGCAGTACATGCAAGCCAGGTGCTTCAAACGCCAAGGCCCAGCGCAGTCCCGGGGCACAGAAAATTGCACCGGCAAAGATTGATTGGAGCGGGGCCAAGAATGAAAAGTGGCAGTTTGATGCGATAACAGGCCCAGGGAGCTTCACATACAAGACGAAACCAAAGATCAACAAGAGACAAGGATCCATTTCCGAGGGCATCAACCGAGTGAAAAAAAACCCTCAATTGTATGAGGGCGTGCATTTCCAGACAGAGATGAAAAATTGGCCAGTAGATCAGCAAAGTTATGATCTCATCCTGCGCAGCGGTAGTGGATACCGTTTCCTGGCCGGTCAATCTCCAAACTTCACATTCATTCAGGCGAAGTACTTTGCTCTGACACCCTATGATGAAATCAGGATGACACCGGATGACTACACCGATTCAATGTCTTACAAAGGTCACAAGTGTGGCAAGCCACTCCACCCAGGCAGAGGACAAGGGCTCTGTGATGTGCCACATATTCAGCTGATTGGTGACGTCCACCCTGAAGATATCGCGCAAGGTCATGTAGGCGATTGTTGGCTACTTTGTGCTATGAGTGCGTTGTCGGAGTTCCATGGTGCTGTGCAAAAACTATTGCAGCGGACACCGTATTTCAAGAGCCTTCCTGCCAACAAGCCACAGACATACACGGTGACCCTGTACGATTTGGAGTCATGGCACCCCGTGGATATAGAGGTGGACGAACGCCTCTGCACGTTGCCAGACAGCAGCGGAATCTTGGGCTGCTTTCCCTGCCTTCACGGTGAACTTTGGCCATGCTATGTGGAGAAAGCTGTGGCCATCCACTGCGGTGGATGGGATCAGATTGAGGGCGGTCAACCAACGCATGCTTGGCGATTACTTACCGGTTGCAGGTATCAGTACACCTTCACAAACTCTGGGCAGGGTTTTGAATGTTTCGGAACCTTCAACCCTAACACGAACGAGTGGGACTCTATGAGCAACTCGCCGCATGGCACAAAAGGTGTTTGGCCTATGAAATGGCCAGAAGTTGGTGGCGGTGGTGAGCTGGGCTTGAAATGTCAACAGGACGAGATGTTTCAAAAAATGTGTGCATGGGATGCGGCAAGTTACATGATGGCCCTTGGAACGCGTTCTGGTTCGAATTCTAGCAGCGTCAACGGAATCATTGATGGCCACGCCTACACATTGATCACGTGCCTCAACAATGTTGCTGGTTCTGGGCATGATTTGGTGAAACTGCGTAACCCTTGGGGTGAGGGTGAATGCACATCCAGCATGTGGACGGACGATGGTTGTGGTTGGGAGCAATTTCCTGAGGTCAAGGAAGTTTGTGATCCTGTGAAGGCCAATGATGGAGTGTTTTGGCTAAGCAGCGATGAGATGTTCAAATACTTTCCTACAATCTACCTTTGCGCCATGAACATGTCAGAGTTTGTCCAGTGACAGAAGGCTGGTGAGGAATTTACAAAGTCGGCCGCGTCAACGACAAACTGCCTTAGGTTGTCAATCCAAACAATAAAACATGAGTCAGGCCTCCTCAAAAAAATGAGGAGGCTGGCGTAAACGGCTGCAAAATTCCATGACATAACGCGAGTCAACAATTTGTTGAGCCATGTTGCAGGGCTTGGAACTCTAAATCCCCACGCCTTAGAACATCCTTCTGAATCCTTCTCTACACTTCTCTACATTTCGTCATTTTGATGATTGACTCGTAGAGACCCCCTCAGTTCCATTGCTCCAGGCTCCAGCACATGCCATTTCTTGCAATGTCCTTCTGGTGTTTTACGGATGTTTATGGATTTTTTTTTGGGTTTATAGTTATGTTTAGTATTGTTTAGTGTTTAGTTGATATTTTTCTGCTGTTCCTCTCGCCTGTGCCAAGGTCCAACTATCGTGACTTCCAGGCACGACCTCGAACATGTATGGAAATGTGAGATTGTGAAATATGAGCATGTGCAAGTGCACAACTAACATGTAAAAACTTGTAAAATGTGTCTTACATTATATGCATAGAATATATATATATATATATGTGTGTGTGTGTGCGTGTCTGTCATACTACATACATACACGCACACACACACTCCACATCTAAACAACGGAAGTTTACTTGCGTTTGTACATTGCCACCACCAATTTGACCGGTGCTCCATACATTCAAAAGGGTTCCAAACAGAAGCCATTCAAAAACAACACTTCCCGGGTGGCCTTTACTGACTAGCTGCCATCTCTATCCACACACGAGGCCATGCTGCATTTTAAGTATTTTGCTATTTTCATTACATCATTTGACATCAGGCACCTCGGCACCTCGGCCATTTCAGCATTACCACATCAAAGCCCAAGGGCCCGCGGGTTGGCCGCTGGGCAAATGGGACAAAGCAAGTCCCGTCCTTTCTCGCCTTTCCGGCTGCCCAGCTGCTTCAGATTAAGAATAGGCCATAAGGAAGTTGCTGAACACAAGGAGGAGAGCGATTGTTGGGTCATCATTGGAGACTTAGTGCTGGACCTTTCCAAGTATGTTGCGAAACATCCTGGTGGAAAGCAATCAATCCTCAACCTGGCAGGTGGAGATGCCACGGAGATCTTTGATCTTGTGCATCACAGAAGTATTCTAAAGAAACATGGCCTTCAAGAAGGAACAATTACTCTGAAGGGTGTTGTCTCGGGATGAAATTTTCAGCAGATTGGTGTCCTATGTTCCTACGCCGTCCTACGCATCTGGCCTTGTATAGTGCTTGCTGTTCTGCCTGAGATTCTAGCTGGGACTCCATCAGATGAGACTTGCTCATGCACAAAGCTGAGCAGGCTCCTCCTCCCAAAATGGAGCTGCGCCCAGACTTTAGAGTCTCTTTTTTTTGAATGAGGAGCAGGACGCAGGAAATAATGTATTTTTGGGACTGCACAAAGGACTGAAGCGCCAACTTGCTTTCATTCCAGTGCCGGTCTACTTTCCGAGAGTGGAACCAATGCTATCAAACAATATCAACCAGTTGTTTGACAAGAACAATCCAATATCTTATATGATGAGTCAGTGATGAGGACAAAGTGACACTCTTCTTTGCAATTTCTTCATCGTTCCACTAGCCTGCTTTTTCATCCTTGCAAGCTTTATGACTCAGCCAGACACAGCCCAGCTGCTCACTCGTGCGAAAAGCTTGAGAATTGATGAAAATTGGACATGGGTGATCAACTGAAGTGGCAATGAATTTGCTTGGGAACAAAGGATCTCCTGTCGCGGAAAGCCTATGTGAGCCACCGCAAAATTTTAGGGAAGACAAACTATGAATTGGGCGATATTGGATGGACATCGGTATTCAGAAATCGGAAAGACATGAGTCAAGGGATGGGACCTTCCCATTTGTGCTTCAGACACCTGTAGACCCGCCTCAGTCTACTGCTGCTACTGCTAAGACCGCTACCAATGCCAATACTGCTACCATCTGCTACCCGACTGCGACTGCGAATACTGCTGCTGCTACTTTACTGCTACTATTGATGCTGCTACTGCTGATGCTGCTACTGCTACTGCTTCTTGGATTCCTCCAGTGAAGATTGTCAAGAAAGGGTATGCAAAGGTTGCCAATGTGCAATTGATTGCCGGGCTGACCGCTTTCATTGGATTATTTTTTTAGAGACTCCCAAACATTACATCAAGAATATCAATCATGATCAATCATGTACAAACGTATGGTAAGCGAAGGGACCTTCCTAAATTTGTTGATGCCCTATTGAAGGAACTTGAGTTTTCACAGCCGCTCAAAAACATTCAACAACACCATCAGAGTGGTCAAATCGAATTTGAGCATAAAAAGCAGTGATATGTTTCGAACTCATTTTGGCTCAGCAAGTTTGTAGCTCGATTTGGTGACCTGATTTTCCACAGCCAACTCGAGTCAGCATGTCAGTCAGCGCAGAGGAGGTTGCCAAGCACAACACCGACAAGGACTGCTGGGTCATTGTGGGTGACCAGGTGCTTGACGTCACCAACTTCCTGAGTCACCTGTTTTGGAAACCAGTACTCAGTAGTTGTTTCATCTCTTTTTATCTCTTTTCCACTTCTTAGTTTTCATCTTTTGTGTTCTTTTGTTCTTTTGCGTTGCTTTCTATTTTTTCCTGGTTGAAAAATATGAGCAGAAAGGGTGAAACATTGTAGCGAGATGTAGGAAGAGACATGTCAGCGTGTCCGCATTCCTTTATTACTTATATAATATTATTTTGCCAAATTGTTGCCACATGCTGCGGGTTTGATTGCTCAGAGAGGTAGGTCTGGAAGCATACATAAGCACACGCAAAGATTCGACAAAATTACAAGTTTTGCATCAGTTTTGCACCAGAGTTGACCAGCTTGGATGACTTTCAGGTGAGCACCCTGGCGGGAAGAAGTCCATCATGATGTTTGCTGGCAAGGACGCCACTGAGGAGTTCGACATGCTTCATGACCGCAAGGTCATTAAGAAATACGGGATCGACGAGGGAACTGTGGAGCTGAAGGGCACTATCAAGAAGTGAGCTCCCAGATGCTCTCGGCATCTTTTCGCCCCTGGTCGTCCAGTTTGAGGCATTCTTGAGGAAGCGGCTGATTGAGTCCGTTGCTCATGAGGAAAAACATCCTTGCGAGATTGAGACAGCTTCATCAGTAGGCCTAGTCAATAGGCGACTCGGACTTATGTATACATATATATATATACCTGAATCATCCGGTGGTGCCTTTTTTAGCCTCTAATGCTAGAGGCAGAAATTGTAGCCTCTAATTTCAGGAATCGCCTCTGATTTTGAAAAACGCCTCTGCCCACCAAGTGGTTTTCAATGGCTTCATGAAACATCATTCATCACCAAGAATATTATATGGGTTTTCCATAAATAATAGGAACCTTCAATGTGAAAAATCAAAAAGCCTTTACTATCCTTTACCACTGTTTGATGATTACCCACTGTGCAAGTGGTTGGTTGCCATGGCTAGTAATTAAATACCTTCATTGGACTTTATCCCATTGATAAATGGATTATGTTAGCGACTTGTAAGTTCTGATGATACTTTTACCAACCCCTTACCAGGTTAAATGATCCTTCAATATCCATCCATACCATTTGGGATGACTTGCCGGCCGGGCCTCCTGGGTTGAGGAACATGTTGGCAAGAAAGCGACAACACATGAGAAGTGGTGAGTGGTGACCCCAAACATTTCTGATATAGATGGGTGATACCCGTGGATAGATTATCCCACATATGGATGGAGGAAAATGTTCCCAAACAAAATATTGCCGTTTCACCAGCTAGCACTGCAAACACTCCATACTAAACAGTATGGACATTGCCGCTTCCCATGGTCAATGAACTCCAATGAGAGGGCAATGACAGCCAGGGCCTCATTTTTTTCCAGAGAGCAGCAGAGCTCAATGTTCGAATTAATCATTACAGAACTAGTGGCGAACCTGGTGTTAGGCTGTGACCACCCTACTGCATATTCTGTAGCAGACATCAACTGATACAATCTGGAAAAAAGAATCATAGATCAGAGTCGCCACTGTTTTTTCTTCTTGAAATTCTTAATTACCATGCGCGCTTTGATTCTGTACATCAAAAGGGTGTTTTCACACACGTTTTTGTGCGATATACGTCGTGACTGCCTCGCCACTGCTCCCACAAAATCCTCCGCCATCGAGCAATCCCACAGTGCGGGATTGACAGTCATAACATGACCAGCAGCCTTGGAAAGCGCCAAACTGTGCCCCACATGGTCCCAAGCATGTGCCTTTGGCACCATGGCAAACAATGTCCGCCCCTGCCTAAAACAGATTTGAGCAAGCTCCGCGTAGGCACAGCAAAACCTTTTGCACGACTTCATCATTTTTCCCTGCAATGGAAACGACAGAAAATGCCGTGTCGATGAATGCACTGGAATGCTAAGCCATTGACGCAACCATTGGAAATCTTTTGCAGAATGCGGGAGTCAGGACTGGAAAGTAGGTGAAGCTTTGTAAACCAATCAAGCCACTTCAACAGGATGATGGAATCACTGCCTTTACAACTGACCCATGGGAAGGATGTTGAGTTGGCGAAGTGGATCTTGTCACGGCTAAACGATCTGATGCCAGAACAAGTCATACCTTGAGTGTCAGACCAAAGTGCGAAATTGGCCCAAGCTCTCACCAGCCTTTTATCCACTGAGTACCCATCACAACCATCATCGTCAGTGTCAAAGTAGCCTTCAAAGCACAACAGCAAGATGCTAGACCCAATGAAGTTCCTGGCCACCCCAAGCCGAAAAATGTGCAGAGGGTCACGCTTGAAGAAGCTGGCAGCCTTCCCTGACATCCAGTTTTCATATTCGATATGGTGAAAAGGGGGTGGCTCTTCCCATGGAACATCTGCGTACAGGGTGGATTTCCAATGCGCCCCTGTAGTGAAGTCTTCGAACGGAATCATAGGTGCACCAGCATGGCACTCATGACATACTTTGATCTTGTTCTTATGGCCAACATTGTGATAAGATCGTGTCAGCAGTCCGGTTTTTGCATGATACTCCATGTCCCCCTTCATCCCAAGTACTGCAAACTTGTATCGACTGCCTTGACAAAGAACGCCTTCAGTGCACACTGCTGCAAGGTCCTTTGAGACAACTTCCAACATTGCTGCCAGAAGGCCCGGTAACTTCTTGTACTTTTTGCTGGGGAATGCAAACAGCAAAAAATGGGTGAGATAGCTGTTGTGCTTGGAATTCAATCGTAGGCAACATGGGTCTGAAAGGTCGGCCCCAGAATGAGTTGTCGGGTTGTCACAACTGCATGTCAAGGGAGCTTCCATAGTATCCAAACCAAGTACGGGCTGGACACTCACAACTTCCAGAGGTTGTTTCTTCAAGGTACGGGCACCATCACCATGAAGTGTGAGAGGGATAATAAATCTGAAATCATCTTGCCGGGAATATACTTCATGAGATGGATGCTCACATCTGTAAGCATTCCAGAAAGTTTCCAGAAGTTGTTGGGCATCCCTTCCTGGTGGTAATCCTCCCAGCAAAAGCCACGGTTCAGACTCCATCAGGTACTTCAAGAGAAATCTGGGACTATGGTACGGCATGTTGACATTGAAGCCATTCTTCTCAACCAAGTGGTATGACATTGGAACTCTCCTTAGACGAAGAAGGGTCACCCCCACGAAAAGACATCCACATAGACTGGTTTACGAGGAATGCATTCCATATCATTTGGGAAGAATAACCCATCCAGTTGAATTTGAAATCCATATTTCCAATGTCAATTCTCTGAGCTAAAGATTTCACAGTTTCCGCATGCACATGCTAGCTGAAAATAACATATCATATGTATACATAAAATGTGACTCTGTCTAGAGAAGAGGTTCAACGCAAAACCAAATCGGCCTACAGCCCTCTTGAATTGCCTGGATGAGTTGGCCACGTGACCATGCAGCACCTTCTGGGTGGAATCGTGAAGCACCATTCCCACGTCACAGGTCTGGAGTTCTGCACGCAGAGCTTGGCTTTGGGCTACCAAGGCCTTCGCAGGAGCCTCGTTTGCAAGAGGCATGGATTATGGGCGTAGCGGTCATCATGTTGAATTCAATCATCACCAATGATTCTGATGTTCAAACTCTCATCAGAAAATAGGTGGTTTTCAAAAACCGGTCCCGGGAAAATTTTCATTTCTCTGCCCCAAGAGCCCCCAGCTCGAAGAAGGTTACCATGCATCCTCCCAACCAACACTGAAGCCGAGGGTCACCCTCAGCTATAGTATCAACCACGTGGGTGAGCAAGGGGCCTGGTTCCGCATGCTCTGCACCTGGCACTGTCAGGGTATATCTAGAAATAATATATGTTATTAATTCATCATTCACCTCCAATCTAAAGGTGAATTAAAAGATAGATCACTAGGATAAGCAAACCCTCAATGGTTGCTACGGGAAACTCGGACAGAATGCCAGGGTGATAGATCACCACTTACAAGGGGCCCCCAATGAAACAACCACGAATACTGACACCACACATACTTGCAATTTGCTTATAATCAAGTGCCCATGGGAATGATAAATTTCTATTTGTTCAAACCCTTTCCACCGGTCACTTGCTTTTGCCCAAGGTGGTTTCTTTCGCGACATCAAAGCTCCAGAGGCCCATGCGGCACGGGCCAGGAGGCGACATTGTCATTCCCCAAAGATTTTAATTGGTGATATAGCATATGGCACCGTATTGGCTGGATGTTCATCACCCAGCAAGCAAAGATTGAAACCTTGCTTTTCCCATTGCCATGGAGAGAGCACTTGAGACAGTCACAAAAAAAGGTCCAATGTTTCCCCAAACAAGTTACATGTATATCATATGAGTTCGTATCTTATGAAATTTTGGGAACATGGGTGTTCTATCACTGTAGCGACTGCCAAGACGTGCTACATACACAGCATTGCCAAAAGGGGCATCCAAATGACAGCAACATGCCCACTACCTTCCCCTACGGTTCACTTCAGCTTTCGCTCCTCTCTTTGGGGCTGGTGTTGGGGGAGCTTCCTCTTTCTCAGCGTCCTTTGCCATCTTCCGAAGCTTGCCCTTCAGGTGGCTCAGGAAAGGCCTTAGGTTTGATTCGTTGGGCTGGCTACTTCCTTTCTACAAGTAACAGTTCGATGGAATTACTAAAGCCGAAATGCACCCCATACCCAGCTGAATCGTCCATCAAGTGGCTGCGATCGCGTGAACAGGCTCAAAGCTTCTGCGCACCTAAGATGCAGGCACTTGAATTCTGCAGGGCTGGGCTATCGCAGGGAAAAGTAAAAACATCAAAACATTGGTAGGAAATGGACGGGGGCAAAGGGTCCGCGTGGTATACTTTTTTCATTGCGTGGCATCTTGCATGTTTCCATTTGGGCTGGCAAATTAATGTCATATTCTCATACAAAAATGACAACTTTGTACTTGGAACTAATTAGCCAACACGTTTCGGCTGGTCAGCTCTTCCTCCTGTGATGTAAACATAAAAAGGAGGTCCCAAATGCTCTTTCCTATTGAGGCCTCCTTCTCCTCCAGAACGGGCTGCATTTCTGCAACCAGAAACTTGGTGAAACATATCGATTAGAGCAGCTTCCAACATATGGACCAATCCTAAATCTGGGCCACGATAAACAACCCACATCTCTGTGAAATTTTTGTGAAGGTAGTCCATGAACCTTTGGGCTGGGTTCGCCGTCACACCGATCTTGAAAACGCAGATTGAGATTCCAATGTGTTCCCTGAAGGCTGTAATCTGTCGTTTTGAATGTTCAAGAATCTTGCCACAAGTGGAGCTACATGATGGGGAGCGGGGTGTTCGATTGTGAAGCCAGCATCGCTTCAACTGGTCCCAAGGAAGGTCTTTCCCATTCTGGTTCTGGGCAATGAGGGCCAAAATGGCAAGTACCTTAGTATAAGCCCCACCCCATTGCAACATAAAAATAAGTTATGGGGACTCAAACAAAAAATCAAATGGTGTCAATCTTTCAAACATACCAACCACACTGATCCATAGGTGCCCGGTTCTTCTCATCAACAGGAACAATTTCTGGATGAACCTGTACTGGACGATTGATGGTGGCCTCATGCTCTTCAATGTGCCCTGTCGAAACGTGGGGAGCTTCCACCTTTCTCCTGGCAACTCAACCCCCCTAACCATTCTTTCAAATGTAGCACTACTTTGGTTGATATACATCTTGTGGTCCCACTGCTGTTTCCAGAACCTTACTGACACATCGATCCCCATGAAATATAATTAATTTGTATAGATTAATGCATCCCTCCAGCAGGCACCAAGCGTCATCTACCTGAGGGGCAATGAAAACAGTAGGCTTACTGCACGCACCTATCACACAAAAAGTTTCTACCCAAAGCTAATCCCAAGGCTCTTCTTGTTGGGCAGCAAAGGGTTCTCCAGCGAAGAAAGTCCAGCACACCGTATTTGTCCGGTAAACGGGCAAGTGTAGCTAAGGAGTTCAATTAGAAAGTCATCCATGGCATGCAGGTACCCATTTATGGTTCTTTAGCCATGACATGGTTCAATCATTGGCATTGTTTTGCCCATAGTTGTAACATGTTGCATGGGATCCAGGAGGCAAGAGTACCAACTGGACTTCGAACTTCTTATGACAGTAACTGTGGTCACAACAACTCAACAGCCTTCAACCTTGGACTTTAAGAACCATACATGGTCTTTTTCTGAAACATGTTGAACCCAAATGTGCCAGGTGGAGGCTTCCACGAAATAGTTCCACCAGCCCCAAGCCAGGGACCCCCAAGACTTGGCTGACAAACCCACTGTAATGGGAATATGTTGTTCGTTTGAAAGCACCCATGAATGGGGGTATTGACATGGGGGCTAAGGCAGGTCTCCCATATATCGGATTGAAAACCTCCACGTACCATATTATTCCCGAGAGCGCCTGCGAAGGGTTCTTCGTAAAAAAGCAGCCGTTATACTAGATCTTCACTCCTTCACATCTGCTGATCTAGATCTTCACACCCTCACACCTGCAGATCTAGATCTTCACACCTTCACACCTGCAGATCTAGATCTTCACACCCTCACATCTGCAGATCTAGATCTTCACACCCTCACACCTGCAGATCTAGATCTTCACACCCTCACACCTGCAGATCTAGATCTTCACACCCTCACATCTGCAGATCTACATCTTCACACCCTCACATCTGCCGATCTAGATCTTCACACCTTCACACCTGCAGATCTAGATCTTCACACCCTCACATCTGCAGATCTACATCTTCACACCCTCACATCTGCCGATCTAGATCTTCACACCTTCACATCTGCAGATCTAGATCTTCACACCCTCATATCTGCAGATCTAGATCTTCACACCCTCACATCTGCAGATCTAGATCTTCACACCCTCACACCTGCAGATCTAGATCTTCACACCCTCAGACCTGCAGATCTAGATCTTCACACCCTCACATCTGCAGATCTACATCTTCACACCCTCACATCTGCCGATCTACATCTTCACACCTTCACATCTGCAGATCTCCTCTCGCTCTTCTTCTATTTCTCTCTTTAGGCGGGGGCGGTGCCGCCGGAGCGCCACGAAACGCAACCCTTTCGCACGAAATGGACGTTGGACGCCAAAAACTGAGGGAAAATTGCGATTTTACTTTGTCCATCGCAACCCTTTCGCACGAAATGGACGTTGGACGTTAAAAACTGAGGAAAAATTGCGACTTTGAAGCGTCGCGCGCAACCCTTTCGCACGAAATGGACGTTGGACGTCAAAAACTGAGGAAAAATTGCGACTTTGAGTTGTCAATCGCAACCCTTTCGCACGAAATGGACGTTGGACGTCAAAAACTGAGGAAAATTGCGACTTTGAGTTGTCAATCGCAACCCTTACCCACGAAATGGACGTTGGACGTCAAAAACTGAGGAAAAATTGCGACTTTACTTTGTTCAATCGCAACCCTTACGCACGAAATGGACGTTGGACGTCAAAAACTGAGGAAAAATTGCGACTTTACTTTGTTATTCGCAGCCCTTATGCACGAAATGGACGTTGGACGTTAAAAACTGAGGTAAAAAAATTGCTACTTTGATTGTCAATCGCAACCTTTACAATACCGCCGAAATGGTACGTGGCCGTCAAACTGAGGTAAAAATTGCGACTATTGAGTTGTCATCGCAACCCTACGCACAAATGGACGTTGTTGTGTAAAAGCGTCTGTGTGTAAAAGTGCAAAAGCGTTTGTGTGTAAAAGCGTCTGTGTGGTAAAAGCGCCTGTGTGTAAAAGCTTCTGTGTGTAAAAGCGTCTGTGTGTAAAGCGTCTGTGTGTAAAAGCGCAAAAGCTTGTGTGTAAAGCGTCTGTGTGTAAAAGCGTCTGTGTGTAAAGGTCTCTGTGTGTAAAGGAGTCTGTGTGTAAAAGCTTCTGTGTGTAAAAGCCTCTTGTGTGTAAGCGTTGTGTGTAAAAGTGTCTGTGTGTAAAAGTGTCTGTGTGTAAAAGCTTCTGTGTGTAAAAGCGTCTGTGTGTAAAAGCGTCTGTGTGTAAAAGTGCAAAAGCGTTTGTGTGTAAAAGCGTCTGTGTGTAAAAGCGCCTGTGTGTAAAAGCTTCTGTGTGTAAAAGCGTCTGTGTGTAAAAGCGTCTGTGTGTAAAAGCGCCTGTGTGTAAAAGCCTCTGTGTGTGAAAGTGTTGTGTGTAAAAAGTTCTGTGTGTAAAAGCTTCTGTGTGTAAAAGCTTCTGTGTGTAAAAGCGCTTGTGTGTAAAAGCTTCTGTGTGTAAAAGCCTCTGTGTGTAAAGGAGTCTGTGTGTAAAAGCTTCTGTGTGTAAAAGCGCAAAAGCGTTTGTGCGTAAAAGCGTCTGTGTGTAAAAGCGCCTGTGTGTAAAAGCTTCCGTGTGTAAAAGCGTCTGTGCGTAAAAGCGTCTGTGTGTAAAAGCGCCTGTGTGTAAAAGCTTCTGTGTGTAAAAGCCTCTGTGTGTGAAAGTGTTGTGTATAAAAAGCTTGTGTAAAGGACTCTGTGTGTAAAGGACTCTGTGTGTAAAGGAGTCTGTGTGTAAAAGCGTTTGTGTGTAAAAGCGTCTGTGTGTAAAAGTGTTTGTGTGTGAAAGCGTGTGTGCGTGTGTAAAAAGCATGTGCGTGTGTAAAAAGCATCTGCGTGTAAAAGCGTCTGTGTGTAAAAGCGTCTGTGTGTAAAAGCGTTTGTAGGTGAAAGCGTGTGTGCGTGTGTAATAAGCATCTGCGTGTGTAATAAGCATCTGCGTGTAGGAGCGTCTGTGTGTGATGGCATTCTCAGTTTGGAACGCAGCGAACAAATCCTTTGCAGTGGATTGTGCAACTCTGCACCGACAAGCATAGTTTACCTCTTTACCTCTTTCCTTGGCTCAGATGTGAACGTAGAAACAAGATGCATTGTGTACAGAGTGAACATCCATATTCTTATATGTATGCTGAATGTTCGTGAAACAAGTGACGATTGGTAAACAGGTATCTTGAACATTTCTTGGACTTCTCGAGGTTTCTGTGGGGGCTGTCCCTGAGATCTCGAGAATTGCATTGTGACAATGTCAGTGTTTGTTTAGGATGCAGTGGATCTATGTAAGTACAGCACGAAAAAATATATGTAATGTTTTCATGGAAATGCATGAGCAGTGGACAAAAAATACTATTCGGGCCGATCCTGACATGCCGCCATTTTTAAGTCGGGACCTTATATGCAAATGAATAACATGTGGTTTGATGATTTGATGTGTTCATTGTAAGCTTCACTGTTGACACGTTCAGCCTTCAGTTTGCAGGACTCTGCGACAGTGGTTCTTTGCCATGTCAAACTCATGAGTGGCATTCTCAGTTCTTTTGTGGACATGTCCATGATGATTGTTTTGTGCACAGAGTGAACATTCTTATTCCCATATGTACGCTGAATGTTCGTGAAACAAGTGATGATCGGACCGCATGGTTTTTGACAATGAAAATGATCTGATGCTGGTTTCGCAGTGCGGTTGATGTATTTATATATAGCATGTGTATTGTTTGCATGTTTGCCATTCTTTGATAGACGTTGTTCGGGAAGCAGCAGCTGAGTTTTGAGCTTGCAGGTCGTTCTCCAGAGGATGGTGTCTTCTTATCGCAAGCTCAGGAGTCGCGATCCCAGTCTCGAGCTTCACAGAGTATGTTTTGCGTTGGTCCATGCTAATTCACTGTTTCACGTTCAGACCATGTTGACCTCTTTGCTCTATAGATGTGAATTGATCATTCCTTGTCTTAGATGTGAGCGAATGGACAAGACAAGAGTCACGCATGGGGAAACAAAATACCATGCAGCATGAGCAAATAGTGTAGGCATGCTTGACAAGACACCCCAACGGTTCTGGCATTTCTCGAGATTTTTTGAGATTTCTGAACGTGGTTCGATCCTTACTTACAAATTGCATGTGCGTCTTTCGTTGCCATGTCTGTTGTTAATGTTTTTTTGTCACAGTTTGTCTTTTGAAGGACTTGGCATTCTGCAGAGTCTTCTATGCTGCTGAGGGGATTTGAATGTGCGTGATGCTCGCTTACCTTGAACTCATGAAGATGACGGATGTAGTTTATAGCATCATGGTACCGGCTTTTGCTTGTTTTTGTTGGCAAACTGTGTGGGAAATCGTCTATTCAAATGAACAACATGTGGTTTTAGTTGGGAATTCACGGTACCAGATTTCTTTGAAATGTGTTGCTTTGACGTGTTCATTGCAAGCTTCACTGTTCAGTTTGCAGGTCTCGGCGACAATCTTGCCCATGTCCAGTGTCAAACTTAGCAGTTGTGCTTCGAGTTTCGAAGTGCGAGTGCGTAGCCAAGTGTCAAACTCATGAATTGTTTTCAGTTTCGAAGTCCATGATGATGCAACACGGAACAAGCATAGTGCACCTCTTTACTTCTTTACCTCTTTTCTGGGCTCAGACGTGAACGGAAAGACAAGATGCATTGTGCACGGAGGAAACAAGTGACGGTTGGCAAACAGTTATCTTGAACATTTCTTGGACTTCTCGAGGTTTCTGTAGGGGCTGTCCGTGAGATCTCGAGAATTGCATTGTGACAATGTCAGTGTTTGTTTACGATGCCGTGGATCTATGTGATGTATAGCACGAAAAAAATATATGTAATGTTTTCATTGAAATGCATGAGCAGTGGACAAAAAATACTACGGGAATCATTGTACCGTACAATTTTGTGGTCGCTGTTTCATTTGCTGAAGGGAATGTCTGTGCGAATGGAGCATGCGACCGCGTCATCCTCGTCGTCCGATGGCGTGGAAGTTCGGTTGCAGGAGCTGCGTAGCAGTGCTGTGACCAGGGGTCGTGAATGGCTCCAGGATGCCCTGGCAAACATTTCAGTCATGGAGCTTCGCAAAATGGCGCATGCTCGAAATGTTGGCCGTGGAGCGGACAACAAGTGGCTTGCGGTTGGAGAGGTGCGCGCTCGATTGCTGGATGTCTTGGCACCACGCATGCAGGTCCGGTGGGGCAGAATAGGATTGTGACGAAAGTTGCGTGTTTGTCACATGGTGCAATGTTGTGACC
The DNA here is from genome assembly GCA_947184155.2 of Cladocopium goreaui. Taxonomy (NCBI): domain Eukaryota; class Dinophyceae; order Suessiales; family Symbiodiniaceae; genus Cladocopium; species Cladocopium goreaui. Next base: position 231,423 of record CAMXCT020004013.1, on the reverse strand, counting down.
GAATTTGCATGTGTGTCAGACATGGCATCATGTTTGTGACATGCCAAGGATCGACAAACAAATATCGTTAACATTTGTTGCATCTCTTGAGGTCTCTGTAGGGGCTGTCCGTGAGATCTTGAGAATTGCACATGCCAACGTTCGTTTGTGATGTAGTGGATCTATGTGGTATTATTTCATTTATGCATGAGCAGCGGGAAAAAATTGTAGAATGATGGCGGTTTTGTGGTGGCAGTGTGTCGGATGCTGCAGGTGGAAGAGGCATCGGCTGCGAAATTGGAAGAACTTCGCCTTGGGGCTGTTTCACAGGGCAGGGAGTGGCTCAGTCGTTCTTTGGACGAAATGCGAAAAGAGGAGCTTCGAGTCCTGGCTACTGCGGGTGGTGTGGAGACACGATCCGGCAAGGCTTGGCTGCCTGTAGCAGAGCTGCGCAACTCGTTGATGAAAGTCTTGGAACCCTCCACGGAGGTTGGGTTCAACCAAAACATGTGTTGTGACATGAGTTGTTTTTGTGACCGAATTTGAATCTTTGTCACATGGTGCGATGTTGTAGAATGATGGCGGTTTTGTGGTGGCAGTGTGTCGGATGCCGCAGGTGGAAGAGGCATCGGCTGCCAAATTGGAAGAACTTCGCCTTGGGGCTGTTTCACAGGGCAAGGATTGGCTGAGGCGTTCTTTGTCGGAAATGTCAGCTCGTCCGCTTCGAGTTCTGGCTGCTGCGGGTGGTGTGCAGACACATTCCAACCGGAATTGGCTGCCTGTAGCAGAGCTGCGCAACTCGTTGATGAAAGTCTTGGAACCCTCCACGGAGGTTGGGTTCAACCAAAAAATGTGTTGTGACATGAGTTGTTTTTGTGACCGAATTCGCATGTTTGTGAGACATGGCATCATGTTTGTGCAATACCAGGGATCGACAAACAAATATCTTCAACATTTGTTGCATCTCTTTAGGTCTCTGTAGGGGCTGTCCGTGAGATCTTGAGAATTGCATAGTGATCATGCTAATTTTCGTTTGTGATGTAGTGGATCTATGTGTTATGTTTTCGTTGATATGCATGAGCAGCGGGAAAAATTTGTAGGGTGATGGTTGTTTTGTGGTGGCGGTGTGTTCTATGCTGTAGGTGGAAGAAGCATCGGCTGCCAAATTGGAAGAACTTCACCTTGGAGCTGTTTCAGAGGGTGAGGAGTGGCTCAGTCGTGCTTTGTACGGAATAGGAAGAGACGAGCTTCGAGTCCTGGCTACTGCGGCTGGTGTGGAGACACGATCGGGCAACGCTTGGCTGCCTGTAGCAGAGCTGCGTAATTCGTTGAAGAAAGTCTTGGCGACTTCCATGGAGGTTGGGTGTAATTAAAAAACGACATCTTGAAGTTTCTGTGGGAGCTGTTTGTGACATCTCGAGAATTGAATTGTAGACTGTCGGCATTGCAAAAACGTCAAGTGCGGCTGTTTTTTTTATATTTTTTTTTAAGCAGGAGCCGTGTCACGATGATACCCTTGCATCTGGTGCAAGTGTCTTGTGGGGCTGGCTGAAACGATGTTTGGAAAGTCCTTCGGCGCCTGATACTACATTGCTTCGAGATGCTGTTCCAGAACAAAAAGATCGCATGCGTATTTTAGCGGTTTTGGCCGACAAGACCATGGGTCAGGTGGAGGGATTGCATCTTTCGCTTGCTTCTTTGGATGCTCGTGTGGTGGATGCGACGTTGCCGCTTCTTGCTACTTTCGATGAAGTGCAGCAATCGTGGCCCAGCAAAGCTGTCACGGATTCTGTTGATTTATTAGATTTACCAGGTTACTTCGCCTCAATTGGCATGGAGCATTTGCTGCGGCATCAGGTCGTGGCATTGTTGTCCTGTGTTTTGCTGAGTGTATCGGAAGAAAGACGACTTCAATGGTGTCGTTTGGTGGGGTTCACCATCGACGCGGACATGTTGCAAGTGGCGAGCCGTTTGTGGGATGTCCACACACTTACAGCTGCCTGTGAATGGGACAGTTCTGGTGGTTATGAGGATCGTGACAATGTGGTGGAGGTGAGTGGTTGTCGAAACTATTGTATGGCCTGCGTTAGTTTTTTTTGTCGTGTCTTGCCGGTTCGCGGTTGTTTGGTCTTTGTGTTGCTTGCAGGTGGTCCTTGGCATCCTGTGGGGCACGAAAGCGTTGGTGGTGGATGATGAGGGCGAGGTGCGCCGGCGTCGAGGTAAGCTGGATGCTGCAGACGCGACGTACCTGCGATGCCTGATGCGGAGATATGGTTGGGAAAGATTTGACCAGGACGTGGAGGTGTGCTATTGGTCCGAATGTTTTCCATCTGCTCGCTATGGGAACAAGAAGTGTTTACAGTTTGCTTAGCTTTTGCTGACGCAGTTACTTCATCCTCGCCAGACGCCTGCATTGCAAGCTATGCGCTCACGTCACGATCCAGTGACGGTCGCAGAACTCCGTGATTCCAGGACGAGTGCGTGTCGTTGTTGTGTGTTTTGTGAAGTTTTCTTACCTTTGTCACCTTTGTGGGTATTTGCATGAGAAAATGAATTATCATGTGTTATAGACGGCATCATGATGCCGAGCTGTTTTGTCCCATTTATGGGGAAATGTTCTTAATAAAATGACATGACATATGTCATAGATGGCATCAGGTTTTTGAAATACCAAGGAGCGACAAACAAATATCTTCAACATTTGTTGCATCTCTTGAGGTCTCTGTAGGGGCTGTCCGTGAGATCTCCAGAATTGCTCATGTAAAGCATAATGGTACCGAGCTTTTTTTTGTTTGCGCGATGAATGAGATAACGTATGTTATTTATACATCATGCGCGTGATCATGGTAGCCAATATATCTCGAGATCATCAGAGATATCTTCTCGAGGTTTCTGTAGGGGCTGTCCGTGAGATCTCGAGGAATTGCATACTGATTATGACATCGTGTGTACAGGAGCGGCGTGTCTCCGGTTGTCGTTCAATTGGAACTGGATATACGACAATGGCAGGAAGTGCAGCAGTGCTTGCGGTTGCCGACTTCAGATGAAGACGGTGTGCTGTTCAAGCGGGTGTCGGAGTATTTGGAGAAGGAGAAGAAGGTGCGCTGTCGTTCCATGAAAGCTGCATTCCCTGACGATGTGGACAACATCAAGGAGTTGAAGTTGGATTGTTTGGAAGCTTCGGATGATGCAGAGAATGGTATCAAATGGAGATCCGACACGGAACGGAACTTGATGCAGTCGATTCCTGGGTGGACTGAAGGAACTCTTTGCAAGGCCGCTTTTGTGCCATTGAGTGCCATCCTTTTCGGCGCTGGCACTTCTGTTGTGGAATGTGTTCCGGAGGGGGATGTGGAAGGGGATGGTAATGCAGTTGTTCCTGACAGCACTGGCTCTTCCTGTGTGGAAGTTGCTGAGGAGGCAGATGTGGAGATGGATGTTGCTGCGGGCATTGCTATGGAGGCCTTGCCAGAGAATTTGCAAGTTGCCAAGAAAGCATTTGCTGTGTTGGAAAATGTGAATATGAAGTTTGAGATCAAGCTGCGTGAAGTTGCGCAGATGTTGGACTGCAGTCCAGCTATCACTGCTATTGGTGAAGCGCTGTCTGGCCTTGTGTTATGGTCTTATGATGATGATGATGTTCAGAATCCGCTGGAGCGTTACCAGCGCAGACTGTGCAATTTTGGAACTGGCGGACAGAAAGAGTTTTTGGAACATTTAGTGGAGAAACACAGTGGAGGTGCCGATGCCAGCCGTGTGCTCATCGAGTATCGTAAGAAGGTCATTGGACTATTGACACACCTGGGCCCCACAGTTTCTTGTCTGCGCTGACCTTTTGTGGGATCGGGGTACTGAGCTTTTTGTAGCTATTTGTGTGGAATTTGTATCATAAACGGGGTGAATAGTTTTAATTCACGGCGTCGTGGTACTGAGTTTTTTGCGTTTTGTATTTCTGTTAGCACGATCGGAGTAGGGTAGTGTAACATGTTTGATGCGAGATATCATGGTAGTGAAATTTGCTGATGATGTTTTGATGACGTGATGCATCAGGTCACCAGCTTTGCTTCGCAACGTCGCCTCATGGAGAATGCTGATGAAAGGCTTCGACAGCCCGAGCAAGGAGGTCGCTTTGAAACTGCATGCGTGGTGTGTGCTCGCAGGTTTTGGCGGTAGCAGCTGAAGATGTTAATCTTATTCCAAGATCCGGCTGGCAGCACCGAGTTGGAGAACGGTGCGGTGGATGTGATTCCGTGTGGTCAACAGGAACGCTTGTGTCGAATTCTTGGAGTTGAAAGATACAGTCGAAGATGGCCGAATATCCCTTTGGAGGCTCTGCATGCTTCGGCTGTTGAACATCCATACTGCAAGGGGGAGCATTTGCTCTTACACAAGCGTCGGATGCCGGTGGACTTGAAGGACCCTTACCACTGACTGCACGGGTTTGTTGCTTTCATTGCGGGATCACGGTATACCAACTTGTTTGTAGCTAATTTTCTGTTCACGGCATCGGATTACTCGACTTTGTTTGGGAGACTGCACGGGTTTGTTGCTTTCATTGAGGGATCACGGTATACCAACTTGTTTGTAGCTAATTTTCTGTTCACGGCATCGGATTACTCGACTTTGTTTGGGTGAAGTTCTAGTAGTATGTTCGGATGTCACTGCAATTGCAGGATCCTTGCCTGGTGTGCAGTGACTGCAAGGGCTCGTTGATGTCATCTAGTCTGACGTTGCCTCGGCACAGCTTGGCCAATGACCTTTGGATGGGCGAGCAACTGTCCGCATTGCGTGGCCTGGCCTCGGCCACGAAGCGACTTTTGCCGATGACACGGGCGTGCATGCAGGTTGTGGTATTGCAGCCCGGGCATTTGTCGCGTGAGGAACGTCAGCATGGCTTTGTAGGGAATTCGATTTTTCTCCCGCAAGCGAAGCCGTCTTCAGTGCTGACTACGCTCCCTCCAAAAGATGTTGATATGCAAGATGCAGTTTTGTTTGTTTTGGTTGGAAGCCAGAAGGATGCAGTCAAGGGCTCTTCTTTGTTGCGTGCCCCGAGAGATGGGTACACTGCCGCTGTTGAATGTTTGAGGAAAACGAATCCTTTCTATGCGGAGGTGGAACTGGGAGATGGCAGTGATGATCTTTTGGAGGGCTGTGTCCTGGAAACTGCGGAGGATTCTGCATTGGCGCAGGAGTTGCTGCAGCGAGGTCCTGCAGACGCACAGGGACAAGACGCGTCGGATGATGAGAAGATGGACGATGCGAGTGAAGAAAAGCGTGAAGGCCTAGATGCACCAGGCAGGGTTCTGAATTGAATTTGGTTTTATTGATTGCTTCATGGTAGGGACTGTCCGAATGAAGCGATCGAAAACGATGTTAATATCGAGTTTTGCTTTGTAACGTCTGCCTTTCGGAACCATTTTGTTTTGTGTGGCAGAAAGTAAATATGGAAAACTCGCGCACACATTGCAGGTGCAGGTGATTGCTTCATGGTAGGGACTGTCCGAATGAAGCAGCGTGAAGGCCTAGATGCACCAGGCAGGGTTCGGAAGTGAATTTGGTTGTATTCATTGCTTCATGCTAGGGACTGTCCGAATGAAGCGATCGAAAACGATGTTAATATCGAGTTTTGCTTTGTAACGTCTGCGTTTCGGAACCATTTTGTTTTGTGTGTGTGAAAGTAAATATGGAAAACTCACTCACGCAAACATTGCAGGTCATTTGATGTCTTCCATTGTTGGCTTGAACGATGGTGCGGATGAACAGAACAAGTGGGTGCGTGTGTTGAAGGATGTGGAGGAGGTCTGTGTGAGACAGGGTGGGCGGCGAAGGAGCGATGCTGCCGATGTGCTTCGCAACCGCATCAACAATGAAATGCCGGCCCCGGATGCATCTGTTCCTGGTGAACTTTTGGGTCGTGAAGGAGCCCAAGAGAGGCGAACACTTCAAAAAATTCGGAGAATTCAGAAGATTGCCCGTGGCACGGCTGAAAATGAGCGCAATGTGGAATCAGCTATGTTCCAAGTCAAACCTTCCAAGTTGGTTGTTCCGACCAGAGACGAACCGCTGTCGATGTTTGATCCGGCCACCTGGGGCATGTCGTTTCCGGATTTGTTTCCATGGGGTGATGGCTTGCCTTTTTTGAAGCGTGAAGCCAACATGGATGCAACAGAAGTGTTTCGATATTTGTTGCTTCGGGAAGAACTGCATTACAGTGAGGGTGATGCCTTGTTGCCAAGATGGTCGCTTTCAGTGCTTTGGATTTGGTTTATTCAATTGTTGCTGAGTTTTCTGTTTCCCCAGGATGGTTTGGTGGTTGTGTTTTGGTGGTTTCAGTTTTTGAGTTTGGTCGCCTTTGTTCCAAGTATGCGGGCAGGAGACGTTGCTTCCAGTGATGTACGACGTGCAGCGTCGATTACAGTTGATGCGTGCGACGAAAGCGCATGTGATGCGTCGTGGCTTTGGCAAACATTGTCGTGTTATTTCTGAAGTCAACACGGACCAATTGCTCAAGGCAATGGCATGGCATGGAGACAATGCGGACCTCAGGGAGTTGCTGCGAGATCCGCAGGTGGATGTGGCCTTGAAGCGAGCATTGGGAGGAGTGCTTCAGGCAACTTCGAGCATCATTGGCATGGAAGGGCACCGCAGCCAGATCCGGTTGCGTGGACATGCGGCTGGGTGGCATTATGGTTCTGCGCATCTGTTCATCACTCCCAACATCGCAGATATGCGCTCGTCCTTGCTACTTCAATTGCACCTGCAGAATGTCAAAGTGGAAGAGTGCAAAATTGATTTGGACTGGGAGGCGGAGATGCCCGAATTGCCCAGCGCAGCTGCTATGCGACGGATTGTCGCGAGCGATCCCGTCGCTCAAGCGCGTTGCTTTGCCTTGATGATGGATTTGTTCTGTGAGGAAGTGTTGGGCATTCTTCCACCTTTGACCAAGGGAAGTTTTCGGGTTGGCGTGGCAGCAACCTTCGAAGATGGCATTGCGAGTTCCCTGCAAGGAGGTGTTTTCGGTGATATTGTGGCGTTGAACGGCCCGTTGGAGACTCAGGGTCGTGGTTCTTTGCACCCCCACATGCTTATTATCTTGCTGGGACACGACCTGGGAGATCGCTTGCGGAAACTGATTCATCGGGTGCAGCATGGTGAGTTGGTCGTTGAGTTGCAGCGGTGGAGTCGTCGTGTTTTGGAGGCTGTGCAGCGTTTTCAGTATGATTCTCAATTGGCCTTGTCGGAGCAGTTGAGCAGTCCGACACAACCACTGCCTCTGAATGAACGTCAGCGATCAGAATGTGGTCACCAGTATGAATCCGCGCCTTTGGTGCCTACGGAGCCGGATGGACACGAATTGGAAGCCTTGAAGTTGGGCGGATCCGTGGCTGGCAAGGTTTTGACATTGACCGGATGCTATGCTTCTTTGCGACCCAAGTATCTGCGACGCAGTGAACGTTCTGCGGGAGATGGTCTTGAGTGGAAGAAAAAATTCTGTGAGGATTACAGACGTTTGGTGATCCAGAATCATTTTCACAAATGCACGAAATCATGTTTCAAAAAAATTCTCGCAATGAGCTTGGCAAAGTTGTGGTGGTTGTTGTTGTTGTCGTTGTTGTTGTTGTTGTTGTCGTGGTTGTTGTTTTGGTTGTGGTTGTGGTTGTGGGTGTGGTTGTTTGTTTTTGTCGTTATTTTTGAGTTACGTGCGGTTTCGGCTTGGTCATGGCTTTTGTTGTTCGTTTACATGTTGCACGGTTGCTGTTACGGTATCAGTTAGCGTAAAACATCTTTGTGTAGAATGGAAAAGAGACGTCTGGAGTGTACAACGTGCATAGTTGGCTGTCAACGTGAAGAAGTATGTATATGTAAACACGACATGTTGCTTTGGCTGAGGAAAGCCGTGAAAGGCAAACGTGGGTGTCGCTTTGGTTGCTTTCACGTTGAAATGATTCTGGGCAAGGAGGACAAGCCGAAAGTGTTATGTCGGAAAGGTTGGCCTCGAGTTGCGAAAGCAGGCTTTTCTCGGTTGCAATATGAGACAGTAGATTTGAAGGAGGTTGAAGAGTTCAAAAACGAAAACCCGCATGTGTTTCAAGCTCGGCGTGATCACCCTTTTGAAGGGATGTCGAACCCGGTGGCGCAAGCAGTGATGCGATGCAATGTGGATGTCAAGTACATTGGACGCAATTTTTCAGAAGCAGACCTTTTGAAGTTTTGTGATGGGAGCATAGACCAGGAGCCTGGAGTCGAAGTTCCTGCTTCTGCATCTTCTCTGTTGGAACTGTCCGGGAGTGGATTGCAGGAGATGGAACTTCAACGTCCGGCGCTTGGTTCGTCTTCGGATGCTATATCGGGTGCTGATGCCTCACATGCAGAGCAACCTGTGTCGACTGAGTTGGATGCTTCGGATCCGCCGCCGAAGAAGCAATGCATGGGTCGTGTTTTGGACACGGAGCATAAGAAGATGCAGACGATGAGAAAGGCGCTTGAGCGCATTCTGGTGGACCTTGCAAGAGATATGATGAATGTTGGTTTTTACACTGGTGAGTATGCTGCAAAGAAGTTTGAAATTTCGCGGAGTATGTTACCTGAATTGTATGCAGGACTGTTTGCTTCGGGGCGGTCGAAACGGAAATTTTTGACGATATTTTTTCTTACCGACTTTGTTTTGCAGTATTTTGTGCAAATGTCCTTAGTAAAGTAATGTAACATATCTGATTTGGAACATCACGATACCGACTCCTTTTTTGAGGATTTGTATGGGAATTCCTACAATGAAATGAGATGGTATAGATTATTTTTTGGTGTGTGCCTTAATTTGGTTCTCAGTAAACGGCAACATTGAAGGAGTGCAGCGATTGGAAGAGGAGGAAAGGGAAAGGGCAAAGGAAGCTGCAGCGGGCTCCGAGCAGGAGCCCCCTGAGGGGGACAGGGACCCTACTATGACAGGGCAACAGAGGCGTGCATTGACGATTTTGAGAAGACTTGCCTTTGGAATGAATCGTTGTGTGGCCAAATCCAACGGTGAAATGGCGTATCAGTTGTTATTCGAGCAGGTGCAACTGGTGACGTATCGTGGCTACAACATGTTCTTCCGCTATGTGCCGTATGCAATCATGCGTTGCAGACATGAGGACATGGAGGAGGTTTTGCAAGCTAGGCTGCATCTCAATGGCTCGCCCTTGGATGTGCTTCCTGACCCCGAAGGAGAGGCACCAGTGGTGGTGGATGAGTTTGCGGAGGTTGTTGATGAGGGAGGTGATGTGCCTAGAGTCCAGCAGGTGCATGTGAACTTCAACCAGAAAGACGATTACTTGCACAGGGGCTCTTCGGTTTTGTTGCAATGCATGTCTCTTTTGATGTATTCTCGCTTCGTTCGCAGAGTTTCGAGGAACAAAGCCGGCAAGGTGGATGGAGTGAAGTTTTTCGACTTTGATGAGCACTATGCCCACTTCAGTTCCTCCGTTCAGGATTGCTTGCGGTGGGTGGTTCTGTTTTTTTTTTCGTTCTTACTTTGTTTGGTGTCTTTAAGTTTGATATTTGGAAAGTGTTAACAAGTTCGGGTGAAGTGGTTTATTTCTGTGTTGAGCTGAAATCAAATTCGCAGGAAGTGAGAGCAGCAGATGACAGTGTTGTGGTGCCTTCAGATTTGCACCTTCCGAAGGATGCTGAGGTGCAGAAGTACGCAGCTCACATGTTGGGATTATCTTTTCCATTCCCAACGTGTTCTGGAGATTGCAGTTTGTCACATCGATGCTTTGCTTGCCACACCATGGAAGAAGATGCAAAGCAAGGCGTTCTTTTTGCTCGTTTTACGCTGCATTGGAAGCACTGGAAAAGTTACATGTCAATGAGGAGGTGTTTGGCGGAGGAAAGAGTTTTGGCCGGTTTGTCTGCTCCGGTCATCCGGGATGTTGCATCAGTGCGTTCCTATGTTGCTGGCATCGGTGACACCAGCAGTGCTTTTAGATGTTTGGAGAAGCTGTTCGGTGGAGCAGAAGGAGCGGATTGTCGCTATCATGACATGCTGCGCATCTGTGAGCGCGTTGCCTGGTTCGCAGACTTGTCCGTTCCGTTTCATTACACTCAGTTGACATCGCAAGAGTTCTTGGCCTATATTCAGACATCGTGGTTGGAGCGTTTCCAGCAGCACTGTGCTGCACGTCGTCTCAGCAGCAGTCGTCGGACAGCTGAGCGTTATGCTTTGATGACTGCTTTGGACAAGGAGGAGGACCTGGAAGATGATTCGGCACCGCCGGTTATAGAAGGACACGAGGTCGAGGATGATCTGCTATTGCAAGAAGAGTTGGACAACTTGGAACGTGCGCAGTGGCCGGTGGATGGAGAAGCATTGCGCGAAGCTATGTTTCGGGAAGAGGATTGGATGAAGGTGTTGGGCAATCGAAAGCCATCTGTATTGCAGGACATGGTATCGAGCTTTTTGGGCGATGTTCGTGGGAATTTCCCTGATAAAAGGAGATGATATATGTTTTTCGCAGCATCATGGTACTAAGCTGTTGTTGTGTAACGTTGTTGATGATTCATCTTTCAGCGGGTGTGAGATGTGCCGAATAAAGCATGATATGCCTTGTGTTGCAACATGCGTTGTTTGCTGCATCATGCTAGCAAGCTGCAAGTAGTCATCCGTGTGGAAAATGTCTACTAAAAGGATATGATACGTTCCATGATCACCAGTATGTGGTACCGAGCTTTTGTGATATGGCCTTGTTGACGAGAACATATGTTACCGACAAACAATCATGTAGCTGCGGTGCTGCAGGATGCGTTGCAGCGTTTGCGTGACTTTGTGAATGGTTTGGGAGGTGTTCCGGATGCGAGGATTGATTTGGGAATCAAAGGCAACGCAGCCAGTGGATTGGAGCGTAATTGGACGTTCGCCGAAGCCCAGAGGTCTTTGATGCTGCAGAAGCAATATTTGGAATTTTGCGTTGGAGGCGGAGCTTTGTGGTTGTGGATGAGTTTTGTTTTGTTTTTCTTTTTTGTCGTTGTAACATATAGCTGATTTGCTGAATATGTCAGTTCTGTTGTTTTTTTTTTCGGGGGGGGGAATTTTGTTTGCTTGTTGTGTTCTCGTTGGTGGGTCTTCATGCAGCAGGTGGTGAAGAGGATACTGAGATGATGGCAGATCATGTTTTTCGGCCTTTGCCAGAGACGGAAGATGCCTTTTTGGTGGAGCTGAACCAGAGGAATGTGGGTCCGAGTGATTATGCTTCTGCCTTGCTTGTGGAGCACAGTCTGAATCGCCAACAGATTTTGGCCATTGCGCCCATTGCTTGGGTCATGGAACAGATGTGGCTTAACCGAAGCAATCCGGACAATTGCATTGCGGATGGTGCGTGCAATGAAAGGTGCAATTGTCTTTGGCTCGGAGCTGGTGGATCTGGAAAGACGTATGCATACAGCAAAGTATTGAGGCCACTCTTTCGACGCTTCTTTGGACAGGATGGTTATGTTGCTGGTGCTCCGACTCACGCTGCTGTTCGCCTCCTGGGGCCTGAGGCCAAAACTTTGCACAAGTGGGCCAATGTGCACAAGAGCAGCAGCTTGGATCGCCGCTCCTTGCGTTCGGCGAAGAGCAAGGGCAGCCCGATCGAAAAGAAGATCGAAGGCATCATGGCCATGCTGTTGGACGAGTTGTCGATGGTTCCTTCGGATGTGTACCATGCTGCTTCGCTTCGATTTGCCACTGTTCGACAAGCTCGACTTATGCTTGACATGGGCGATTACTTGAAGCAGTGGTTTGGGAAGGTGCCCATTGGTGTGCAAGTTGCTGACTTTCTACAATTGCGACCCACTGCGCAAGCATCCTTGTGCGAATGGGTGGATGCGCCACGAGCTACTGATCCTGCACCGCCTCAAGACCAAGAAGACCAAAGCGATGCCGAAGAGGCCGTGGAGAAGGAGGCGGCTGAACGCACCAGCAATGCCTCAGAACTTGGACGGATCGCGTTCAAGCAATCGCTTCAGCGAGTTGTGCACTTCACTGGATCCGGTCGTTTTTCGAAGTGTGCATCCGGACAGCAGCTTGTGAGGATTCTTTTGTCCATGCGGCGAGGCGAACATCTGGAGGATGCATTGTGGGGAGCTTTGGAATCTCGAGTGATCAGCCGAGAGCAACTTTTTTCTGACAATTCCTTGCGCTCAAGGTTGTTGAGTGCTCACTGGGGCGGCCTGGCGTGGGAACAGGTTGCTCGTTTACAGCATTTGCGGGTGGCTTGGGAAGCTCAACAGAGATCCACGACTCTTTTCTTGGTGCAAGCTATTGATCGCGCATCGGGGCCCACAGATTTGACAAGGGAGCAGAGCCTGAAGGCATTGCAGGTTGTGAACATGACAAGAACGCAGTATCTCATGGGCATTTGCCCTTTGTATGAAGGGATGGCAGCACGTGTTAGTTGCATTTTGGACATGCCGATGCTGAGTCGAGAGTTGCCGGTCATTGTTCGCTCCATTAAGTTGCACCCGAAGGAACCTGTAATTTCAAACAGCAGTGGACGTGTCGTTTTGCAATATCAGCCGTTGGCCGTCTTGGTCGAGATCGATGACCCGGAATATCGTGCCATTGAATTGCCAGATGGCAGTGCTCCGAAGGGACACGTTTGGCTGCGTCCCGTTACATGTGATCAGGCCTGGGATCTTCCTCTTGGGGGCAATCAATTTATGCAGGTTCATCGCAAACAGTTGCCACTGGCACCTCGTCACGTTCTCACGCACTACGGTTTGCAGGGCATCACTGCCAGACAAGGGCTGCTTGCTTTCATGTCCAAACCGTCCTGGATGAGTCAAGCGGACTATGGCTTGGCTATGTACGTGATGTTGTCAAGGCCAACCAAGCTGGAAGATCTGTGGATAGTGGATTTGCCGCCTCGCAATGTGTTCGAAAAGTTTCTGCACGAACACAATCCTCTTTTGGTGCAGCGGATGCGGGAGTTTGAAGGTCAGGCCTGCGTGGACGAGCGGAAGGCGCTGAAGTATGTGCATAGACTTTCATGGCAGTGCATCCCTTGGGTGTCACAGCATTTGTCTGCAGATGAAATGTCTGCTGATCTTTTTGCTTAGCATTGCTGGCGGGGAGCTTTGTCAGCGGCCATGTAGCGTTGTTTAGATTTACCGGATGTCTTTGTTCGACATGGTCATCTTATTTCGACGGTATACTACACTGCGACCTGACGTATGTTTCTGCGTCGAGTAGGGACTGTCCGAGCGGGGAGCAGGCATTGTATCATGAAATTAGAGTTAGAAGATGTAAAACATGACCTGACGTATGTTTCTCGCAGTAGGGACTGTCCGAGCGGGGAGCAGGCGTTGCGTCATGAAGTTAGAGTTAGAACATGTAAAACATCTACCTGACTTCAAAGGCATCCCGTAAAACTGACATTAGATTAACACTGGAGCCGGCACGTTCGTTGACTGTCATCTCTCGATCTCTGCACACAGCATTTACCTTGATGAAAAAGAGAAATGCACTTCGCTGTGAAGTTGACTGATGATCGACTTGCTGTGTCGTGTTGACAATGAAACTGACCTGATGCTGGTTTCGCAGTGCAGTTGATGTATTTATATATAGCATGTGTATTGTTTGGATGTTCGCCATTCTTTGATAGACGTTGTTCGTGAAGCAGCAGTTGAGTCTTGAGCTTGTAGGTCATTCGCCAGAGGATGGTGCTTTCTTATCGCAAGCTTCGGAGTCGCGATCCCAGTCTCGAGCTTCAGCGAGTATGCTTTGTGTTGCTCCATGGGAATTCATTGTTTCACGTGCAGACCTTGTTGACCTCTTTGCTCCATAGATGTGAATCAAACATTCCGGGGCTCAGATGGCAGGAAATGGACAAGACAAGAGTGACGCATGGGGAAACAAAATACCATGCGGCATGAGCAAACAGTGTAGGCATGCTTGACAAGACACCCCCAACAGTTGTGGCATTTTTCGAAATTTTTGAAGGGACCGTCCGTGAGATCTCAAGATTTGAAACTGCCCGATGATGTTCTCCAACATGTAGTCATTGGAAATTTGAGACATAGCCTTTCTCTTTTCAAGTGTGCCGCCATGTCGTTGGAGTCTGGATCTCTACACGGAACATTTACCTTGATGAAAAAGAGAAATACACTTTTCTGTGAAGTTTATCGCCTTGCTGTGTTGTATGATCGACTTGCTGTGTCCTGTTGTCAAAAGGTTAACGTTTAGTGATGCCGAACTTTCATGTGCTCCAGGTGTGTTGCTTCCTTGCTGTTTGGCACTCAATGTTTTGTTATCAATTCTTTTGTGGACATGTCCATGATGATTGTTTTGTGCACAGAATGAACATTCTTATTCCCATATGTACGCTGAATGTTCGTGAAACAAGTGATGATCGGAACGCATGGTTTTTGACAATGAAAATGATCTGATGCTGGTTTCGCAGTGCGGTTGATGTATTTATATATAGCATGTGTATTGTTTGAATGTTTGCCATTCTTTGATAGACGTTGTTCGGGAAGCAGCAGCTGAGTTTTGAGCTTGCAGGTCGTTCTCCAGAGGATGGTGTCTTCTTATCGCAAGCTCAGGAGTTGCGATCCCAGTCTCGAGCTTCACAGAGTATGTTTTGCGTTGGTCCATGCTAATTCACTGTTTCACGTTCAGACCATGTTGACCTCTTTGCTCTATAGATGTGAATTGATCATTCCTTGTCTTAGATGTGAGCAAATGGACAAGACAAGAGTCACGCATGGGGAAACAAAATACCATGCAGCATGAGCAAATAGTGTAGGCATGCTTGACAAGACACCCCAACGGTTCTGGCATTTCTCGAGATTTTTTGAGATTTCTGAACGTGGTTCGATCCTGTGCGGGCCGATCTTGATCTGCCGCCATTTTTAAGTCGGGACCTTGAAGGTTTCGTGACGCTGAAATTTCGCCTCCTTGAAGTATGCTCTTTCCGTGCCGTCTGGAACATGTGTTTGTTTTCTCAGATCGACGCGAAATGCTGAGGTGGCACTGGGATCATGGTTTTTTTCATGTGAAGGACCGTCAGAATTTGAAGCAACTGTGTGCTGTTAGTGTCAAAATGTCATCATTTCGATTGAAAGAACAGTCGGGCCGATCGAATTCTTGGCATTTTTTGAGTTTCAACCTTGAAAACATTGCTGCCCCCCGGGGCTCAAGAAACTGTTCTCGAGGTTTTTGTAGGGCTTGTCCGTGAGACTTCGTCACTCGCAATGGTCTTATCAGAACTGCGGACGTGGGTAGGTCTGAGCGCTGCCGATGCGGTGAGCCTTTTCGAGGAACGTGTGGAGATCGAGCCACATTGGGGCGGTCGTTGGGGCTTGAAGCCGTCGGCGACGGAGGTGCGGACATGTAGTTCACAACGTGGTCCATTTTCAATTGTACGTCATGTTTGATAGTGTTCCTTGGGCATGTGAATGCAGGCCATTCTGCGAGCACAGCAAAGTGATCCAGCGGGTGCTTCTGCCAAGGAGTTGGAAGCACACGAAATTGTCTTCACACCCGTGGGTGTGTTGAATTTGGTGGTCTCTTAGCATTTGCTGCTTTTGGGTTGGGTGTTTGTTCGTGTTTGTTATTTGCCGTGTCATGTTTGTGATTGTAGCTTTTTGTGTTCTTTGATGTTTCATGATTGTTTTTCAGTTTTGTGCATTTTCGGATGTTGTCGTCTAAGGCTGAGGGCAAACTGTGGCAATTCGAGAACTTTCCGGGATACTTTCGATTGTTCGACAAGTTGTCTGCGGAGAAAGTGGGGCCGGACGGCACATTGTATTATACAGTGATGCCGACTGCGTATGCCATCCAGTGATGTGGAGGGACAACGTGCTGTAGGGTCTGTCCGTGCATGTATCCTTCTGCTTCTCGGGCCTCTGTGAGCCCATTTGTTTTTTTTTGCCATGCAGTGATGTGGAGAGACAACGTGCTGTAGGATTTGTCCGTGCATGTATCCCTCTGCTTCACGGGTCTCTGTGAGGCCATTTGTTTTTCACCATCTGTTAACAACATGTGGAACTGTTGTTGGCGATGTGGACAATCCTGGACGTCATGCGAGAGAAACACAGAGTTCTGCGAATTGATGCGCGGGACAGTATATAGGTTGTTTATCATCTGATGCGATTGGGAAAGTGACATCTTCCATTAGGCTTGATCAACAGGTGTCACACTTGAAGTTTTTACTTACAAATTGCATGTGCGTCTTTCGTTGCCATGTCTGTTGTTAATGTTTTTTGTCACAGTTTGTCTTTTGAAGGACTTGGCATTCTGCAGAGTCTTCTATGCTGCTGAGGGGATTTGAATGTGCGTGATGCTCGCTTACCTTGAACTCATGAAGATGACGGATGTAGTTTATAGCATCATGGTACCGGCTTTTGCTTGTTTTTGTTGGCAAACTGTGTGGGAAATCGTCTATTCAAATGAACAACATGTGGTTTTAGTTGGGAATTCACGGTACCAGATTTCTTTGAAATGTGTTGCTTTGACGTGTTCATTGCAAGCTTCACTGTTCAGTTTGCAGGTCTCGGCGACAATCGTGCCCATGTCCAGTGTCAAACTTAGCAGTTGTGCTTCGAGTTTCGAAGTGCGAGTGCGTAGCCAAGTGTCAAACTCATGAATTGTTTTCAGTTTCGAAGTCCATGATGATGCAACACGGAACAAGCATAGTGCACCTCTTTACTTCTTTACCTCTTTTCTGGGCTCAGACGTGAACGGAAAGACAAGATGCATTGTGCACGGAGGAAACAAGTGACGGTTGGCAAACAGTTATCTTTAACATTTCTTGCACTTCTCGAAGTTTCTGTAGGGGCTGTCCGTGAGATCTCGAGAATTGCATTTTGGTAATGTCAGTGTTTGTTTATTACGATGCAGTGGATCTATGTGATGTATAACACGAAAAATATATGTGATGTTTTCATTGAAATGCATGAGTAGTGGACAAAAAAAACATATTACGGGAAGCATTGTAGCGTTCAATGTTGTACCGTTCAATTTTGTCAAAACGCATGAACAGTGAACAAAACAAATTATATGGGAATCATCGTACCGTTCAATTTTGACGATCGGCCATTTTATATCTTGGACATTTGTTGCACTTCTCGAGGTTTCTGTAGGGGCTGTCCGTGAGATCTCGGGAATTGCATTGTGATGATGTCAGGTTTTGGTTACGATGCCGTGGATCTATGTGATATATAGCACAAAAAAATATATGTGATGTTTTCATTCATTTCAATGCATCAACAGTGGAAAAAAAGTACGGCAATCATTGCGTATTTAATTTTGTCTCGGCCGCGACTCAATGGCCGCGTGGAGACCGCCGGAGGATGAGGAAGTGGCCTGGGTGTTGGAAGTTCTGGGCTGCAAGCGATCCCATATTGTGGACATGTCGGAGGATGAGTTCCGATACATTTTGAAGCCGCGGCGGAAGCAAGTTGCATTGGCACTGCATCCGGACAAGCAAGACGATGAGAGAAGGATGATGGCGGAGGCTCAAATGAAACGCTGGAATGTGGCCTGGGAGAGACTGACGCGTAGTGTTCCGCGACAGTTCAAAGCAGCTGGTGTAGACGTCGTCCCGGCGCGAACTCAAGCTGCGCTGAATGCTCATCCTGGGATGTGGGAAGAGCCCTGGCGTGTTCCTCCTTTGTTGGTTCGGCAGTGGAGACGCAGAGGTGCAGGGCATCAGGAGTCTGAATCAGGAGATGGCGTTCCAAGTGGTTCGCAACAGCCTGGCGCGCAGTCTGCACAGGCAGGAACGGGTACCGGTGCTACTAGTTCGGATGGTGGTATGCCCAGTGCTTCAGCGGGCAAGGATCCAGAAGGTGATGCTGGCACTTCGCAGTCGGATTCGACCAAGGCTTCGGAGCCTTGCACTGGTACGCCTCACTGTGTTGATTTTGATACTAGGCATGGTGCCGTTCCTGCTCAAAAATTGCTCGAATACAAGTTTTTGTATTCCGCACATGGAAAATGCGTTCAGTGCATGGATTACTACGCGAGGCAGCCCGGTCTTGATGTGACCTGTAAATCTTGCAACATGAATGCTCGCCAATGGGCTGCCAGTTCCACGGGTAGCAGAAAGCGTACCACGGTACCTATCCCAGATGATGTGGAACGATGGCTGCAACGCCACAACTTGTGATAATGTGTATATAGTTTGCTTCGATGGCCAACATTCCACTCGCATCTAAAGAGACTGTTCGTGATGCGTGGTGGGTAACATAAGTGCCATTTTGAAAAAGTTCAACTTGTGAGAATGTGTGTATAGTTTGTTTTGAGAGCAAACATTCCACCCGCATTTAAAGAGACTGTTCGTGATGCGTGGTGGTTAGCGGAAGTGCCGTTTTGAAAAGTACACTCGCGGTTGACCGTCATCCATGCAGTGATGTCATGCATTGAGATGCACTGTTATGATTTGTTCTGAGATTTCACCAGCATCAGGTCATTTTCATTGCACAACATGTGGTTTGATTCGGCGAGTCACGGTAACCGATTTTTTTGAAGTGTGTTGATTTGATGTGTTCATCGCCAGCTTCACTGTTCAGCAGTTTGCAGGTCTCTGCGACAATGGTGTCCATGCCCAGTGTCAAACTTAGCAATTGTGCTCTGAGTTTTGAAGTCGGAGAACGAATTCTTTGCATTGGATTGTGTTCTCAGTTTCTCTTGAACAAGACGAAACAAGCATAGTTTGTCTACGATGATGCAAGACGAAACAAGCTGCTCTTTGCCTCCTTACCACTTTCCTGGGCTCAGACGTGAACGGAGAAACAAGATGCATGGCAGGAAACACGGTTGGCAAACAGATATCTTGAACATTTCTTGCTCTTCTCGAGGTTTCTGTAGGGGCTGTCCGTGAGATCCCGAGAATTGCAAGTGGTAATATCAGTGTTTGTTTACGATGCAGTGGATCTATGTGATGTATAGCACGAAAAAAAAATATGTGATGTTTTTGTTTTTCATTGAAATGCATGAGCAGTGGAGAAAAAAATATTACGGGAAGCATTGTACCGTTCAATTTTATACCGTTCAATTTTGTTGAAACGCATGAACAGTGAACAATATAAAAAAATATATTCAAATTGGTAGACGTTGTTCGGGGTGTGTGGTGGTGTAGTGTAACATTGTAGAAAAACTCGGTTCGCGACATGTCGAACCCCAGTGTTAACGTCCAAGATCAACAAAAAATTATCGAGTTCCTGCTTTTGAAGTATCAGAATTTGCTGTTGGAGCTTGGGGTGGTGCTCGATATAGAGGACGTGTCCTTGGAAGTTGTCGAGAAAGCTGCCCGAGATGTCATGGCCTCTTATCCGCAGCCTCCGAGGGACGAGAGTGAAGAAGAACATTTGCGTGAACTGAAAGGATTATTGCTGGAGTTTGAAGATTGGAAGTTGTGTGATATTCGGGACAGACAGCACATGTTGATCTCAAGATTCAGAAATTTGCTTTTCAATTTGGGATGCAACGACAAGACATGCAAGGAAGTTTCGTTGCCCTATTTGCAGAATGAGCTTGGGAATCTCGAATCGCGTGGTCATTCACTCCGATTTGTTTCGAACTTGAAGTGCATTCTTCGGGACTTGAAAGCTTGGAGAATGCTATGTGAAGGCCGGCTCGGCGAGGAAATGGATGATGGTACCTTTTGGCGCAAAATGAGATTTGCACCACCGTCTCCGAGCGATGAAGACTCGGATAGTGAAGGTCCGACACTGTGTCGCGACGCTCCACATTGCAATGACTTCGATGAGAACTATCCTCTGGGACATGGTATCTCGAAGAAAAGAAAGAAGACGATCACCGAGGAGAGACGGATGGAATACAAATTTCTCTTTGCTGCTGAGGCTCATTGTTTGAGGTGCCTGAAATATTATGCGGCGCAGCCAGACTTTGATGTCAATTGTGAGTCGTGCGGGAAAAATGCTCGGGGGTGGGCAGATTCGAACACGACTTACAACATTCCCACGGACATCGATGCGTGGCTCCGTGACAAGAATCTTTAGAAGCGTTTCACAGTGACACTGTAGGAACTGTCCGTGTGTCATCTGAAGCCCATTGAAGGTGACATTGTAGGAACCGTCCGTGCGTCACCTGAAGCTGCCCGGGATGTGATTCCCGTTTTGTGAGAAAAGGATGGCAGCTTTCTAGAGCGGAATCATATACAGCGCATGTCATACAGGTGATCATGGTGCCGAGCTTTTCTGATGTACTTGCGTTGGCATGTCCTGGTAAGGGTAGTGTCACACGAGTCTTGTCAGGGTGAAGAAGCAGCAGTTGAGTCTTGAGCTTGCAGGTCATTCTCCAGAGGATGGTGCTTCGTTATCGCAAGCTCCGGAGTCGCGATCCCAGTCTCGGGCTTCAGCGAGTATGCTTTGTGTTGCTCCATGGGAATTCATTGTTTCACGTACAGACCTTGTTGACCTCTTTGCTCCATAGATGTGAATGAAACATTCCTGGGCTCGGATGGCAGGAAATGGACAAGACACGAGTCACGCATGGGGAAAGAAAATACCATGCAGCGTGCGCAAATGGTGTAGGCATGCTTGACAAGACACCCCCAAACGGTTGTTGCATTTCTCGAGATTTCTGAAGGGACTGTCCGTGAGATCTCGAGATTTGAAACTGCCCGATGATGTTCTCAAACATGTAGTCATTGAAAATTTGAGACATAGCCTTTCTCTTTTCAAGTGTGCCGCTATGTCGTTGGAGGCAGCACTTCGCTCCTATAGGCTCGTGGAGGCCAAGATCTCGGATCTCGAGATAACATGGAGAAAGGTTTCTAAGAAAGCGCCATCCCAAGCTTTGATTCTCAGAGCAAGTGTGACGCTGGTGTTTGGGTCTCAGGAGGACCCAAATGTGATTTCAACTATCCGAGATGTCATGACACCTGCCGGCTGTGGCGCCTTCAAAGATGTTTACGTTTTGGACAACCATCTCCTGGTGGTGAAGATGATGTTGAGGCATCGCAATAGTTCAACGTGGCCACATGGATGTGCAGAAGAAGAGCAGAAGCGGTTTGACATGTACCGTGGCAGTCTTTCGGACTGGATGGCCTTTTGTTATGGTCAGGTGTATCTTCGAAGTAGCCTTCCAGCTGGCAGGGATGGTATTTTGTTCCAAGGAAACAGTTTCTATGGTCAGCAAGTGCCGCGCTTGTCGGCTGCAGATGTTGTCGCATCTATCACGGTCCAGGAAAAGTTGATGGCGGTCGGATTGGAAAAGGTTCGATTACTAGTTTCCAAGCAGCAGTGTGACGCCGACGGATGGTGGGAAGTCTGCAAGGAGTACATGAACATGTTGGAAGTGTTGTTCGAGTTCATGAGAAAAGGTGTTTTTCCGTGGGACGCAAAGCTGGACAACTTGGGCATCGCGCAGAGGGGCGTGGTCGGCAAGTGGGTGATGCACGATCTGGATGGTTTGCGTGCCGTGGGTGAGGAAGACAAATACAAGACTCTGGGAAAGGGGATGAGAATGATTTTCCAGAACCTTGCTTCCCAGGATCGAGGGTTCCTTGCCGAACTGCGGAGACAAGGTTTGATTGGAGATTCTTGGCACGAACAATTTCAGAAATTGCTTGACTTGGTCTCCACACACCTCGCACATCGTGAGTTGGGCAGTTTCTATTCAGATCTGAAACAGTGGCTTGCATAAATATATCTATATGTAAGGTTTTCTTTCTTTAATTCTATGTTGTTACGTTTTTTTCTGTACTTCTATTACTCAAGAACGAACATTGTCAAACTGAAAATCAGGTTTCAACCGGGAGAGCCCAGAGAATGGACGAAGTTTCAAGAGGCTGTGTCAGCTATGACCGTTGAGTTTCGAGCAGTTCGTCGGAGCAATTTTCCATACCCTTGGCACGAGGACAAACTTCCACGAACGCAGGCTGCTGGTGCTGCTTCCAGCTCTTCTTTTCATCCCAACGTCGCTAGATCTCCAGAGGTTGTTGTGCAAGAGGTTCCACCTCCGAGGGAGATCGACACGTGGGGTGACACCATTTGTGTTGAACTTCTCCGGGAATCGCCGCTGGTGGTTTGCAAGGTTGAAATGAGTACTGCTAGAGGACGCCAAAGCACGGTGATGCTGCATTGTTTTGCATCTGAAGAGCCGCAATGGGCGGTTGTCATCTTGGCGGCGCCAAAAGAGCTTTTGATGGAGAAAGGACATGCGAACGTGGCGGTGTGCAAAAGACATGGTGAAACTAGACCTGAGAGCAAAAAACAGATCTCCGGCAGTTATTTGGTTATCACTGAATGTCTCCACCCGTCTTCGCGCATGGCTTCGTTTTTGTGGAACAAGATCACATCGGAGTGCTTCAATCCTTCACTGCAGCATTTTGCGCAGGAAGTGCTGGGTCGCATGGATTTGGACGTGTGGCAAAATGAAGTCATGAAACAAGGACTGCAAGACCTCGAAGACAAATTTGCGGTTCGACCAGGTCAGAAAGGTTTCTTTGCGAGGCCCACTCGAAAGAATGAGACTTTGACTTTTGTGGAAAGACAGGAACAAGGCCACCTACCATTCGAACTTGACAAGAATAAGGAAGGAAAACGTCAAAGAAGAAAGGACAAATTGCCAGACGGCGTTTCGGACCACAATGTTCACTCGGTCATGCAGGAGTTGCGTTGGAAACCGCTGGTTTTCGCTTTCATGTTATTTCCGTTGTTTTTCGATTTTAGATTTGAATTTTTGGATATATGGCTGATGATTTTAATTGAAGTGTTTGACACCTGATGACTGGTGCTGCATGTGCAGGATTTGATGCGAACTATTCATTCTATGTTGCCTCTGGAAAGAATTATTTGGGCCAACCGGGTGACGCCTTCTGGGAAAGTATTCTGTTGGGAAGCTACAAGTCAATGTGCCTACAACTTTGCGACTTCAGATCGCCTCATTGCTTTGCTGAAGCACATGAAGGGCGAGTGGTTCTATCCCGGAGAGAAAGAAGAAGGGGGACGCATTCGCTATGGGATTCGCCCAGATTATCTCAACGACGTGATCGAAGGCGTTTGCTGTTGGATGCTTCCAAGAGCTGGGCCTTCTGTGCAGAATGAGGAGCATTGGCAAAAACACCTCTTATTCCATGACTTCGAAATGACTGCACAGGAGATTAAGCAACTGGTTCGAGCAGCTGTGATCGTGACTTTGTTTCGATGGCAATGGATCACTTGTTGGATTGAAGTGAGAAAATCTGTGCGAGATGATGCGCGGGATGCGCTGTAGTGCCATGTGTTTGTTGCCGTGCGCTTTTGCGTTCAGTACTCATTGCGGAAGGGACTGTCCGAGCAATGGGGAAATAACGCAGTTTCACTGGCATCGTCTGCACGATCGCGCTTCGCGGCTCTTGCTTCGAAAAAGACAGAGTTTAGTGGTTCATCTCTGTGCGAGGTGCATTGTCGTCAATCAAAATTTGATGTGAATGCATGTGTTTGAGACGCGGCATGCGGCACCGAGGATATCAGGGCGTGACGCTGCATGCCACAGTTTGCCGAGATCTCACGGACAGGTGTCATCATGAACGGTTTGTTTTTGATTTGCTGTAGTGAAACTGTGAGTTTAGGCGTGTGGAGTTGTCATGTTGAACTGGAAGTTGACTGTAGACTTGTCTGTCGTTGGTTTGGGAAGAACTGTAAGCGGTAGAGTTCACAGTCTAGAGATCAGCATCGACATAGATTTGCAGTGAGTGTCAATCCACATGTAAGGCATCGGTGTCGCGAAGCCATTTTCTTTGCTGAGTCTGGGAAGCAATCTCGGTTTGAACTCAATGGAGGATAGTATTCGTCTGTGGATAGCTCTCGCCCCACCACAGATGGAGGAGCTGCGGACGCATCATAGAATCCAGCCAGACATCTTTACCTCCAGGATCGATTTGAGTGCGACTCAAATGCCTCTTGGGCGTGCCACAGATGTTCAATGGTGTCACACTTACAACTACTTCGATTACAGCTTCCTCCAGGTAGAAATAACTGCTCTGGGTTACTTTCGAAAGATGGAGGCAAATGTCTTGGAGAAGGTCCAACCTGGTGAGTTTCGTTGGTATGGATTTCTTGTTCCAGAAGAACGTGATGAGCACGGAAGATTGCTCTATCAGATCATCGACCCCATGGTTGCTAATGAGCCGGTTCGTGAGCGTCCTGCTAGGAACTGAGGAATGCGAGATGATGCGCGGGATGCGCTGTAGTGCCACGTGTTTGTTGCCGTGTGCTTTTGCGTTCAGTACTCATTGCGGAAGGGACTGTCCGAGCAATGGGGAAATAACGCAGTTTCACTGGCATCGTCTGCACGATCGCGCTTCGCGGCTCTTGCTTCGAAAAAGACAGAGTTTAGTGGTGCATCTCTGTGCCAGTGTATCAAAATATTTTCTATCAAACATTCTTCTATATGAATGCAATTCTTTGACACGGATCATGCGACAGTGAGAATATCACAACGTGACGCTGCATCTTGCATGACCTGGGTCAGTGAGGCGCAGCTCTCATTCAGGATCGAAACTGGTGTTGTGTTTTCCAGTCAAAAAAATCTCAGGACCCGTGTTCTGTTGGCATTCTATTGATTGTGTCGTTCACTACGGCACTACACCAAGGCCACGACCTACGAGTGTTGCTCAATGCCTTTGATTTCGTCTGTAACTCTTTTTTTTGTTTCTGACTTGGCTTTTGCACTTGGCCTCTGTTGCAAGCATCTGCAGACATTTCACTCGTGAAGCATCATTGTACCGATCTTTTTGGATCATTCTTGTGGGATTGTCTATGCGAAAATGAAACAACGGGTGTCATACGTGACATCATGGTACCGAGCTTTCTGGGATGATTTGCGTGATCAGTAGATGACATTGATTTGAACTTTTTTCAAGAAAAAAACAGTAAGATTGTGTGTTGCTCGTGACCGCTTTCTCGTTGCTTGTGTCTTTCGCCATGGAAGTATGCTACTCTGCTTCCGGTGAGCTGGTCGTGTCTCTGCCAGCCGATGTGGTGGAAGGGAAACCCGTAAAGTGGATTAAGGGCAGCATCGCCGCTGCAATTGGCATGTCTCGACATCGACTGAGATTGTTTCTGCACGAGGCATTGCTCGGCGATGCTTACACGTTTACTTGTGCCTATGGACCATTGGTTGTGCAGCTCGTGATTTTGCCGTTTGTGACCCAGCATGCGACCGCGTCATCCTCGTCGTCCGATGGCGTGGAAATTCGGTTGCAGGAGCTGCGTAGCAGTGCTGTGACCAGGGGTCGTGAATGGCCCCAGGATGCCCTGGCAAACATTTCTGTAATGGAGCTTCGCAAAATGGCACATGCTCGGAATGTTGGCACATGCCGGTCCACGGCCAACATTCCGAGCATGTGCCATTTTGCGAAGCTCCATTACAGAAATGTTTGCCAGGGCATCCTTACAGTTTCGGGTCCATAGAGGAGTGGCCATTGGACGTTGCCGTGATCTGCAAACCGACGGATCGAGCGTCGGTGCTGCTTGGCAGCATCAAAGCGGCCTGCAGCTTGGAAGACATTTGCCAGGCTCTGTCGGTGAAGGTCACCGTGGTGGTGACCATGTGCGCAAATGAAATGGAGATTCGAGGCGCCCCAAAGGATTGGGCGCAGTATTTCCAGCAAGAGCTTGGTATCGATCTTATTTAGTGGTTTATATGGGAATTGCTATGAAAAAAAAACAGTTGTCACGTGTCATTTGTGTCATCATGAACGGTTTGTTTTTGATTTGCTGTAGTGAAACTGTGAGTTTAGGCGTGTGGAGTTGTCATGTTGAACTGGCAGTTGACTGTAGACTTGTCGGTCGTTGGTTGGCGAAGAACTGTAAGCGGTAGAGTTCACAGTCTAGAGATCAGCATCGACATAGATTTGCAGTGAGTGTCAATCCACATGTAAGGCATCGGTGTCGCGAAGCCATTTTCTTTGCTGAGTCTGGGAAGTAATCTCGGTTTGAACTCAATGGAGGATAGTATTCGTCTGTGGATAGCTCTCGCCCCACCACAGATGGAGGAGCTGCGGACGCATCATAGAATCCAGCCAGACATCTTTACCTCCAGGATCGATTTGAGTGCGACTCAAATGCATCTTGGGCGTGCCACAGATGTTCAATGGTGTCACACTTACAACTACTTCGATTACAGCTTCCTCCAGGTAGAAATAACTGCTCTGGGTTACTTTCGAAAGATGGAGGCAAATGTCTTGGAGAAGGTCCAACCTGGTGAGTTTCGTTGGTATGGATTTCTTGTTCCAGAAGAACGTGATGAGCAGGGAAGATTGCTCTATCAGATCATCGACCCCATGGTTGCTAATGAGCCGGTTCATGAGCGTCCTGCTAGGAACTGAGGAATGCGAGATGATGCGCGGGATGCGCTGTAGTGCCACGTGTTTGTTGCCGTGTGCTTTTGCGTTCAGTACTCATTTGCGGAAGGGACTGTCCGAGCAATGGGGAAATAACGCAGTTCCACTGGCATTGTCTGCACGATCGCGCTTCGCGGCTCTTGCTTCGAAAAAGACAGAGTTTAGTGGTTCATCTCTGTGCGAGGTGCATTGTCCTCAATCAAAATTTGATGTGAATGCATGTGTTTGAGACGCGGCATGCGGCACCGAGGATATCACGGCGTGACGCTGCATGCGCAGCTCCCATACTCGGGCAAGTAGTGTAAGATATGTTAATTGCTGCCTTAGCTTGGTATCGATCTTATTTAGTGGTTTATATGGGAATTGTTATGAAAAAAAGTTGTCACGTGTCATTTGTGTCATCATGGTACCGAGCCTCTTTTGACGATGGGATCGGGTGCCATGTCGAACTCAGGAGCCATGTGCTCAGTTGCATGTAATTCTCATGTTTAGAGTTTGCTCTGCAATTTGCCGGGGTGAGAAGCAGTGGTTCGGTCTTGACCTTGCAGGTCGTTCTCCAGAGAATGGTGCTTTGTTATCACAAGCTCAGGAGTCGCGATCCCAGTCTTGAGCTTCAGCGAGTATACTTTGCGTCCCTTCATAGAAATTCATTGTTTTCTGCCATATGATCTCTTTGCTTCATACATTGATGTAGATTAATCATTCATGGGCTCAGATTCACATAAAAGATTGGAGAAGACAAGCATCACGCAACTGGAAACAACGTACCATGTAGCATGACCAAAGTGTGTAGGCGTGCGGGACAAGAGGCCCTCAAAGGTTGTGGCACTTCTCGAGGTTTCTGAAGGGACTGTCCGTGAGATCTCGAGATTTGACACATTCTGAAAATATGATAGGTGTGTAAGTTCTTATGATATGTTTAGATTTGGGAATCTTGAAATTATGAACAATTTACAGGCTTCCCTTCAGCTCACCATGAAGATTCAGCCTCTGACCGTTCTTGCCTGACCTGTTTATGCCATGGAGTACCGCTGCATTTTAAGAAGATTTCATTTCAGGAACATCGAGGAGAACGAAGAGAACTCTCATCCCATTTCCTTTTCATTGAAATCTGCAAAAGATCTTGATTGTGTGGATGTTGGGATGCCACTATTTGAGAGTGTCACCCGCGATCCTGAGATTAAAGGTTTCAATCCTGCGATTAAAGGATTTGTTCCGAAGGTGGAAGACCAGATACAGCTGACAGTGAAACAACAGTCGTGGCTACTTGTCGAAATCCCCACCCTTTCAGATTATGAAAATTATGCGTGGGCTGCACTGAGACCGGCACGCACAATACTGTGGGAAAGACATGCCCAGGAGAGAAGTGATGGTTTCTACTCTCCTCCAGGGTTCATACCGCGATATCCTGAACCTGGTAAATGGTACAAACGTCGACCAGGCAGTGAATACATGAGTTGCTCCCAACATCCATGCAACTGTCAGAAGTTGCGTTTTTTGGTGCGTCTCAGTGATGCTTTGTCGCAAGCTGCAGTGGATTGCACGCAAGACTGGTTTTTTCTAGATTTGCCGATTTTTGCTTCTGCTCCTACAGAAACTGTAGGTGACCTGCCTTTGTTTGCCGCTGAATTGGTTGGAAACAACCGACTGCGAGCGGGCTACTTGGCTCTCAGCGGAGGCCTTCCCAATTCGCGATTGTGGCAATGTAAGACACCCTTACTTGTTGTTTGGAATCACTTGCACATCGCCTCGCTGAAGCTCACTGGGGAGGTTACTGCTTTCACCTCTCTGAACTCTGCCGACCACACATCGCAGCTAGGCATGAATGAAGATGCAATGAAAGAAGAAGGTGAATACTTTGCCATGGCGTCCATATCCAGTCTGCCAGAGTGGGTGATATCTGACGAACTCAAAGAACTTCGAGAGAATCGTGCAACTGGTCCTTGCCGTTTGCCTCATGAAGAGCTAAAGGCCATCCAGTCTGAAGAGCAGCACAATGTCACGGCTCGTATATCAGGGAAAAGCAAAAAAAACAAGAAGCGTTCCCCCAACTCAGGCTCTGCAGCTTCTGCAGCAAGCACTCCGAGCACTGATGGTGCGCAAAGTCGCCTAGTCAAACGAATTTCTTTCCAATAGAAGCAGCCGTTTATGAGGAGGTGGTAGGTGGTTGCGTTTATGCGCAGGATGGATTCTAGCTTCATATGTTTATAGCAATGTGTACTTGCGTTCGGTACTCATTGTGGAAGGGACTGTCCGAGCAATGGGGAAATAACGCAGTTCCACTGGCATCGTCTGCGCGCTCAGGCTTCGCAGCTCTTGCTTCGAAAAAGACAGAGTTTAGTGGTGCATCTTTGTGCCATGTTTTGGGATATGTTTCGGATAGTTGTAAGAACTTGAACTAACTGTTTGTGGATGCTCATTATGAATTGCAGTTGTGTACTTGCACTTCCTTGCCAAGATGTTGTCCTGTCACGGTGTTTGCGTTGATGGCTTCACGCTGTAGGCTCAAATCCATTGACCAATTTGGGCATCATGTGCAAGCAAGATGTGTCAACAAAAACGAAAACAGTTGCATGCAGAATGTCAAACAAGCCACGGTTTTCTGTTGGGACTGTCCGCGAGACCGCGGCTTGTGCAAGAGCCATTGATTTCTGCAACATAGCGTAAAATCACTGCCAAACACGCACTGTTATAATTTGTTTCTCACTTGCCTTCTTTGGTGCTGCATGCACCTATTCGCGGGCCTCTTGTCACCGCGGTCTGAAAACATGTCTTTGCAAGAAGTGACTTTGGAACGCATTACGAAGAGCAACACCCACATGGTCATGGTGGTTTTGCGTCCGGTGTACCATGAAATGAAGCAGTTGCCTGGAAAAGATAAGGGCACCTGGTGGAAGTCGATCGTTCGGCTCGTGGATCAAAAGGGACAGGGACTCTATGCAGAGATCCGGGGATCTTCTGAGAGCGGTGTTCGCAAGCGGGCCCAGGAGTTTTACCAACCCAAATACATCCAATTGACGCAAGCTGTTGTAGTGCAGAATTCACTTTTTTTGTCCGGTTTCTCTGCCGATGTCACGAACAAGGGCAAGGTGTCGCCGGTGGCAGAGGCTCATGCCAGTGCGATGAAGTTGCGCGGCCTTTTCCCCACCGCCAGGTCCAACTTTGGTGTTTTGGCGGAACATTCCGAAGGAAAGGAGAGGGCGGATGTCATTGGAAAGGTGACCCGGAAGGAGACGCCCACGATGAGAGTCCAAAAGATGACATTGTGGCTGAAGGATGAGTCTTTCAACGAACTGGCTGTGCATCTACTTGGATGACCGGCGTGGTTGCTAAGTAGTTGTTGCCTGTTAGCAAAGATACAGAAGTGACTTGGCAAACTTATAAAGGCACACATATGGCTTGCATAGAGGGCTACTTAGCGGCAACTTATGAGGTATACATAGGGTGAGATACAGAAGCTTGCTATGTATGCCATGGCATACTTACTAAGTATATTAAATGGCTAAGGGCACACATACTAAGTACACCAAGACTGCTTATGTAAGTAATTTAAGTGGCACTGGCGCGCTTGCTATGTAGGCCATGGCGGACTTACTAAGTAGGCCAAGGCGGCTTACTAACTAGGCCATTGAAGATTCTTATAGTAGGTAATGGCGGATCTTTAAGTGCAGAAAGAGGAGGCCGAAGTGGATAATATATAGAGAAAAATGCATTGATTTCTTCTGGGCTGTCAACTTGGAATAATTTTTCACCGCAAACTTCAAATCGGAAACTTGAAACCTGTAAACATGGACTTGGGACGGCCGAGCCTAAAGAAACAAGAAACTGAGCTATGTTGACCTGCTGAGTCTTCGAAGCTATACTTAGGGTTGCAGACGAAGACATTGAACACACATGAAACTCAGCTGCATTGTTTTTCCAAGAGAGCGTTTGCCAACAATGCGCATTGCCCAAGAGGAGTCTGCATGCAGAGCCTCCAGGATGGCAACAAATTGAAATCAACCAATGATATAGGTGGCTGATGGAGTGCAACTGCATGCGAGCCTATATAGCCCAGCATGTTTGTTGCACCTTCGTGACAGTTGCAGTGATGTTGATGTGTCCGGATCTTCCTGGCGCGCAAGGTTTGGGAATGGATCTTTAACTATAGGCGATTGTGATGCATCTATCACAAAGCAGGCTGGGCAATGGCTCGCTTGTACTCTGGAGGTGACATATAAAAAGCCAACAATAGAAATCCAACTCTGGGGGAACCTTGTTGAGACATTACAACGACACCAAAAGACATGAAGCTTTCAGCCTATAATCGAAGGCAGGTTCTCACAAACAGCCTGCAAGATTCTTTTTATCATTGTCACTCACGCCGTCATCAGCCAATTTGCGCTACCAGCTCGCCCAAGTAGAGCATCCGGCAACTGCAGCCTGATTTTCAGGCATTGGCTTAAAGATGCAAGTGTCTCGAATGCACTCCAGCCCGAATAGAACTGGATCCAAACCTTCGCAATTGAATATGTTGCTTCCCAACGGCTCCCAAGGTTGAAGGCAGACCCATTCAGCATCATCTACAGAAGCAAAAAACAAGACTTGGCCTAGCAAAGGGTCATTGAGATCTTCCACATGACAGATCACCACATCATCCTTGAAGACACGGGCTCCTGGTGCGTAGTAGGCAGAACGAGCCACCTTTGCGACACGGAACGCGCCCAAAGTTCGATACAGCAATTGCTTGGTCGCCATCGGAGCGTCTTGGGGCTGGCATATGCCGCCGTAGAAGGATTGATCTTGGTCTTCCAGCAGGGAGTCAAGCATGTCGCACGCGGCATCCACCATTACAGATCTCTCCCAGGCACTCCAAGTGTTGCAGATCAACTGAGCATGTCGCTTGATCTCTTTGTGCTTCCGTTCGTGGCAAAAACACGACACAAGTGTCCCATGCCTCTGCAACATTCTGCAGAGATGGAGGCTGTAGTGATGCTTTGGCAAGAACCGTGTATCTCGATATGCATCCTTGAAGGCTGACAAATGTGCCACAACTGCAACCTCCAATGCTCTCGGGGTTGTCTTGCCCAGTTTGACCTGTTGAAGCAAATCCAAGACATGACACAGTCGAAGATATGAGTCGCACTCAGCACGGATGGCGTGCAAATCCTGTGTTTGCATTGCTTCAAGGAGAAACAATCTTAATACACTGTAAACTGACAGGCACTCACTCGCCGAGCACTTGATGTCTTCATTTTGATCTCCCTTTGCAAAGATTTTTGTCCTGTGACACCGCGGCTTCTGATAGCTTGCGGCCAGATAAATTTTTGAAGTTCCTCATGTAGATCAGCTTGCGTGATGCCGATTTCCTGGAGCTTCGCCACGAGGAGGCCAGCCTCCACATTCCAAAGTCCAGCCACACAAAAGCAATGCATCCAGTCAAACATCAGGACGCTCACGGCTTTGATGTCCAGTTCCGCCGATCGCAAGAGTCCATGTGGGTTGTAGTTGAAGCCAAGAGCCTGGGTCATCTTGCTAAACTTTGCCTTGGACACTGGGCCGTGGGCCTGTTCTTCAAGGTAATCCAAGATCTTCTTAACGCTGGCATCAGTCTGGGCGTCCACCAGGGAAAGATCTATGGTCGTGCTCGGAACGAATGCATCCTGGTGATGATGGAGCTCCGACTTGTGGTCCACCAGATTGCGACATAAGGGACAACATATCGTTCCAGCTGCCCCTTTCATGTCTATCATCTCCTTCAGTGCCACCTCATCGGCCACAATGACGTCAACAGCAGCGAAGAGCATGGAGCAGTGCCCATCAGCGAACCGCACTTGAATCCCTTCCCGCACATCAATCGGCAAGATGAACTGCTCGAGGCATCGCCTGAAGTACTCAGACATTTTACCTGGCAGCCTCTTGACATGCTCTGACCGTGCGATGCCTGCCAAGAACCAACACCTCTCAGAGGAAAGTGCTACTGGTCCAAACTCCTTGATGCTCCAGTATATGACTTGCACCTTTCTCTCAAGCCTGTGAGCCAATACATTTCCAGGGCTGATCTCATCGGCACAAGCCAATATACTCAGTGGCTGCTGCCTGGACGGCTTGTAGCGATCGAGAACGTGCCGCATCATCCGCGCAAACTCAGACTCTTGCGCACAGAGGTGGTACAGCAAGGGGAGAGGCGCCAGAAACGGAAGCTCAACGCTCTTAGCCTTCATGGCCGGCTTCTTTGCTGTCTTCTTTTGCTCTGGCAGGGTCACAGAATAGGAAGACAGCAAGCATCCCAGCGGCGTCTGCACCTCCACAGTGGTGTCCCTTTGCCTCTTCACCGTCTGCCTGGAGATTGCCGATGGAAACTCTCTGTCTTTGAGGTCCTTCAGCACGGCTTCCAAGCCACTGCGTGAGATTACGTGGCGTCTACCAAGTCGTCCAACTTCGATCGCCATTGCATGCAATGATGGCTCGTGCAGGCGTGCCACAAGTCACAGCCTGTTTAAAGCCACCATGCAGGATATGATTTGTTGTTTTGAAAAATAATAAGGGCATGTATTTCGATGCTCATTCCATGTGATAATTGCCACACAATAGACAGCCACGATGGCAAGAACATGCCTTTCGATTTCGTTACACAAATGAGAACCATCCATGATACAAACCACCACTGCGAAGGTCGCTTTATGCCGAGCGAAATAGGTGTGTTTGACACGTGATGCATGTCAAGACCAGATACCGTCCATTTTATTGAAACATGATGGAGTTCCATGATATGAACGATGCCACTGTTTTTGACGAATGTTACTGGCACATCATTCTTGAATGTTGAATGATTTAAATCATGCCACTGCATGCGAGCGCGATGCGCCCAGCATGCTGGTGATCAATGTGTGAGCCTCCAGTGGCCTCCAGTAGACGAACTGCCGCAGATAGTTGGTCCTGACATGTTGCGGTGGTCCGACATGAGCAGAGATATAAACTGAAAGACATACTGTGAAACATCCTTCAAGTGCAGTGATATCGGTTTACCTGTGTTTGAAGTGCAAGTTTGGTTTTGGGCAACTGCAATGTGTGTTTGAATTCAAATGGAAATTCAAAGACATGTCCCACAACCGGACAGAACTAGATAGGAATGTAAACAGAGACAAAAATTGTTTATCTGCATGCAAATTGACTGAAACAAACCATGCCAGCAAAAAAACGACATGCTTTGCCTGTTCCATTGATGGGCGATGAGTCCTGGCGCGCAGCAGACAGCGGATTGATGCTACAACATCTACAACAAAGGGTGAGATATATATATATGTATATACATGTATGTATATATATATATATAAACAGATAGATAGATAGATAGATAGAAAGATAGATAGATAGATAGAAAGATAGATAGATAGATAGATAGATAGGTAGATAGATAGATAGATATCTTATGTTGATATACAGCAACCATCATTCTGATTTCAACCTGTAGGGATACAAGTCACATGCAACTATCATGAACCCATGCGAAAGCAAGTTGGGCAACATCTCGCTTGCATTGCCGGGGGTATATGCATGGCTGTGTAGGTGTAGAGACGCATGCACATGAATCCGAAACCTGATCATAACTGAGATTTTTCCGCGCCGCATGCGAGAGCGCCATCAGCCAGTCTTTCGGCCTTTGGCCAATTAGGTGAAAACTGAATTTCATCCAAGTAAAAAAATATCCAGTCTCTTTGCAATTCTATTTGAAGCCCTTGAAGAATGCATGAAAATGAAAACTTGCACCGACATGACCCTTTACAAAACAACCCAAATCCGCTTTCACCCAGTGAGCGCACATTCTGGTTGATGCAGCCTAAATCACCAATTCGTGCGGCCAACAAATCATTTGGTGTTCAAGTCAATCAGAACAGCTTCTTATAGGTAACACAACTTAAGATACCCAAGCTCCTTTGTGGCTGCACACACAAATGCAAATGCAATCGCATGCACGTTCCAAGCTGGTCGCAAAGCAAAACTTTGGTTAGACCTTCGTTTCTGTTAAAATTGCCAGTTAAAAAAAGAACTACACAAGCGACCTCTGCCAGAACATGAGCAAAAAAGGACGTGCAAGACCTTGTGAGACATACTGTATATCGTTGAATTCGATGATGCAGTGGTGAAACACTCTTGGGTCGATATGCTGGCATTTGCCGTTGCCTGCATTTTGCTCACAACCTTTTCAACGGTGTTTCATGGGTTTTGAACGATTGCATGAAAAAGTTCATTTGAAACATGCTCATGTGAGAGTTTACAAGATTTGAGTTTGGGTGTGAAGACACCGTGTGCCTGTGGGTCTGAAGTCAATCTCCGTGCACACACCTTTTGAAAATGGTTGTGTGTGCTCACACGTCCATGGAACCGGATCCCAAACCTTTCTGGCGTGGGTTCGGGAAATGTTTGTGTATAAACTGCATTGATGGCAGCAACGTCGAATCATTTATCAGCTGACTATTTGTTTAATGCTTATACGGTGGCTCAACGCCCTTGGTGGCTCAATGCCGTTGGTGGCTCAATGCCCTTGGTTGTATTTTCCAATTTCTGTTGCTGCCTTCCAAACTTTTAGACGAACTGCACAGCACCGTGGTTCGCAAGCTTTGATCAGCTATATACACACCAGTGTGACCAGTTTTGAATCCTTTCAGTGCCTTCGAACCACATCTCGCAATGTCATTGCGATGTTGCTGCAGCTGGCTATCACGGCTCGGCGCTCCTCTGGGCTCAGCCTTTCATTCTGTTGTGCCTTGGATGCACACGGATGCAAAAACGCATGTCTGGAAAGCGCAAGTTCGACGGCCACGAAAGGCAACATGTCAAATGCTGCTTGGTAGCATCGTCCCTCGTCTGTCTCAGGACCCCGAACTGCTCCTTAGATCCAAGGTATGGAATGTATGCCATGAGGGAACCATGAGAATCGCATGAGTCTTGTGCGTGTATGTACAAAACATATGCATATATCAATATATCAATCTATGAATGCGTGTGTGTCTGCGTGACAGGTGGACGCTTGCTAAGCTGTGTCTATCACATACAATGTAATTGTACTATATATATATATATATAATCTCGGCAACCTGATCTTCATGGACAAGGCTCGCGTGAGCGCACCAGCGCTCCTCCACGCGTTCTCGCCCGTTGCCTTGTGGATGAACTGCTCCTGTAGGATTCCACCTCGCTCTGCTGCATCCTCTTTCCGTCGATCATCACAGTGCCATCAGGGTAGTACACTTCCTGCCACAAAAAGGATGGGATCGACTGAGAAGGATTGGTTTAATCCTGTCCATGATGAATCTACGCTGGATCAACCGCTATGTTGCTATATGATGCACAGGCTGCATAGTGCTATGATCATCCCCCTGTCAGAAAGCTCCTTTTTGTTGTCGTACCAGACAACAGTCTCGT
This sequence comes from Cladocopium goreaui, assembly GCA_947184155.2. Lineage (NCBI taxonomy): Eukaryota > Dinophyceae > Suessiales > Symbiodiniaceae > Cladocopium > Cladocopium goreaui. Next base: position 195,721 of record CAMXCT020004013.1, on the reverse strand, counting down.
GTGTTGCCACAGGTGACTGTGGAGGTGGGGGCAAAGGGACCAACGCACATCCACGGTCCTGCGCCCAACATCAATGCAAAATGCAAAACAGAGGTCGGCATGAATCACTAAGGCAGCTCGATACATGTGTATATATATATTATCTTTTTATATGTTTAAATGTATATGCATGTACCGAGAAACAATCAAACAAATACATACATAAACAAAATGTATATGTATGTTACAGTATTTACTGTACGTGTATATGTATATAATTATGTGTATATATATATATATATGTGTGTGTGTGTGTGCGTGTGTGCACGTCATAATCTGCAGCCTTCCCATACTGTACTGTATCACTGTGCGTGCCCAGGGAATGGTTTTTAAAATAATTATATGCAGTCCTGCTGCCCCTGCTGCCAAGGTGGTGGCCCAGGTGGTTCCTTGGGACGCTGAGTCATCCAAGGTGGTGGTCCGGCTGGCTCCTTGGGCCGCTGAGGCATTGCCTTGACTGGCAGCTTCTGCTCAGCGCTCGGCTTTGGCGTCAACCCGACTGGCAGTGCTGGCTTCTTTTTGGGTCGTGTCACCTCCGGCTGCCAGTCCTGCAGATGGAAGCCAAACAAGACTGCTGCCAACAAGCATTTTGTGTTCAATGAAATTTTAGAAGCAACTTCACAAAATTGATCTGACACATGTCACATATATGAGTCTCCTCCCCAGAGCTAGGATCCCTCTTGGAAGCTTTAACGTCAGCTGGTGACTTGTCAGGTGGGTCTGCCTAGGCGAATGCTGAAAGAATGCACGCTCCGGAAAAAGAGATGTGTCATGTCTTCAACGGATGCGCAGGTATCATTCACCAAGGCACCCAAACACCAGCTTCAGCATCCAAATGGTCAGGTTTGGATTTTGCACTGGCAGCAGCTACCTGAGTGATGGCTGGGCGCTATGCGAATGTTAAAACAGAAACCATCACAAAAGTATTGATTGCAGCAGGCAGCAAGATATGCAGAAGTGAGACACGGATACATGAGACACCAAGTGATCAAGAAACTGCTGCAAATCATTTCGTCCACAAATCATGTCGAGCAACTTTGTGCTTTGCCTTGGAGGCACCTGCCTTGGGGCGAAGTGCGCTACTTGGACTCGATCCCCTGTCCTCATATGCAGTTTCGGTTGCATGCTGTGACATGAGCCTAGAAAAAACCATGCTGCAACAAAACACACAACTTCAGACATTCTAGTTAATTCCAAGAATCACTGCCAACCCATTTACCCCATGTCTCATCCTCCTCTAGCTTCTCACCCTCGCCGCCAGCAGCGTCCAGCATCGTGACTGTGACCATTGCAATGATAGACGTGTAAGATGCAAGTGCGCTATGATACCTTTTTTTCGGGTTAAACATGTAGTAGAGGTGGTGATAGACGTGTCAGATGCAAGTGCGCTATGATAGCGGTTTTTTGGGTTAAATATATAGCAGAAGTGGAACCCCAAGGGACACAAATCCATCTATAGGGAAGAAAAAACCAGGTTAATGCAGCCCATACATGATTGCTCTCTGTGCTGTAGCACTGAGTGAGCCATCCGTCTACAGAAACGCGCAAAGGTCTGTAGCCATCCATGCGAACATGAAGCAACCAATGTTGGGTGGTTTGGGAAAAAACCGTAACATGCCAGGCCATATATACTTTCGAACTGAATGCAGCATCAAAAATTAGAAACTCCCTCATGCACAAACTTATGATGCCTTCTTGGCTTCTCATGAACATGCCCCATCAAAGCGTCAGCCGTCAAGCCATGCCCCATGCCAACCCTCTCCTGTCAATCCACTTGCAAGTCGACCAACACAGGCTGTTTGTTTCTGACCTTGCCCCGGAGATGCAATCCAAGGAAAATGAGAATAAAACTGTGTCTGTCTATGCCAATTTGTGCCAGCAAGACGTTTGGAGAGATGGTTGAACATATGTGTGAGCAAGCTGAAGCAAAAGTGAATCAAAGTTCATGTGCTGTTTTGACACTGGCTTCACGTGGCCGCCCATGCAAGATCTCTTGTAGAAACCCACATATGCGTCAGCAAACTTTGTATGATCGTTGAACCTACAAGTTTTCACATGCCTTCAAATTGCCCAGCACATCCCCTATGATCATTGGGCCGCCCGGCACTCCAATGTTTCGGAGCAACTTTGCAGAGAAGGTGTATCTCAGAACAATGGGCAACTGAGTGGGCATGGAGCAGTTCCAAGGACAAATCGCGCTTCTCATCCCAACTAAAATTGATCACCAAGGACGGCCGAGAATGACAAAGTCTTGAATTCAACCAATATGGCAATTTGTGGAAACACAAGTGTAATTTCAAAAAATTGTTCTTCCACAAATTTTCAAATTGAAAATCTGTTCTTCCACAAGTTTTAAAATATGGATATTAAAAAAAAATGTGCTTCCACAACTTTCTGAATTGAAAAATTGTGGAAGCACAACTTTTCAAATCGAAAACTTGTGGAAGCACAAAATCTCAATAGATAACCTAAAATCTCCTAGAGTCACATCACCCCAGATACTATGATACAGGGGGGAATGCTGCCCATTTTTTTTTGCATTTTGACAGTTTAACGTCATTTTTTGAATTTTTTAGTTCTCAAGGCAACCACAAATCTCTTAAAAAGACAGGCTGTAGCTATACTTTTCAATTTTTTTTGGAGCCCAAAAATATTTGAAATTGATGTGAAATGACGTTTTTTTTGGAGTTGTGATGGTCGCAACTCAGGATTCTGAGGCTCCTGTGGATCAACGCATAGGTCCTGACAACGGTGCAGGTGCTGGAAATACCGCACTCGACATTGACATGTGTGACGAGTTTTTGTATTCAAAAAACTGCTACAATTTAAATCATGTAATGATAATATGGATAAACTAGAACCATGACAAATCCTCAGAAACCAATAAACTATTCGAGACTCATGACTGGGTCTTGTAATTGTCCCGTTGGTTTGCCACTGCCAAAGGTCCAAAAAAAACACCTTTCCTTTATTTTGCGGGTTCGAGGTAAGAACGCCAAGCATTGTCCTAAAAATCACTACCCCGCCTGCAGAAAGAGCTTCCTATGCTGAGCCTGGGCTTGCGTGGCACTGGGGTGGAACGTTTACATCGCAATGCATGCGAGCTGATGTAGCCCAACATGCGTTGGACATGCTTGTGGAAAGCCATGATCCCTGGAACGCCGTCACTGAACATCGTTGTGCAGTTGTGGACTAAATGGCGCCAACAGTTTCGCATGCACGAAAGATTCAAAAATGTATATGTGGTGCAACGATTCGAACTGGGTCCTTTAGGATCCACGCACTGGCTTCAAGGGGAAGGACGGGCCTTCATGGGCATCTGTTCAGAAATGCTGCTTTGGCAAATCACATGGACTCACAAGCTAGCACAAAGAATGCATACCAATAAATGCAGACACTTTCGAAAGCACGCTGGGCATTTGCTCGCGTGTGCATGGATTCTGTATGAACTCAATTTTCCAGAGGTCTGCAAACACCACTGCCAGATATGATTCATCCATCTGAAACTCACGAAAGCTCTCGATGCAATGCTACAGCAGCTCCTTTGCCGGTCAGCGAGTGTCGTCATTGCTTGCTTCTGCTTCTGCTCCATTCGCCTCCTGGCTCTTCCTTCTCTTCAGCCTCCGTCTCTTCCTGGGTGATCTTGGTGCATCTTGCCCATCATCTTTGCTAGTGCCCTTTTCCTTTTTCTCTTCTCTCTCAGAGCACTCTAAGGCAGCAAAGATGTACCTCAGGTTGGTCTCGGTGAGCTCGATGTGTAGGTCTTTCGACTTCACGGACCACATCATTCTGCATCTGATTGATGCGAACTGCGTGCCGTCGGAGGCGGTGAATGGCGGCAGGCTTACCTCCAGGTCCTTTGCCACGAGGAACTTGTCGTCTTCTCGCGCCTGCCTGAACCTGGGCACCGGCTCACCTTCCTTGACGGCCGCCAACATGTGAGCCCGAAGCAGGGCAGTGCAGGCATCATGTCCTCAGTATGTATACACGTGCCCAGGCATGTCTACAAACTATCGCAAACCAAAACAGAGCCCTACATGTGGCACCTGAATGTCTTTTACAACCCAACAGGTTCTCAACGTGTTTTGGGCTGAGTTGCTCCTCTGGCGCATTTCTGCCCACCAGACCACATTCAGGTCGTGGGATGCACGGGCACTGTGCCTATTCTGGGCCTTGCCAGTCACCAGCAAACACAGGGCCGCATCTGACTTGGAGACCGTGACGAAGGTCCTGCCATGATGCTCTTGGACCTCCGGAAACCACCGGCGCTTGTCAATCGAGATCTTGTGCACAGTCACGATGCTAATGGCGCAAGAGCCCCAATCATCTCGATCGCCATCCTCCTCACCATTGCCATCACCATCGCCAGCAGCTGCCATTGCAAATACAGAGCGGACAGTTTTCAACAAGGGTTGGGCCTTTGTATCGGTTGGTCAAATCTTGCATAGGCAAATACCCCTTGCAGAGTTGTGCCGACTACATCAACAACATCACCTCTTGCAATGCTTTCAACTATGGATCTATCCAGTGATGAAACACATGTGCGATCTATCCAGTGATGAAACATTGGCATGTGAGGTACATACGTAACACCTGCATGCCTTCAACTGCGTTTGCGAGTGCAGTGAAACCCAGCAAACACCATGGAACTACTTCTCAAAGATCTCTCGAGGAATTAGTCATAGTCATCTTTAACAGCACTACTTCTCAAAGATCTCTCGAGGAATTACTCACCTCTAACAACACTACTTCTCAAAGATCTCTCGAGGAATCACTCATCTCTAACAACACTACTTCTCAAAGATCTCTCGAGGAATTACTCATCTCTAACAAAACAACTACTTCTCAAAGAACTCTCGAGGAATTACTCATCTCTAATAAAACAACTACTTCTCAAAGATCTCTCGAGGAATTACTCATCTCTATAACTACTTCTCAAAGATCTCTCGAGGACTTACTCGTCTCTATAACAACACTACTTCTCAAAGATCTCTCGAGGAATTACGCATCTCTAAGAACACTCTGATCTCTCGAGGAATTACGCGTCTCTAACAACACTACTTCTCAAAGATGTCTCGAGGAATTACGCGTCTCTAACAACACTACTTCTCAAAGATGTCTCGAGGAATTACTCATCTCTATAGCAACACTATACTTCTCAAAGATCTCTCGAGGAATTACTCACCTCTAACAACACTACTTCTCAAAGATCTCTCAACGAATTACTTGTCTCCAAAAACACTACTTCTCAAAGATCTCTCTCGAGGAATTACTCATCTCTATAACAACACTACTTCTCAAAGACCTCCCGAGGAATTACTCATTTCTAACTGCACTATAGTTCTCAAAGATCTCTCGAGGAATTAGTTATCTTGAACAACAGGACTTCTCAAAGATCTTTCTCGAGGATGACTCATCTCTAACAACACTACTTCTCAAAGATTTCTCGAGGAATTACTCAACTCTATAGCAACACTACTTCCCAAAGACTTCTCGAGGAATTTTCTCATCTTTAACAACACTACTTCTCAAAGATCTCTCGAGGAATTACTCGTCTCTCTCAACACTACTTCTCAAAGATCTCTCGAGGAATTACTCGTCTCTCTCAACAGTTCTTCTCAAAGATCTCACGAGGAATTACTCATCTCGAACAACACTACTTCTCAAAGATCTCTCTCGAGGAATTGCTTGTCTCCAACAACACTACTTCTCAAAGATCTCCCTCGAGGAATTACTCATCTCTAACAAAACAGTACTTCTCAAAGATTTCTCGAGGAATTATACTCATCTCCAACAAAACAACTACTTCTCAAAAATGTCGCGAGGAATTACTCAGTTACTCATCTCTAACAACACTAGTAATGAGGGATTTCAGGTAGTTTTTCTGGCGGTCGTCCATTGGTGGAGCTTGGATATATGCGAGTATCGTTTCAGTCAGTGGTCACATGCGCGCATGTGTCCATGATATTTGCATGCCTTTGCAACTTCTTGCACTTCTTGAAAAACAAATTTGATACTTGTTTGTGACCTTCAAGTTGGGATGCCTCTGAATGGTGTCTGCAAACTTCATTCCGCCTTGAATTAAGGGCAGGATCACGCATTCAAGGTGCCACTCGTGAGGTGAGGATTTGGTGAGAGAGCCCTGAATGGAAAAAAAAAAGTTAGCATCTAAAAACTCAACAGTGACACCAAGTTCAAAGTGCAGACTTGAAATTTTCAATGCTTCAAAAACCGTCCAATCTCCGCGTAGTGCATGTGCATGCAGTGCGTCACATCTATTTTCGGTCGGCCGGCTTAGTGCTTCAAAAACCATCGAATCTCCGCACAGCGCGTGCAGGGCACAGTGCGCTGCGTCAAAGCTACGTAGTTCCGGTGGTCTGGCTCACTGCCTTGAAAACCGTCCAATCTCCGAGCAGTGCACTGGCACAGTGCATGGTGCGTCACATTTAGTCTCGGTGCTCCGGTTCAAACACCACACCCGCCACCATCAGCGTGGGTGTGCCTTCAACTAAGCGGAAGCACTCCCGGTCGGGATGCACCAAGCGGCACACGACCCCTGTCCCACGCCACATGAAGTTCGTGGCGATGCGCCACCCATCCTGCAAATTATGTACGTATATCAGCGAAGGAAGTTTAGAAGTCAAACTTCCGACAATATTGACAGATGAAAAGCAGAGGTGGGAAGTGTCAGAGAAGAGAAGAGAAGAGAAGAGAAGAAGAAAGAAGATCGGAAGGTCGAAAAGCAATCTTGCCAAAGCGGCGGGTGCAAAGCCATCTGGGCAAATGAGAGATTATCAGCTGCACGCCGGTGCGGTGCGAAGCACATTTCCAAGTCAAAATGTACAAGGCACCTCAGCTTAAGGGTTCTTTTAGGAATTGAGATGTTGGAAAAGTGTATGCCGTTGTGGCGCGAAGTAAGTTTCGAGGTCAGAGTGCTAAAACACCAAATGTTTGAACCAGTTTTGGAAGTTGGGATGTTGAAAAAGCGCGCAATTGTGGCGCGAAGCACATGTTGAAGTCAAAATGTACAAAGCACACCATGCTTGGAGCACTTGTGGAAATTGGGAGCACTACTACAAAAACTACTAGTACTACTCCCACTCCTACTCCTACTACTACCACCACCACCACGACTACCACTACTACTACTCCTCCTCCTCCTGCTACTCCTGCTACTCCTGCTACTCCTGCTACTCCTGCGCTACTCCTGCTACTCCTGCTACTCCTACTCTTATTCCTACTCCCACTCCTACTCCTACTACTACTACTACCACCACCACCAGCACGACTACAACTACGACTACGACTACTACTACTGGTTCTACAACTACAACAACAACAACTACAACAACAACAACAACTACTACTACTACTACTGCTACTACTGCTACTACTACTACTACTACTACTTCTACTACTTCTACTTCTGCAGCTACAATTAGTACTGCACTACATTGCACTACGCTACACGAGAATTACACTGCAGCACGCTACAACTACAAATGCAAAAAGAATCACGACGACACTGCATAACAGTACACTACACTTCACTGGTTTCATTTCATTACAACTACAACCGCAACTGCCACTGCAACTACGACTACCACTACATTGCACAACGCTACACTACACTAATTATACACTACACTACGCTATATACAGCGACAACTACACTACTTTACGCTAAGCTACACCACACAACAATACACAACAGTATGTAGAGCACATCACCACATGACACTACTTTACACTAAACTACACTACACGGCACGACACTACACTCCTTACCCCACAGCACAACTACAACTGCAACTGGGACTACGCGGCACTAATTACACTACATTACCATTACAACTCGACTACACTACAGCACAGCTACAACTACAACTGCGCTACACCACTTTACATCCAGCAGTTGTGGTTGAGGTGACCACCGCAACCATTGCAACCACTCCAAAAAACACAATTCCAAACCCCTTTCGGTCCATCAGTGGATTGGCTCTGCCATCCTTGATTCACAACAGCCAACCTCTCTTATACGTTTCCTATTTTTGAAACTTCCGCCACGGCCTCGTGCGGTACTACCGGTATATATCTATATCATTCAAGATCCATCCAGCTCCACATACTTTTTTTTATCATGTATTTACAGCCATCAGTGATGAACACAAGTTTTCACTGCTACAATCTCACCTGGCCTCGGTCATGTACTTTGTGTTCAAAATCCGGCAACGCTCCACGGCATCTAAGTTCATGTTCTCCTCCTGCCATTTGATGGCCTTGCTTCTGACGCTCTCCCCCATGATCTCCATTGCGGACCTTCGAAGAGGGGTTGAGCAGTTTTCATCATGTGTTTACATCATGAGTCTGGATCTCTGTGTGTGTGTGCCGGCATGTTGCCAGGCAATGCAAAAAAGAATCTGGCGATCGAAACCAGCCAGTGAAAAAAGTTGCACAAAACTGGCAATTTGGCCATCAGCCACTCTAATCCTGAATCTACTTCATGGCTAAAAATCTCCATGCTCGAAACTCCATCAAGAAACTTAAGAGTGAAGCTGTAGTGCAGGCCGCGAAGGTCACAAAAGGTACCCCTATCACGCGTCACCGTCCGCAGGTACACCTCCTGCAGATCGGGGTGCATGTCCAAAGCCTTGCCAACGGAATTCCACGAGGGATCAGCAGGGTGTACGTCCTGCATGGCATCTACCACCTGTCGAAGCACATTGACCGTTGCCATGCTTTTTGTTTGGCCAGCTAAAATCTGGGGCCAGTTTAAAATGCTGCGTGATCAAACTGACTTAAAGCCCTGGTCTGTGATTTTCCCAGGGCTTTGAAAATGTTCGATGCTGAGAAATATCAAGTTTGATCTGTAGAAATGCTACATTATTGTACCACCGGACAATATCAGCTCCAACCTGGCGTCGTCTTCCAACAGAAGCGTTTCCATCACCTGGAAGCCAACTATATATATATAGTTTTGCAGTTAACCGTTGAACACTGAACCCCTTACATATAATGTTTCATGACCAGTTTTGCCTTTGTATATATGCATTGACATGGTTGATAGCCGCATTTCAAAGGTATGTTAATTTATTCTGGTGGCATATGGCCTCACATTCATGTTTGATCACTTCCTTTTGATGGCCTCTTTCATGACACTCGCAGATGTATCCAATGAGACACCACAACATTTTTGTATACTATGTGCCTTGATGGACTGGATGTTCAGCTTCCACATGGCGGAGCGGCGCTGTGAAACTCCAGAATCAAGGTATAAACCAGATTGGTCGATGATCAGAGCTCTCTATCAATCCAATAAATCCAATGCATAAGTTTCAGTCGTAGCCTTTAACCATTTTGGCATTTTAAGATTACTCACGTGGCCATAAACACAACATGTAAACTGACATTACACGATCAGTGGACGGCAAAAATTCAGTGGCCCTGTATAGATTTTTTTCTTCAAAACCGAAATCCAAGGCAGCTGAAACATCGATCTACACTTCCAGTGAATGTGAAATTCATTTTCAAATTTCAATATGTATCATTAAGACTACCTGAATCAACTATTTGTGAGTGAACTGCTCGGCGCTGCCTATATAGCTGCAAGTGTTTTCAAAAGTGCATTTTCAAACACTTGTGTGACTCTGTGGTTGTTGATCGTGTTCTCTTGTTTGCTGAAAAAAATGCGCCAAGAACATGTTATATTTTTTGGCACTGGGGGCGGCTTTGCACCACTTGACTGTTTTGCCACTCGAAAATCAAAAAAAAACATGCACAAAATTTTGGAGATGCAGGGTTCTTGACCTGCAGATTGCCGTGTTGATGCTGGTACAGCGCATTCTTTTCAATCCTTGCCGCCCTATAGGACCAGCGGTGGAATCATTGCTTCAAAACCCCAAAAAAAAGAACTGTAGTGCAGAAAAACGTGTTGCGCTGATGCTTTCTGTGCGCAATATAACTTCGCAAGTTGATTCCAGCAAAAGATTGCTGTTGTCTGATTTGTCGGCAGCGAGCCATCAGACCCAACTGCGTTAGTTTTGAACCTGCCTCAGTTTCTAACCTATATGTTCTCAAATCAAAAGGTCGACCATCATACAATATGCATCTCTCAGTTCTTGAAACCACATCCCCAAAACACAGAGGATGCTGACGCCAAATTCGAAGCAACATTTTTTGAGAAAAAACTGTTTTCAGCGCCTCTTGCTGAATAAAATGCAAACCATATCAAAAAAATGTGTTGTGTTTTTTTTTAATTCTGCCTAAACAGAAACGTCCCTTCACCAAAAAAAACGCTAACCATCAATTTCATCAGCCATAGTTTTTTAATTTTGGCCAGTCTTTTTTTTAAGGTATTCAGTACGGTTGAGTCAAGATCATAATTTTTCCCAGGCTTGGTGGACTTACTAAGTAGGCTGTGGCGGACTTACTAAGTAGGCCGGGGCGAGCTTACTAAGTAGGCCGGGGCGAGCTTACCAAGTAGGCCGGGGCGACCTTGCTAAGTAGGCCAAAGGCACACTTATAAGTACGCCAAAACGATTTTATAAGTAAGCCATACGTATACTTATAGTAGATATTAACTACTTCCTTTCTTTGCCAACCATACATATTGAACTTATAGTTTAAAGAGCATAAGTAGGTACTAACTTGATGGCGCACAAAGTAAGTAGTTATCCTAGCGCTGGCTACTTAGTATGTAAACCAGGCTGACTTATAAGACTTACAACAACTTACAAACTAGGTTAATGCAAGTTACGAAGGACTTACTATGTACACTATGCAACACTATCTACATAACAACCACGCCGGTCATCCAAGTATGGGGAGGGCGTTTTGTTGCTAAGGGCAACGAAATCGATGTTGGCTCGGTGGTGCAGGTGGACAATGCTTTGTTGTCGAAGATCCCTGCCGGCATCGAGGCGAGCTGTGAGCACTGGATGGATAGCAGCAGGAATTGGTTCAGTGCTTTGCATGTCAATCCCACAGGCAGTCGTGTCGAGAAACTGAAGGCTTTGTCCGACACGCGGGGTGAGGCGCTGTCCGTGCCTTGGCTCCAGACTGCTTCACGTCGAATGGTGTCGGATGGCATGGAGAAGTTCATTTCGTGCTGCGCCACTGTATCTTCGTGCTCTCTGGCGCTTACGGATGCGATGTTAGAGGCCGCTGTGTCGCGCTGAACTAGCTTGTAATGAACACGCTTAGTCCGTGTGATTGGGAGTCTTTCTTTGTTGATTGCTTGTTGTGCTTTCCCTTTCTTTATCATTATCTGTTGTCAGGCACAGCAAGAGATCATCGAAGTGCAGTTGAACTGCGTTTGGGTCACAGGCATCTTGGGGGATCCCATCTACACGGCATGCAAGAATTGCGCGACGAAGGTTGATTTGATGACCGGGCATTGCAAACGTCATGAAAGTCACAACTGCCAAACGATTCGAGAGGAAGAGGTATCCATCTTGGCCACAGTGACTTTGGCAGATCACACTGGTGAAGTTGACAGAGTCTTGGTGGATGGGGACAGGTTGCGGTTGCTGGCAAATGCCAAGAGCAAGGAAGATCTGGTCGCCCTCTTGACGAAGCGTGGTCCGCAGGCCGTGTGCTTTTGTCATCCAGTGGACGTCCGCTTGGCTACCAATGGCCGCAAGCCAGGCGGCGGCAGATCCAACTTGCCTGCTGCTGCGCAGGGAGTCCTCCAGTCGCAGGAGACGGATCAGGAGAATTTGCCCGAGTGTCAGTTTCAGGTGCTCGCCGCACAGCACGCTCTCTGCCAGAGGTATTCGGATGCACAGCGTCCGATGATCAAGAAGGTAGTTCGAGTGGAGAATCAGAGGGCGACGGGAATGGTGTTTCCGATCGCTTGCCCTCATGAGGACCTGTTGTTCTCTGGCTTCGGTACCAAGCTGCGAGCCGCGGCAATCTTTCCCAGCTATGTCACTGTGTTGGTGCGGGCAGAAGATGAGGAAGCCAAGATCGTTGAGACGGGCACGGGGGACGACAAGGTCATCATGCTGCAGTATGAGAAGGTGGTGGCAGTGGAGGCGTCGTTTCCCAAGCATTTCCGGGTGGAGGCCTTTTGCCAATTGCAGCAGGCGATTCGCTTCAACATGTGTGATGGCAATGTGCATCTTGTCATCGGCAAGGTGACGGCGGAAGATGATGGCTCCGACATGGTTTTGGTTACGGAAAGAGTCTTCAAATTGCAATCGGAGGAACAGGTGAAAGCGATCATGGCCGAGCGTGCCGCCATCGCAGCTGTGCAGATGATTTCTTCGAAAAAAAGACACGCCGTCGACTTGGTTGAGGAAACGCCCTTGAAAGTGAAGAGTGCCAAGTGGTAGTTTTTTTTGGCCAATGCAATATCATTGCTGACAGTGATGCTACAGGGACTGTCCGTGCATCACGCAGCGTGATTCTTTGCACCACGGTTTTTTTTTATTTCAACCAGCGTGGTATTTCTGGCTAGGAAAGATCCATGCTGTGGAGGGTCGCAGAAAGTGTGTTGCGTCCTGAAATGTCTGTTAAACACAGAATTTTGACGGGCTTGATGCTTCAGGGACTGTCCGTGCATCGAGCGAAAAAGAAAGGAAAATGGTGCTATCCGTGCCATCATGATAAGCATTCGTTTGCGTGCTTTTGTTATTCTTTGTTTACAGTTTCACCGTACAGAGAAAGTCGTGCAACTGAGGTCACAGAGCAGTGTGTTGCGTCCTCAAAAATGGGGCGATGCGACTTTCTTTCAAAGGATGTCATCGACAGCATCATGGCATTCCACTGCAGCATGGCACCACTTTTGTAGAAGTATGCATAAATCAATGATATAACGTCTGTTTTTGACAGCATCATGGTACCGAGCTTTCTTTGGCTATTCACGCATAGGTTTGCCAGTGATTTGTTGATGGATGTTGCATTTCCGGCTTACATGTCCTAGATTTGTCTTTTTTGCTTTTTGTTATTGCCCTGTCCCTCGTTCCCTGTCTTTCCGTGCAAGATGGAGCCGGCAGATGAACACGCGTCGCCGAACTTGGCGGAGACACAGCCCATGTCGGTAGAGATTTGTTTTCGTTTGAGCATCTGGCCTCTCCAGCAGCTGAGTGCCCTTCCGGAGTTTCATTTTCTAGTCGACATGGACCCACGGGATGCCAGTGTCGATCTCTTATACCAAGAGCATTTACTGCAGTGGATGACTGTGGTGGATTTACTGGGCGACTTGGTTGGTCGCATAGAAACGCATCATGGAGGACGTTGTGACAAAAGATACATTTGCATCGCAGCGGAAGGTCATCGCCGATTCGCGGCTCGTGAGAGTTTGACTATTCTTCGTGAGCTTGCGGATGAGAATTCTGTGGTCTCTCTTGTTGCTCGCTCTTCCAGCGTTGGTAAACAAATGCTGGCTCAATTCTGGCTTCCCAAGCTTGACGCAAAGCTGGCAGCTCCAGCGTTGGCCCGACTGGACTTGCATTGTTTCCAGGTGATTCTGGCTTGGATCTCACTTTGCGGGTGGTACAACCTATGCAGAGTGAATAGACAGTGGGGCCGCTGGCTTCGTGCAAACCCGACCTTTCGATCTGTGGTGTCGGATGCGCGTTGGGCCAAGGATCCCGAGTTGTTGTCCATCCAACGGGAGGTGCGAGCCAACGAGGAGTGATCTGTTAAACGCGGAATTTTTGACGGGCTCGATGCTACAGGGACTGTCCGTGCATCGAGCGAAATGCAATGAAAAGGATGTCTTCCGTGCCATCATGATAAGCATTCGTTTGCGCGCTTTTGTTATCCTTTGTTTACAGTTTCACCGTACAGAGAAAGTCGTGCAACTAAGGAAGGTCATCCACTGCATCGCGGTACCGAGCTTATTTGGTGAATTCTATGAGATTTTCGATATGAAAACTCGTGAACAGGTGAGATCATCGGCATTATGGTAAGGAGCATGTTTTTTCCGTATATGCTCGTACAGCAGTTTCTGTTACGCATGCCATGGAGGAGGGCTGGAAACAGCAGTGGTTCTACAGCATCATGGCATCGAGTTTCGGCTTGCAACTCAGTGTCCGACTTGGAAGTAAGTACTCAGCTAGATCTTAGCGCACCTCTGGTTGAAGGCATCGTTGCATGCTGTAACCGTAGATTAAAACAATGATCTGTAGTTGTGTTTGCATTGTTGTCGTTCGCGTGGCTTGCGGATGAATGACCTGTAGTTGTGCATTGCGGATCTGTTAAATCGCTTGCGTCGTGTTCAAGGTAGGAAACGTTTGTTCGATCACAGTGGCAGCCATGACCACTAGCGCTCGTGAGTGGAGAGCGGCGCGCGAAGAAGATATCAGGAAGGCTTACGCCGACAAAGAATGTTGGACTGACCTTGACCGCATTACCTGTTGGCACCCTTACTGTTTCGGGTCCATAGAGGAGTGGCCATTGGACGCTGCCGTGATCTGCAAACCTACGGATCGAGCGTCGGTGCTGCTTGGCAGCATCAAAGCGGCCTGCAGCTTGGAAGACATTTGCCAGGCTCTGTCGGTGAAGGTCACCGTGGTGGTGACCATGTGCGCAAATGAAATGGAGATTCGAGGCGCCCCAAAGGATTGGGCGCAGTATTTCCAGCAAGAAAATGTCTATCACATCAAGTGTCATTTGGAAGACACGACATTGAAGCCGCCGCACCGTTGGGAGGAAAGAATCCCTGACTTGGTAGCTTCTTGTTTGGAACAGTGGAAAATTGTTTGTGGCCAACTCTGGAAACAGTCCATGCTGGCAGTGACCAGGGGCGAATCCATGCACGTGCTCTTTCATTGCTTTGGAGGCATCAATCGAAGCGCTGGGGCTTTATGTGCTTGGCTCGTCGTGGGTTACAACTACCCTGCAGAGGATGCCGTCCAGTTGCTGCTTAAGAAAAGACCTTCCTTGCGCCCTTGGCACAATCGCCCCTATGTCTTGGAGGCTTTGTGGCAGCTGGAAGGTTTGCGGGCCGAGTGGCACATGGAACTGAGCGCGGCGTGCACAAATTGATTTGCACCACTGTTCGCCTGGAGAAACTGTTCGTGGCGAACGTGGTAGATCAGTAGCCAACTGTTGTTTGTCTGTAAAAATTGTTCGATCCTGTAGGGACATCGAAGAAATGGAGTGCAACAGGTGTTATCTATGCCATCATGCTATCGAACTTGTTTTTGTGGAATCATTCACTGCGTACACAAACGAATTTGCACCACTGTTCGCCTGAGGAAACTGTTCGTGGCGAACGTGTTACATGAGTAGCCAAGTGTTGCTTCTCTGTAAGTATTGTTCGATCCTGTAGTGACATCGGAGAAATGCAGTGAAACAGGGTGTCGTCCAGGCCATCATGATATCGAACTTGTTTTGTGCCCGGAATCATTCACTGCGTTCACTTGTTGTTTTTTGGATACCAATTTTTAAACATTTCCAATCCAAAGCTGTGTTTGCGCACCTTTGTTTGGAAGTGAGGTCATACACGGCATCATGGTACCGGGCTTATTTGCTATGTCAAACTCCGGAGTCGTGTTTTCAGTTTCGAATTGAAAGAGCAGATGCTTCGCATTGGATTGTGTGTTATACATTTTTTGCCTCAGATGTAAACGCATGGACCAGATGCGTTTCGCTGAATAGATGTGACGTTTGTAGGTCAAGCTGTGGTGGAAATATCGAAACCTTGCGCTTTCAACTAATACTTCTGTAGCCTGCATTAACAGCATGTCGCGCCTGGCAGCCGATTGCTTTGCAGCTGCGGGGAGATTGCAATATACTTGTATTACATTCTGTTTTCAAATGAAGAAGCAAGAGATTGTACCCATTATGGGTCTTGGTGTTGAAGGATACCCGGCGGCAGCGCCCACATCGTTGGACATGACAGCAGTTAACAACAAACAAAATTTTGGTGCACAAACGTGTCGCATAAAGTATTTGGGGATTTAAATGTGGTCTGCCATGGCAGCGAATGCGGAGGGAATCCGTGCAAGGGCGGATGTCTTTGATGAACAAATTCTACGACACGTTCTTTCATTTGTGCCTGGGAGCTCTGAATTGGCTCCAAAATATTCTTTGCAACCAGAAACCGGACACTATCTGGTAAAAGCTGGTTGGCCAGTTGTTTTGAAGAAAATGTGTCATTGGAAGGAGGCAGACACCACCATCTGTATTTGCTGCGGTGCCAACCAAGAACCCGGCGATCCAAACGAGTCAGACGATAGCTGGACATCTCAGCAAATCTCTGCTGGCTGGGCAAAGATCATGACCGTGACAATACCACACTTTCGTCATCATCATCTGAAATATATCAAAAAAACAGTCAGAAGCATAGAACATGTTTGGAGGACAATGGCAGCCGAGAGATGTTACATCTGCGGGCACTGCAACGACTGCGTTGTGAATCTCGAGTATGAGCATCCTGCTGACTGGCTGGAAGATCTTTCTGCGTTCACAGAGATGCTGGAACTTAGGTCGTGTCCGTGGAGGTGCCCAGATAAAGATCGACCGCAGTAGCCGGATTGCTGCAGTAGTAAAAGCGGCAAACATGCCACATCTGCAGCATCATGGTACCGACCTTTGCTTGGACGCAGCTTGTGGGAGCTGGAAGGCTTGCGTACCGAGTGGCACTGAGTGCAACTGGCGCAAATTAATCTGTAGCACTGTTCGTCTGGAGAGACTGTTCGTGACGAACATGCAAAACCAGTATGTTCGTCTGGAGAGACTGTTCGTGACGAACATGCAAAACCAGTAGCCAACTGTTGTTTGTCTGTAAAGTTTTTTTTCCATCCTGTAGGGACATCGGAGAAATGCAGTGAAACAGGTGTTATCCTTGCCATCATGATATCGAACTTGCTATCATTCACAGCATTCTTGCACGGAGTTCTAGTTTCTTACGGAGCCTTTGTTTGTGTACTTTTGCATTTTGTAGCATTTTCATTGCGACTATGTTTGCCCACCTTTGTTTGCAACTAAGGTCATCCACGGCATCATGGTGCCGAGCTTCTTTTGTATCTCAAAGGTCTTTGTGTGGAAATGCGTCTGACCTCTCTCTCTCTCTCTTTATCTCTTCCCCCTCTTTCTCTCTGTGGTTGCAAGACACATGTCATCTGATGCCCTTTACCAAATATTCTCTTCTTGATCAATCTTACTTTTTTACATCATGTCTTTCCATAGCTCATATAAAATTCACCAATAAAATTCACCAACTATTCACCGACTATCTTTTACGACTACCATACTCAGAGCTGCTTGAAACACATCTTTTTCGCTCTCGGGCCAACCGTCGTCTAGTTCCAATCATGCGTAGTTGGGCGAATGCCCAACAAGCTTTTACGTAAGAGGGAAAGAAGGGTGGGTGGGTGGGTCCGGATCCATAAGATGGATCCTGTTGCTCGTGCGAGACAGATTCTCCGCGCTACTGCGTACTAAGGTGTATTTTTTTATTTGTAAGTGTTTATAAGTGAGACTTACAAAAGTTATGTAAGTCCAAAAACTGATTTATGGGGACTTACGAGAGCTTATGAATTTGTGCTTGAAGACTCATTTCTCTCTCACTAATGGAGTTGGAAAATTTCTATGCTGGAAGCTATTTTTTGGGGGGGCTGTGTGCCAGGAACAGGGTTGTTAGATTTTAGTCGCATATAGGCCGCGCGTGGTTCGTTGTATGTATACACTTTGTATGAACACTTGTATTGAAATCTTTCATAGCCATATATAGACATATATGTTTATATATATGTATGTACACAGCAAATTGCTAAGACACTATAATGATGATTCACCCTCTACCACCCTCTACCACCCTCTACCACCCTCTACCATCCCTCTACCATCCCTCTACCATCCCTCTACCGTCCCTCTACCGTCCCTCTACCATCCCTCTACCATCCCTCTACCATCCCTCTACCATCCCTCTACCATCCCTCTACCGTCCCTCTACCGTCCCTCTACCATCCCTCTACCATCCCTCTACCATCCCTCTACCACCAGACCCTCCCTCTACCATCCCTCTACCATCCCTCTACCATCCCTCTACCACCCTCTACCGCCCTCTACCATCCCTCTACCATCCCTCTACCATCCCTCCACCCTCCCTACATTATGCTCAAACATTTATAACCAGTTATAACTAATAGATGGCCGTAACTGTAAAAAAAACGCTGTGAAAAAAAACTGTCACAATGATTGCTCACACTGCTCTTCCACATTTTTCTCGCTCAATGACGCGCGTGTCAAGAGTTACGTCAACGTCATACAAGAAAAGCTTCCAGTGTGCATCAACTCTTGTTTTCCGACAGCACTACTTTGTCCATCCTTTGGACACAGAACTGAGCAGTTGACAAAATACATGTTTGCGTCAGCAAACTCTCAAATTCCGAAACATGAAAAAACACGGTTTTCAGGACTTACAAAATTTATGAATTAGATTTTGTAAATTTCACAGTGTGACTTACAAACGTTTACAAATAAAAAAATACACCTTAGTAGGACACGCAAAGCGTAACTAAACCCAGTGTGATGGGGACCTCTGGGATCTTTCAAGCTGACCCCGTAAGAGGGGGTATTCAGAAGTTCAACAGGAGCCGACCCCGTAAGAGGGGGTATTCAGAAGTTCAACAGGAGCCGACCCCATAAGATGGGGTATTCAGAAATCAACAGGAGCAGCTCTCGTAAGATGAGAGATCCAGATGCTTGACAGGTGCTGCCCCCGTAAGATGGGGGATTCAGAGTTCTCCCCGTAAGATGGGGAGAATAGTATCTAGGTGCCTTATTTATCTAGATTAAGTTTGAACCGCCCCCTTAAGATGGGGGACTCTGTGAGTAAGATTCACGATTGATCTTATCTTTCAGAATATGTTTGGGTAGCCTTCTACCTCAAGAAATTTGGTAGGAGGGGCGCTACACAGCGTTGCCGGAGGGGATGCCATGTTTCCAGGCCTAAGGGCAGAAGTCAGTGAGATACTGGCTGTGGACTTCACGAACTTGCAGGTGCTTCACGAGGCATTGGAGCAACCTGGAGGCCTGGTGGCATTGGCCGACTATGTGGCGTCGAGATTAGGGGAAGAGCAGGTTCTGGTCGCCCGGGACCTGAGAATGTTCAAAGAGCACTCCAGTCGCGACATGCAGAGAGAGCGGAGGATGATGTGCCAACGGATAGTGAGGCCGCGGTTGGAGGAGCCGGAGGTGAAAGCGGCCGACCTCCAGGACACTTTTGAGGGCCTGCTGAAGAAAGAGGCACTGCCTGTCCGCCAGGTGAGAAAGACCCGGTTGAATCAGAGCCTCACCCTGGAAGTAGGGAATCCCTTACAGGTGGCCGAAGAAGAAAGGATGAGATGGGCGCAGACTCTCTCGGAGTACATCGTGGTTGCGGAACTCCCCGTGGTATCTATGGTGCAGGAGTCAGAGGACCAGCAGAAAAGCTGGGGCAGAATCTTTGGTAGCAGGCGCGCCAAGACATTGAGAAACAGGGCAACAACATGGAAGCGATTTTACATCTGGCTCCTCTTGAATCGGGCACGCCACTGGCCCTCCAAAGTCGGAGATGTGGTGGACTACCTAGAGGGGAGGATAGAGGATGGTTGCGGTCCAGCTGCACCGCAGGGACTAATGGGGGCACTGGCCCTGTTAGAAACGGTGGGGCGCGTGGACGAGCTCAAGAAGCTTTCCAAGGACAGGACATTGTTGGACTGTGTCAAGAACATGCAGATGGAGCTGCAGGTGGGGGCGCCGCCAAAGCGCCCTGCCAGGCCCCACTTGATCGGTGCCATAATCATCATAATCGGCTTGGAGCTGCTGGTCTGCACAGGCAGCTACTGCAACTACACCAGACTGATTGGCTGGGTGATGCTGCTCATGTGCTGGATGGTTCTACGAGCTGATGACGTCCAGTGGATAGACCCGGACCGAATGCACTTGAATGGTACCTGCTTGAGGATGATCTTGAGGAGGACCAAGACGACTGGGCCGGGAAGACGGGCAGTAGAGGTCCCAGCATACATCGCCAGGGACGCGTCCTTATCAGGTGAAGACTGGCTGGGTGAAGGATGGAACCTTTACCATTCAGAGGCATTCCAGAGTGTCAGGGACTACTTCTTGCCTGGCCCCAACAAAGACTGGTCAGGTGGAGCTAAGAAGTTCCTCAGCTTACAGAACCTGAACAGCTATATGAGGTATGTGCTGTCGGTGATCAAGAAGCCAATCCGAGGGGGACGCAATGCGATGGCTTGGATGGAAAGCGGAGAGCCTTTCATCTCCGGTGAGATCACCAACTTCTGGAGCGGGCACAGTGGAAGGCACTGGCTGCCTACCCACGCGGCAAACGTGGGCATCCCCAAGGAACAGAGAGACTATTTAGGCAGATGGCAGGCGGGAGCTCAAGAATCCAATGCATATGTCTTGAGTGCCAAGCAGATCGTGACTTCCATACAGCGGGATGTCAACAGAGCCATCTGTGAAGGGCACGTTGGACTCACGGAAGGCGAGCTGATCGAGGAGCTGAAGAGGTACGGCGAAGATCGTGGAGTGCACCAGAGAGATGGCCGATGGTTTCATGCGATGCTGCGGCTGGCCAATCACAGGTATGGGCTGCGGACGGAATACCCGACCTTGCAGGTGGAGCTGGAGGACGACGAGCTGGAAGAAGTAGTCGCCGGCTGGGGCCAGGCGGTGCCTTTGGGAGAAGAACCGGAAGCCACAGGATCCAAAGAGGTACCCAGAGAGAAACCGTACTGGGTCTCAGTCTCCCGGAAAACTGGCTTCAAGAGGCTCCACAAGAAAAGCTGTGCCTGTGGGGTCCAGTATTGGACCGTCTCGGTCTTCGAGGAACTCGAGTGCATCCCCAAGACGGGGGTGGACGCCTGGTGCCGGGTGTGCTTCAAGACGGAACTGGATGAGCAGGACTTGGAAGATTCTAGCTCTTCAGGGAGCTCAACGAGCACCGAAGAGGAGCGTGGGTGAGGACCACGGCAAGTTTGAAAAAGAGAGAACGGCCGTTAAGATCAGTGCCGTCTGTATGGTTTGCAGTAGGGTTTCAAGATGGTTTCAGAAAGACACATTTTCATTCAGGCAGGTGAATGTCCTGCAGCCCGCGTAAGAGGCGGGAATCAAACTTAGCAGCCCGCGTAAGAGGCGGGGCGCCACTGACAGAGGGGTGTAAGAAGCCCCAAGGGCGTAAGAAGCCCGGGACAGACGGTAAGACTGTCCATGTCCATGGCAGCACGGCTCAAGAAAGGCCACAATGAACTCAGCAAGACAGAGGGTAGGGTTCACTATGGTTTTATGCACGCTGCTTGAAGATGGCAGGTTTCCCAAAGGAAAAGATCAAAGAAACATCCTCTGGGGATTTAATTCCGTATGATGGAATGAAAGAAAGTGCATTAAAATTTTCTGTTTCACTGTCGTTCAGTCAAAACCGATAGAGCGACGATGGCTGCGCCTACACCGGAGGAGCAGAAAGCATGGCTGACCACGAATGTGGCTGCAGATCTCACCTATATATGGGAGGCAATGGGCGTTACACTGGAAAGACAGTATGATTTGGGTCAGAACTACAGAAGTGTGGCGCTCTTTGCGGCGCTGGCCGACACGAAGCAGGAAGCCCGTGCAGCGCTGGGCAGAGATCTGGGTATAGCCCGGCAGCAAATGCAGGGGCGAGGGCCGCATTGGCCAGCGTGGTGGCAGCCTGGCAGCAGGCGCTGGATACCTCAGAGAAAGAGCGAGGCCTGAAGGCAGAAGCGAGGGCCATGGGGCTACCAAAGCCCCTGTTGCAGACGGAACGGCACGCCATGAGGGTGGCTGTAGAGCGCCTGCTGGGGGCGATGGACGAAAAAGAGGAGCCGTCTCCAGATTGCGTTGCGGTCAAGCTGGAGGAGGTGGAAGGCGGCGATCTACTGGCAAGCACTCTGGACGAGGTGGGTTGTGTGAAGGATGACCTTCACGGACAACTCCAGAGCAGTTTGGACTCAGGTGGACGCCTGAGAATCATCAAGGAGAAGAAGAAAGCCAAGATGCCAGTTAACTCTGAGGAGCTGCGCGCAAAGGTCAAGATCGAATCAGCCAGGTTCAGGAACAAGACCTGGTTTCAAGACTTGACCACAAAGACCTTTCAGCGCTATGTGGACTTCCTCCTGGGCGAGAAGATTTTCCAGCTACAGATCCCCAAAGGTGACGGGTCAGCTCAAACCATGGCTGCCAATCCCAGTTGGGATCTGATGATCAACTTCGAACACAAGTTGAGGAAGGAGGCATATCGAAGAACCTCTCGCGAGGGAAGGCCCCTGGCAGTGACTATGGAGGAGGTCATGGCCGATGCAACTCTGAAGGAAACCTTTTTCGTGACGCCCTTGACGTTGGAGTTGGCTCGTCGCAGTGCCTCCTCCACATCGGCTGCACCGACGGGCAACAGCTATGGAAAGTGGCGTGGACCTGAAACTGACAGAGCACCCAAACGACCAGGCCCCAAGGGCGGAGGAAAAGGGAAATCACGCAAAGGACGACTGGGAGCAGACTCCAAAGCAGGCTTTGTCTACTCCACGACACCGGATGGGCGTCAGATTTGCTATTCTTACAACAGCCAGAATAGCACTTGCAGGGGCAATTGTGGAAGAGTGCATGTTTGCCAGTTTTGCCTCTCCCCAAAGCATAACCGCCACGCGTGCCCACAGCAGAAGGGCAAAGAGACGGGCTCTGGACAAGGCGCGGTCCGGTCCAAGAGTCTAACCACTGACAACCGGAGGTCAACGACAGCGGTCTCACCTGGGAGACTTCGCACGAGGGTGGCAAGGACTCTCCTACAGTGCATGTGCTGTATCTCTTTGCAGGTGTCGAGCGGCGTGCAGATGTTCGACATTATTTAGAAGAGTTGGCAAAGCGGGATGGCTATACCCTCAAGGGTTTACAGTTGGACATCCTTCGCAATGAAGGGCACAACCTCCATAAGGAGGAGGTCTGGAATTGGGTTTCACAGCAGCTTCAATCTGGTTTGGTGGATTTATTTTTGGTGGCACCGCCTTGCAATACGCACAGTCGTGCCAGGTGCCAGTACAGACAACATGGCGGACCACGGCCTCTTAGGGATTACAACTTTCCCCGTGGCTTTCCATGGCTGAGTGAGGCCAATATGGAAAAAGTGCGCCTAGCTGATGAGTTGGTGCAGAAATCGTTGCACGGCTGTGCGGTGGTGCTGGCTCATGGAGGCCATTTCTTTTTGGAACATCCCGAACAGTTAGGGGTGACAGCGGGGCAAATCCCTGCAAGCATTTGGGACTTGCCTGAAGTCGCAGAGCTGCTGTGCCAAAAAGGTATGCTCACTCTGGCAGTGTTTCAATGCGAATTTGCGGCGCCCTCTTCTAAACCTACGCGTTTTCTGACGTCGCTGGATCCTTCAGATGTGGGTTACAGAGGGCTGCACAAGTTAGATGAGGGAGGTCGCTACCTGGGCCCCTTACCCAAACACTGTCCCCACGGTCCTCAGGCACACCAACCTTTAGTAGGAAAAGACGAACAGGGACGCTGGATGACAGCCCCTTCAGCCACATACCCTCCAGAGCTATGCAAATGGATCGCCTCTATTGCATGGCCTGCCCTTCTACGCCTGCGGGGGGGGAAACAAGGGCAAACCATGGGAAACAACTCCTCGCGCTCCTCTCCTCTCCCCCGCGGTACAAGCGTTGCAAGTGAAGGCACTGCGGCGACACAAACAAGAATGGAAGGCGGTAAACAGAACTTGGAAGAGGAAGACAGTTTCCACGGAAGGCTTGAGGGCGCGCTCTTGGAGCACCAGGGCATGCCCATGACTTGTAATTGGCATGCCAAAGCTCCCTCTAGCTTCAACGATGGTTGTGGGCTTTGTTCACCGGGGAGGTGGCCACCGAGCAGGCGAAACTTTCAGTCTGGCAGTGTGGGGGCGTTTATCCAACGGTTGTCAAGGCTGGTGCAAGAATTTACACATGAAGTCATACCTGACACCCAGCGGGCATTCTGCGCGCTGGCCTTAGGGAAACTGCAGGTCGCCCCCTTCAGTAACGAGAAGATGGGAGATCTCCGGAGGAGGTGGTTTCAACTTCTTCCCACACCAGCGGAAGCAGGGGTGGTGCCGGAGGGACAGCCCTTCTACTTGCATGCCATTGCCCAGACGGCTCGACTGATGGGCGAGGAGGATGTGGATATTCTGGATACAGGTGAAGACAAGTATTGCAGTGGCAGGATGGTGGGTTTCGAATACACCTTTCCTCGGGTCCCCCTGGTCTTCCGTCCAAAGGTGAAGGAGAGGAAATACGATGAATCAGAGTTCAAAGCGGAGAACACCAATTATGAGTCAGCAAAGGAACATGCGCAACAGATCGAGGTGCAGTTCCAGGAAGAGGAAAGACTGGGGTTTATGTTTCCATTGTCGGAAGCGGAAGCCCGCCGCCGGTTTGGCAGTAGACTGCGGGTAGCGTCATTGGGCGCCATCCCACAAGACGATGAGAGGGTGAGAGTGATTTTCGATGCCACTCATTTTGTGCAGATCAACAATAGCATTGGGATTCAGGACCGCTTAGAATTTCCTGGCCCGGAGGCAAGTGCCACGGTCATGGAAGAGACGCAAGAGGCGGGCCACAGACTGATGGTGGCCGTGGCTGCTGACATAGCACTTGCGCACAGGCGATTCAAACACCG
Source organism: Cladocopium goreaui (assembly GCA_947184155.2). Taxonomy (NCBI): domain Eukaryota; class Dinophyceae; order Suessiales; family Symbiodiniaceae; genus Cladocopium; species Cladocopium goreaui. The sequence continues at coordinate 171,055 of CAMXCT020004013.1, read as the reverse complement.
GGAGGAGGACGTCGGACTCGTTGGGTGCCGGGTGGGAGAAGGACCGGTTTGGTTCAATCGGGTTGGCACCTTTGGCGTGGCCTGTGCGGCCAATCATTTTGCCAGGCTGGCCTCTTTGCTTGGCAGGTTGGTGATGCGCCTGGGGGGTCAGGCTCATGCCTTCCAGCTTCTTTTTGCTGATGACTTGAAGATGGTTGCGGCAGGCGAAGACAAGTATGACCGCATCTGGTACATGTTGATCGCCTGGCTGATGTTAGGCACCCCTTTTCGCTGGCCCAAGTTTCGGGGAGGCGTGTGCCTAGAATTTGTCGGCTTCTTCATGGACTACTGCAAGTTTGAGGTGGGGCTTTCAGAGCGTCGCACGGGCTGGATTGTAAGGTGGGTGGAAGAGGCCCGCCAGAATCAAGGCTTGGTGACTCATAGAGGCTTCGTGGAGTTGGTGGGACGCTTGGTGTATGCTGGCCAAGTGTTGGTTTGGTTGAAGCCACTCATGGCCCCTTTGCACGCCTGGAAGTCAGCCATATCCCCCGGAACAGTGGCGACCCTTCCTCAGACTGTGATGGTCGTTCTTCTGTTTATTTCTGAGATGTTGCAGAGGGGATATCATCGCACTTCGGGGAGGAGTCCTATGAAAGGCCAAGGCCAGGCGTTTCGGACGGATGCAAAATGCGATGAGACCAGGATAGTGCTTGGCGGCTGGGAACTTGGTGAGACGGGAAGTCCCAAAGAAGCAAGGTGGTTTGCCGTGGAAGTGAGGCGGGAGGAAGCGCCCTGGCTTTTTGAGACGGACCACCTCCCTTCCCGCAGTACGGTGGCGGAACTTCTCTCGTCTCTTGTGGCCCTGGAAGTCTTTGGTTATTTCAAAAGGGGCCAAGGACCTCGCCACCTGATACTTGAAGCAGGTACCGACAACTTGGCTACGGAACACATTTCGAAGAAAGGGTCCAGCAACAAGTTCCCTTTGGCCTATGTGCAGATGCAGCTTGGTTTGAAGTGCTACCTATGTGGCTTAGTTTTCAAGCTCCAATGGAGACCGCGGGAAGTGAATGTGGAAGGCGGCGATCTCACAAATTTGAAATTTGATAAATTCACTGCCAGTAAGCGATGCCATGTGGACTGGAAGACACTGGATTGGGCGATGATGGAAAAGCTTTTGCAATTCCGAGGGGAGGTCCGAGGTTGGCGTGAGGAGAGGGACAAAGCGCCTCCGTTACAGGCCCGTCCGTCAAAAAGACAGAAGATGGCGGCTAAAACAAAGTGGTGACTCCGCTGAAGGTGGGGTGTCGGATTTCTTCTTCACCACTTTGGGACGTAAGCAGTCCAGTAAGTGTCCAGTAAGAAGTTTGGATCTACAAGAAAGATCCGGGCCTAACTCACACACAACCTTGGAGCTCAACCTCAGGAATAAAAAGGGACTGCGCCCGTTTGCATGCATCTTGCTCACTGAAAGTGAACTGAGGGTTTCTTAGATTCGAGCGTATGTAGGATCGCACCGATTCCCACCTTTCTTTGTTCCTTTCCCGATAGAGTTAAAGCGTAGTTGGGCGAATGCCCAACAAGCTTTTACGTAAGAGGGAAAGAAGGGTGAGTGGGTGGGTCCGGATCCATAAGATGGATCCTGTTGCTCGTGCGAGACAGATTCTCCGCGCTACTGCGTAGGACACGCAAAGCGTAACTAAACCCAGTGTGATGGGGACCTCTGGGATCTTTCAAGCCCTGAGCATCCGATATTGATTACAATCAATATTTTTCAAAAAAAAAATCGATATTGATTTTACTAAAAAATCAAAATAAATATCAATATAAAACTAATGCTTTTGAAGCTTCAAATCAATATAAAGAGTTGGACCAAATGCCTCTTTCTATTGATATCCACTTTGATTTTTATACTCATTTTCCTCTATTTTTATATTGATTTTGAAGCCTCCAAAACCAATATTTTATATTGATTTTGAGTTTTTGACATGGTTTTGGAGTCTGGGAATGTGTGCACTCTGCAGTTTTTGGCTTTCAAGTGAAATAGAATTCTTTAAAATATCTTCACCAATCCTTGCAAAAGGATAAGGGTCCTTGAGAAAGGACAGCAATCCTTGCAAAAGGAGTCCTTGGAAAAGGACAGCAATCCTTGCAAAAGGATGGCCAGGGGTGGGCCCAATCATAAGGCCAAGGTTTACACTGACCCTTCCTTGCTTCTGCAGGTCTTGGGTCAGAAACCAGAGCTGGTAGCAGACCTTGGCCAGTATGAAACAGTCAGCAGGGCAGGGGCAGTAGACCCAGCTGGCTTGGTCAAGGTTGCACCCCTTGTGAAAGGGTTGTTGGCTGTTTGCCCCTCAGCCTCTGTTGCTCCAGGACCTTTGAGGCAGGCTTTGCTGTCCATGCTTACTTCAATGCCAGAAGTTAACAAGACCAAATGGAATGGCAGTACCTGGAGCAACTTGAAGCAAGATAGGTTGGCCACAATCTTCTTCCACATCAGAAAGCTTGCAAGGGACCAAGACCAAATGAGGCTGTGTGCCAGCAAGCTGAATGCAAGTTCCTTTCTGCAGTTGCAGGAGCTGGTAAAGATGGTCAAGCTGCCTGAAGAAGACCATCAGCCCTTGAAAAAGGGTGAAGAAACCCCCTTGCAAAAGGGTGAGTCCTTGAAAAAGGATGAGGATGCAGTTTCTCTGGACTCATCAGGCATTCCAAAGATGTTTCTGACACCAGAGAAACAAGAAGAGAAGCATCCAAAAGCCAGCTCTGCTTCCCATGCCAAATCATTTATGATGAGAAGGGAAGGATCCTTGCAAAAGGAAAAAGGAACTCATGCCTTGCAAAAGGCATTGGGGTATGGCAGCAAGCCTTGCAAAAGGCCTGCATCCCTTGAAACTAAAGTGGAAGGAACCCTTGCAAAAGGGAAAAGCCAACCCCAAGGGGTGACAAAGTCCCTTGGGAAAGGGAAGAAAGCCCTTGAAAAAGGGAAGAAAGCCCTTGAGAAAGGGAAGAAAGCCCTTGAGAAAGGGAAGAAAGCCCTTGAGAAAGGGAAGAAAGCCCTTGAGAAAGGGAAGAAAACCCTTGAGGAAGGGCACCAAGGGATGAAAGATGGCCCTTGGTATAATGTGAGGAAGACAAATGCAAAAAAAAAACAAAAGGACCTACCTCACAGGATGCTTGCAAGAAGGACAAGGGACAAGAAGGATTTTGATTGTAGAAGCCCCAGCTACCTGGAGCTCACAGCATGAATATATCTGTGATGAGATCATGAAGTCCTTGCAAAAGGACAAGATTGGCAAAGAGGAAGCCTTGCAAATGAGACAGGTGCTGGTGAACAATTTCCCTTGACCCTTGGACCTTTGAGCCCTTGGGAAAGGGTAAGCATCCACAAAGAACCCTTGCAAAAGGGTTTTATAGCCCTTGTAAAAGGGCAAGCCCTTGCAAAAGGGAATTTTTAAAGAACCCTTGCCAAAGGGTGTGGAGAAGAAAGCCCTTGCAAAAGGGTGCATGTATATAGGAAGCAGCCCTTGCAAAAGGGTGTGTACAGAATGCAGCCCTTGCAGGTTGTATATAGGCCAGTTTTAGATAAATGAAGAAATTACAAAAAAATGTTAAAAATAAGTAAATAGACAAATTTATTAAAACAACTAAAATAAATATAAATATGTTATTATTAAACCAGCATATGAAAAAAAACATGAAGTAAACTCATGAGAACTGTTTGAAAATAGTTTTGAAAAACATGCGTATTGACATGTGTATGTATATATATTGAAAAACCCCTGTAATGCATATAATATAAATCAGGATTCTGGGGCCTGGGTTTTAATTTTGGAGGGTTTCTGGGTGTTAAAACTGGTTTTTGAATGGTGCAGGATACATATCAAAACGGTGTTGGCTCAGCACTATTCGTTAGTGGTGTTTTATCCAATTCTGCTCTGGCCTGCTCTGGTTTACATATGCATGGTTTATTCAGGCTACCTCCGTCCAGGTCGGCCCAGGTCCGCCTAAGTCTGCCCAGGTCAATCCCAACTTGCAGGTTCTGTTCTCCCAGGTTCTCCCAGGTTCTCCCAGGTTCTCCCAGGTTCTCCCAGGAAATTAGTGATTTCCTGCGATTTGTGGGTTTCCGGGATTTCCTGGGAGAACCTGGGTGTTATTTTCTGCGTTTTTGTGGGTTTCCGGGATTTCCTGGGAGAACCTGGGTGTTATTTTCTGCGTTTTTGTGGGTTTCCGAGATTTCCTGGGAGAACCTGGGTGTTATTTTCTGCGCTTTTGTGGGGTTTCCGGGATTTCCTGGGAGAACCTGGGTGGAAACAGTTGGGGATGGGCCTGGGAGAGCTGCAAGAGTTAGTTCGGGGAAAAGTGGCTGGAGGGTGGCCCGCTATTTTGACTCGCAATTTCTAAATTTCTGCCGCAGGCGTTGCCGCCCCCTTTGGCCTGCAGGTTTGCCACGCTTTAAAGTTTAGTTATAAGCATTACAGGGGTATAGCAATATATATATATATATGTATATGTTTCAATATATATATATATAATGTGTTTGTTTATTTTCACCTCTAACCTTGCACACCTTTATCTACCTATAGCTATCTATCTTGCCACTACTGTCCTATACTTGCAACCCTTTAATCTTCTAGATCTGGCTTCCAGTTACCTATATAAATGCCCATATGTGCAAACCTAGCACCACCACACTTCCTTATTTTTCTCACCAATGAGATATACTTCTTTTCTTGTTTTCTCATACCTTCACCCACCTAAAGCAGTTTTCTATCTTTAACCATTAGTTTGCCTTTTCATGCCTACCATTCCTTTCCATGCATATTTCCTGTATTTGCATGATATATAGCTTTTTGTTTAAAACATGTTGCTCCATACCATGCATATACATATTTGTTATATGTGTATATTTGCACATGTCTTATCTTTTGTTCCTTTCCCACTTCTTCTTTCCTGTGGTGTTTGTCTCTACCCTGCCCCTTGCAAAAGGGTAGCCCTTGCAAAAGGGTGTTCCTTGTATTTCCTTTTGTGCCATGTTTGTTGTCCATATGTTTTTGTCTCTTTTCCTATGCTATGCTAAAGCAAACAAAACATGTTCAGTTGTTAAAACAAGCAAACTAAACACATGAATATGTCCTGCCTGCAGCCATTTTTGGTTCTGAGCCTAGCAGCTATGAGTAGGAAGAAGGAGAAGGAAGATGTGGACATGGAGGAGGAGGAAGAAGAGGCGGAGTGGGAGGAGGATGAACCTTGGAGAAATTCCAAGGGAAGGAAGACTGGTGGGGGCACCACCTCTTGGGCTAGGCAAGCCAGAAGAGCTGCCAAGCAAGCCAAGAGGGTGGTGATGTCCACTGGCAAGCCCCTTGAAAAAGGGAAGGAAGCCCTTGCAAAAGGGAAACCCCTTGAGAAAGGGAACAAGAACAAAGCCCTTGCAAAAGGGACACCCCTTGAGAAAGGGAAAGCCCTTGCAAAAGGGCAAAATGAAGCCAGGTTCCAGGAGCTGAAGGACAAGCTGACTAAGAGCCTCAAAAAGGGGAAGCTTGGTCCCAGGCTGGAAACTGGCACACCCCTTGAGAAAGGGACAGGTGCAAGCAGCAGCAATGCTGCACCCCTTGAAAAAGGGAAAAAAAACCTCTTGAAAAAGAGGAGGCAACAGCCCTTGAAAAAGGGCAATTCCTTGAAAAAGGAAATGTTGCCAAAAAGGTGGCAGTTCTGGAGTCAAAGACTGCCACCAACAAGCAGGCAAAATCCCTTGCAAAAGGGAAGGAGACTGCAGCCCTTGAAAAAGGGTCAGAAAAGAAGCAGTCTCCTGAAGCCCAATCAGAACCTTTGGCTGTGTTGGTTGATTGGCACCATTGCCTGAAAAATGGTCCCCAGGACACTGTGCTGGTCCAGGACCTCATGGCCCTGCAGAAGCTCCTTGACAAAGGAGTGGAGGTGCATGTGCTCTCCTTCTGTGGGGCCAAGCAGGTCCCCAAAGTTGAAAAGGAAATCTGGGACAAGCTCCCAGATCTCATTGACCAACTTCACTGGTGGGGAACCTGCACCAGTCGCACTGGGGTGGGGGGCAAGGCAGAGTATGCCACAGAGTGGGGCTGCCAGGTGGCCTTTGATGATTCAAAGGACATCTTGCAAGAGCTGGGCTCATGGGGTGTCAAAACCTATGGCATCCAGACACCCAGAGAGAGCCATGCATGGATGCCAGAAAACTCCAGGTTTGCATCCTTTGCAGATGCAGTGAAGCAGTTCATCAGAGATTACAATCTTTGAGACTGCTTCCAGCCCTTGCAAAAGGGTGCTCTGCAAAACCCTTGAAAAAGGGTATGGCTCTCACATGGCAACCCTTGAAAAAGGGTAGGTGTCTAGCCCCAATCCTTGCAAAAGGATAACCCTGAAAAAGGGTAAGTGTCCCCACCCCCAAGGATAACCCTTGAAAAAGGGTAGGTGACTGGCCCCAATCCTTGCAAAAGGATACCCCTTGAAAAAGGGATGTCTCACCCCAAGCCTTGCAAAAGGATACCCCTTGAAAAAGGGACAGTGTCTCACCCCAATCCTTGCAAAAGGATAATCCTTGCAAAAGGATCAAATAAGAGCAACCCTTGCAAAAGGGTCATGTGGCTCAGGTCTACACACAGCATTTGCAATAACAAATGCATGTATTTACACACACATACATATACAATATAACATTGTGTGTTTCTGTTTGTTGTGTGCTAACCTGAGCCATAGCCCAGCCCTTGCAAAAGGGTCACTTGTAGCTGCAGCCCAACAGTGGTTTGTACAGAAGCTACCAAATGTGTAGCAAGCAGCAAAAAAATGAAATAAATAAATAAAAATAAATCAAAATAACTAAATAATTAATTTATTAAATATAAATACATGCAACTTTACACAACTTGTTTACACAACTTGTTTTTTAAATTAGAAACCTTTGCCATGGACATATGCCTTTTGAAAACCTGATGTTTTTTGGAGTTTTGCATGGACCCTAAAACAACCAAGCAGGGAAACACAGATACTACTGAAAAAAAAAGGCAATGGAATAAAGTCTTTCCCAGAATGTCAACCCCTTGCAAAACGGGCACCAAATTAAACATTATCCCTTGCAAAAGGGACACCACACACATTCAAGATTTAAGGTGTCAAGGTTCATTTTTGTAAGCTGATATGTTTTCTCAAATGCTGTTTGGTGTCTGTTTCAGGCTGCAGGCAGATGATTATGTTTCTGTTGACTCTGCAGTTTCTTGATCCAAACAAATTCCACAATGATATTTGAAACAACATAGAAACACAGAGTACTAAACTGTTTCACCCAAAATTAAAAGCCAGTGAATTCATACCTGAAAAAACATGAATTAAATTTGATTTATATATAAATATAATAGGTTAAGATGCAGATGGGAAAATCCTTACTTGCAGAAATAAGTGTTCAAATTATTTATTTTAAGAGTCAGACACAAATAGTATCTGGAATCTATCTCAAATTATACAATGTATTTTCAAAAAAAATCCAGTATAGTTTCAATATAGTCCAATACAGGTTTGACAGTGAAATGTTGCCTTACTGTTTTGTTGTGTACAAAAAAACATTAAAAACTATTGAACCTATTTGTTTTGGTTTCGAAAAAGTTTATAAATTAAAAAATATGGTTTTAAAAAATATTAGTGCCAATCCAATCCTATCCAATTCTATCAGTTTATTTGTTTTTTTTTAACAGGTTCATCAAAAAATCCAGGTTTTGAAAATAAAAAGTGAACTTTGATGAAATTTGATGAAAACATGGTTTTCATCAAATTTCATCAAATTTCATCAAAGTTCATCAAAAAAATCATGGTTTTGAAAAAAAAACTGAACTTTGATAAAATTTGATGAAATTTGATGAAAACCTGGTTTTCATCAAATGTCATCAAATTTCATCAAAGTTCAGTTTTTTTAAATTCATTTGAAAAGAAATCAACAACCAGTGATTGAAACCAGATTTAGATTTGCAACACCTTGAAAAAGTTGAGATTAATGTAACCAATGTTTGTTGAACATTGGTTTTGTTATTGAATTTATATGTGTTGTATGTTTGTTTGGTTAGTAACATCCATTTGTTTTGGTTTGGAAAATATTGTAAAACACGTGTTTTGCTTAAATAACAAAAATGTTTTATCTATGTTTGTTTTATATTGGTTTGGTTTGTGTTAATGTATTGCTTTGGTTTGGTTGAAAAATCACGTGTTTTCTTCCACATGCAAGATAATTTAATATTAAATATTTAGTATAATTTAATTAATAATGTACATTTATATATATATAGATAAAAATATATAGTTATTAATGAACATGCTTGTGTATGATATATGCATGGTGTTTTTAATTGTTATGTAGTTTTGACTAGAAAACTATTTATATGCCTTATAATATATTATATGTTTGTTTTAAAACACACACATGAACTAAACCCTTCATGCAACTGCAGCCTTTTTAAACTTCAAACACTTTTAGGAAGAAAATGCCAATTTCCAAGATGGCAAAACCCCTGAAAAAGGGAATTTTGAAAAACAAGCCCTTGCAAAAGGACAAGCCCTTGCCAAAGGGCAAGCCCTTGCCAAAGGGCAAGCCCTTGCCAAAGGGCAAGCCTTCGGGAAAGGGCAAGCCCTTGCCAAAGGGCAAGCCCTTGCCAAAGGGCAAGCCCTTGGGAAAGGGCAAGCATCTCCCCAGCAGTGGCAGCAAGTCCTTGAAAAAGGACAAGCCCTTGAAAAAGGGCAAGCTGTGTGCTAAGAACCTCAACAGACTTGGCAACCTTTCTTTGCAAGAGAAGGTTGCTGCAGTTTGTGAGGAGCACACTGATGAAGAAGATGCTGCCAAGGCCTTGAAAAAGGCCATGACTCCTGCAGAGAATGCAAAGGCCTGGAGCCAACACCAGACCCACTTGAAGAGAAACCCCTTGGAAAAGGGGGAGCATGATGAGAGAGGCAAGCTGGAGAAGGGGTTTGCAGCTGCCCTTTGGCTCTTGAAAAAGAGCTCTGCAGGAAGCAGATTTCTCCATGTCAAGGAAGAGGTTGCTGGCAGCACCTCTTGGAACCAAAAGGAGAAATGGAGCAGCAAGAAGGAGATGTTGAAAATATGGGAAGAAGATGAGTTTGAAGCTCATCTGTCCTCAGGCAGGATCCGCTGGAGAGAGAGTCCCACCACCTGGGGTGTGTGGGAGTACTCAGATACCCAAGACCTTGAGAAGAACTTCAAGGTCACTAAGGGTAGAACCACTGCCAGGGGTGTGGAATATGATCCTGCTGAGCAGGAGGAGGAAGCCTTTGACAGCCTTTGGCAGGCAGATGGCCACACTGGGGTGCTGGGCCTCTGCCAAGATGGAGCCAAAGGATCCCTTGGAAAAGGGAACACAAGCAAAGGCCTTGGAAAAGGCCAAGGCCTTGCAAAAGGCAAAGGCCTTGCAAAAGGCCAAGGGAAAAGCCAACAATTGGCCATCAAGGACAAGGAGGTGGAGGATGAGGAGCAGGATGAGGAGAAGGATGATGAAGATCCTGCGAAACTCCTCAAGAGAGCCAAAAGAGCCAGGGATGAATGCAGCAAGTGCATCAATGAACTGGAAGAGACCTTGCAAAAGGCCAAAAGCAGGCTCTCAAAGATGGCCAAAGATGAAATTGAGAAGAAGCTTCAGGCCTTGAAAAAGGTCCAGGACAAGTTGAAAGACTTGCTCCTGAAGAAGCCAGGTCCACCTACCTTGAAAAAGGCATTGGTGGAATGTGCCAATATGTGCAAGCAAGCCAAGGAGGAGGCCAAGGAGCTGAAGCAGCTTGCCAACAAGGCAGCCAGCAAAGCTTCTACCAGCATGTGATCCTTGCAAAAGGATAACCCTTGCAAAAGGGATGCTGGCTTGCACAGCCCTTGCAAAAGGGTTAGTGGCACAGGCATTCCCTTTGACCCTTGCAAAAGGGTAACCCCTTGCCAAATGCTTCCTGGCCCTTGCAAAAGGGCAGCCCCAACCCTTGCAAAAGGGCAGTCCCAACACTTGCAAAAGGGTGCCAGCCTTTGCAAAAGGGTCATGCAAGCCCCTTGCAAAAGGGTAGTTTTTAAAATCCAATTTTGGTAGATAGAAGCTAGGAGAACTTCTTCACATGCCTAGAAAAAAGTTTGCTGGCTGCAGCTTGGGGAGATGGTGAAGGGAAATGCATGCATGGAAAGGCATGTATAGGTTGAGGTGACATGCATGCCTCTGCAGCTGTTTTGCTTCAAAACTGTAGGTTTAGTTTAGTAGGTAGTAGAGTAGGAGATTAAGCCCTTGCAAAAGGGTAAGTTCCAACCCTTGCAAAAGGGAAGCAAAGCCTTGCAAAAAAAGGCACACCTTTGCAAAAAGGTATAGCAAGCCTTGCAAAAGGCAAAGCCTTGCAAAAGGCAAACCTTTGGAAAAAGGTAGAGGAAAGCCTTGCAAAAGGCAAACCCTTGCCAAGGACACCCTTGCAAAAGGGTCAGCCTCTCACCCCTTGCAAAAGGAAACCCTTGCAAAAGGGTTGCTGGCTCGCACAGCCCTTGCAAAAGGGACACCCTTGCAAAAGGGCAGGTCTTACCAAAAGCAGCCTGGCTAGAGCCCTTGCAAAAGGACAATCCTTGAGAAAGGACTGCTTCCACACCCCTTGCAAAAGGGTTGCAGGGAGAGACCTTGCAAAAGGTCCAGCCAAGTGCTCTTCTGCCTGAGCCTTTGTGAAAAGGCACTTCCTCAGCCATGAAAAATGCAAAGAGGCTGAGAGGGTGGAAGAAGGATATGGATCTGGGTGCAGACACAGAAGGAGAAACCCCATCCACAAGTTCTGCACCCAGCAACTTGGCTACAAAGCTATTGTCCCTTTGGGCACATGGCAAGCTCTCTGCAGTGGAAGTGCAAAAGCTCTCCAACCTGGCCACACTTGATGGTTGCAGCCATCATGAAGTTGCTGGGAATTTTGGAGAGCAGCCAGGAAATTGCCACAGGGCCTTGGTAAGGTCCTTCTGCAACCAGCTGTCAGTGCCTGAGCCTGGCTTGGTCACATGCAAATGCTTTGACCCCAAGACCAGCAAAATCATTGATGAGGATGTTGCGATTTTCTACCCACACCTCATGTTCAGTGCATTGGCTGAGAGTTACCCAGAAGTTTTTCAAAGGCTTTTCAAGCTTCATGAGCTGCCTGAATTTTGGGAGCAAACCTTGGCAAGGGATGATGACAGGCTGGTTAACCATCCAGCAACCCTTGAAAAAAGGGTGGGAGCAAGTCACCATCCCTCTGTTCACACATGGTGATGGAGTGGAATATGAATCCAGGGACAGCTTGATGGTTTGGAGCTTTGGACCCCTCCTCTCCCAAGAACAATCCCTGGACAGCCACTTGCTCATGGCAGCTTGGCCCAGGAGTTGCACTTGCAAAGACACATGGCCACAGCTCTGGAAAGAATTGGCTTGGTCCTTCAAAGCCCTTGCAAAAGGACAGCACCCAACTCATGATGCAGATGGCAACCCCTTGAAAAAGGGGAGCCCTTTCTGGGCAAAGAAAGGCAAGCCACTGGCATCAGGCCTTAAGGCCATTGTGTGGTGCATTGAAGGAGACCATGAATTCTTCAGCAACAGCTTGGGCCTTCCCCATTGGAGGAATGCATCCCCATGCTGGAATTGCGATTGCACTCAAGCTGCTGGAGAGAAGCCATACAACAAGCTCCATCCATGGGATCAGTTCACAGAGGTGGATCACTCTTGGGCCCAGGCCTTTCCTAGCAGTGAACACCCCTTGCTAACTGAGGTCCCTGGCAACAGTAGCAGGCTTGTGAGAGGAGATGCCCTGCATATCCTGTTCACAAAAGGTTTGTATGGGCACCTCCTTGGATCCATCCTGCATTATTTGTGCTGGTATGATGAAGGTGCACACCAGGCAACAAGCCAGCAGATAGACTTGGAATCATCTTCAAAGAGGTCCAAGCAGTGTACACCGACAAAGAAGTGACATGCAGGCTCACCAATTTGGTGCTAAGCATGTTCACTGATCCAAAGAAGCCTTGGGCAAACTGGGCCAACCTGAGCTGCAAAGGTGGTGAAGGCAAGCACCTGGCTCCATGCCTGCTGGAAGTCTTGAAAAACATCTTGGATTTCAGCAAGCCAGAGCACAGCCACATGCTCAAGTGCTTAGAGCATGTATGCCAGGTGGTGGCAATCTGGGACTCTGCAGGAACATTTCTCACAAAAGCAGAGTTCAAGAAGTCTTGGCAATTGGCACAAGATGCCATGAAAGAATACCAGTGGCTGAATGCATGGTCGGAAGATTGTGGAAGGAGTTCCTTCCACATAGTCATCAAGCACCATGCGTTTCTACATCTTGCAAAAGATGCCTGGTATTTAAATCCCAGAGTCTTCTGGTGCTTCAAGGCAGAAGACTATGTGGGTCACATAAGTACTGTGACCCACAGTGTGTCCATGGGTGTGAAAGCAACCAAGATCAGCCAAAAACTGGCCATCAAGTACAGAATTTTATTACATCTTCTGTACACAAGGCCAGGGTTTCATCTGCAAACCGAGGTTGAATAGCTTGGCTCTGCTATCCCTTGAGAAAGGGACACCCTGGCAAAAGGATTGCCCTTGCAAAAGGGCAATTGCCAAGACTAGCCCTTGAGAAAGGGTGCCCCTTGAAAAAGGGAGTTTGCCACAAGCAATCTTTGAGAAAGGATGTCCCTTGCAAAAGGGAAATTGCCAAAATCAATCCTTGAGAAAGGATGCTCCTTAATGCAAAAGGAAACCCCTTGCAAAAGGGCACTGCCACCTTAGCCCTGGAGCTCTTTGGACATCCCTTGGGAAAGGGAAAGATACCAGCACTGATCCTTGCAAAAGGATAAAACCCTTGCAAAAGGGTAAGTTGCCAGAGGCCCTTGAGAAAGGGCATCCCTTGAGAAAGGACATCCCTTGAAAAAGGGAGTGATGGAGCTAATCCTTGAGAAAGGGTCCTGATCCTTGGCAAAGGATAACACTTTGCCTTGAAATTTGTACATACAACCCTCCAAAAGAGGGGGCTGGTGCTGCAATGTCTGGGGTCCAAAAGGGAAAGGGGAGACAAGTGGAAACATTGGAAAATATTGATTTTTTGATTTTTATATTGATTTTATATTGATTTTTATATGATTTTTATATTGATTTTTGGCTTGCTTTTCAAACCCAGCAAACAAATCAATATAGAAAAATAACACCAAGGGCTCTGAAATCAATATTTTATATTGAAAAAACATTGAAATCAAAAGTGCTTGCCCCATATTGATTGTAATCAGTATCGGATGCTCAGGGAGCTGACCCCGTAAGAGGGGGTATTCAGAAGTTCAACAGGAGCCGACCCCGTAAGAGGGGGTATTCAGAAGTTCAACAGGAGCCGACCCCATAAGATGGGGTATTCAGAAATCAACAGGAGCAGCTCTCGTAAGATGAGAGATCCAGATGCTTGACAGGTGCTGCCCCCGTAAGATGGGGGATTCAGAGTTCTCCCCGTAAGATGGGGAGAATAGTATCTAGGTGCCTTATTTATCTAGATTAAGTTTGAACCGCCCCCTTAAGATGGGGGACTCTGTGAGTAAGATTCACGATTGATCTTATCTTTCAGAATATGTTTGGGTAGCCTTCTACCTCAAGAAATTTGGCCCACCCTATTCGTTTCACTCCCACCCTGTATGTCTTCTAATTGGCCCTGGGGTGTCGGATTTCTTCTTCACCACTTTGGGACGTAAGCAGTCCAGTAAGTGTCCAGTAAGAAGTTTGGATCTACAAGAAAGATCCGGGCCTAACTCACACAACCTTGGAGCTCAACCTCAGGAATAAAAAGGGACTGCGCCCGTTTGCATGCATCTTGCTCACTGAAAGTGAACTGAGGGTTTCTTAGATTCGAGCGTATGTAGGATCGCACCGGTTCCCACCTTTCTTTGTTCCTTTCCCGATAGAGTTAAATTCTGAGATGTTGACAAACTTAAAAAATACTTAGCCTACTTGTAAGTAACTTGCATGTTTCTTAGCAAACTTGTGATTACAATTAAAAAATGTTAAAATAAAAACTATGTTAAGTAGGTTGTAAGTATTTGTAACTTTTGTAACTTGCCTATGTAACTTATAAGTTGCGCATGAAGAAACGGACTACCAAGTACCTCAAAGGTTCACGATCATCGGCCCATTGTGGCTGTGAGTGGTCTCCCATCGTCTTGAGAGTTCTGCCACCACCCATTGAGCTATCTCGCCGTCCGACATCACCAAGACGTCATCCACGTACACCAAGACCAATCCCAAGACCTGCTGGTCGGGATCATCGTCCGGACCATGATCTTCCTTGATCATCTACAGGTTCTCCTCAGAGATTTTCTGATAGAGCTTCAGGGTCGTCCTCCTGCTCTGACGCGGATGGTTTTCATCTCATCTCGGTAATCGCTGCACAATCGTGGGCTTTCACGCAACCCGTAGAGTCGTAGAGTGCTTTCTCTACCAACCATAACTCTTCAGGCCCAGGCGCTCCAAGATCTTTGGCGGCTGCATCAACATCAACCTCGATCTATCTCCTGACCTGACCATCTTGATCATGATCTCCTCAATCTCTTTGGTGTGCATGCCCACCGAGTCATCCTCAATCACCTCGGTCGCCTGCATTCGCAGATCGGGTTCATCCTCCATTGGCTGAGTCTCCATCTCATCCATGGGCAAGGTCTGCATCTCCTCCTCATCCTCAGCCTCAACCTTCCCTTGGGCGTCTTCAGCCTCTCCTCCAGGGTCTTCAGCCTCAGGGTTTGCAGCCTCATCCTCAGATACCCGATGCCTTTTATTTCTGTCGTGAACGTCACCAAGTGGGGCATTCAAGAATGCGGTCTTGATGTCCAAGCCGACCACATTCCATCGTCTTCGTGCTGCCATGCTCGGGCCAACTCGAAGGCTGATGCTGTCAGCGCCTCCTGCATATCTAGAGATTGGTTGACTGCATCTTGGTCAAGTCTCTGCCACCACTTTGAACATGGTTTCCACAAACCACCAATCTGCATTTTCGTTTCCCGTCAGGAGCTTTCACCGTGTGGACGGCCTTCCCAGGGACCACCTCAAGCTTGTCTGCATGCTCCCTCTTGTAGTAGGCCACCTCCTCCTGGCTCAACTTTCTCACAGCTCCTTTGTCGAAGACACTTTTCATCTCCTTCTTGATGGCGTCTGTCCAGAGTTCCTTCTGCTGGAAGATTGGAAGACTGCCTGATTTGAGACCACTCTGGTCTGCAAGATCTCATCCTCATCCTCACGCTGCTGAGCTGCCATCTGCTGCAGCCTCATCACCATCAGCCCCTTCGCCGCCGCTGGCGCCACAGTAGGTTCATCAGTCTTTCTCCTCCTCAGCCAGCGCTTGGAAGATCTGGATGCGATCTCGATGTTCTTGTTCTGGAAGCTGCAACGTCGAGACCGATGTTTTCTGCTTCAGTCTCCTCCTCAGTACCGCCGGCTGTTCCAACTCCCTAGGGACCATCTCCCACTCATGCTCTCGCTCCTCAGGGTTCTTCAGGTCCTTCATCACGCAGCTCACCACTTTGAACTTGCCCTCAGAGTCCAGCACTGCATGGCCCTTGGAGCACTCTGCAACATTCTGCAACCGGTGTCATGTACTGGAAGTTCTCCGACGTCGTCTCAAACTCATGCATCCTTGCCATTCCAAGTTCTTTTCCTGGCCACAACTGTTTGACCAAACTGTGGAATCTTGTCATCAATCTTCTCGAACCTCCTCCGTTCGAGCTCCACCACATGTCGCGCAGCCACAGGCCACCATGTATAGCCTCCATCTTCGAAGCATGAAGCAGTCTCCTCACTCTCGATTTGATGGAGCCCTGAGGGTCCAGGGATTGATTTTTTTCAATCCAGATTTTTTTCAATCCGGATTGAAACGTCTTCGTTATTGATTTTTTTTCAATAATATTTTTGAAACTAGACGACGGATGGCCCGAGAGCGTAGAGGAGCAGAGTCTTCTGTTGTTAGTATGGAGACACTATATTAAAGATGTATTATAGGCAGACGAGAAGAGTAGTATCAAGACAATATATGACTAGTACAAGACAGTTTGCATCGTATTTTTGTAAAGTTTTTCATACACAGAACTTTTTACAGACAGACGCTTTTGCACACAGAGACTTTTACACACAGAGACTTTTACACACAGAGACTTTTACACACAGACGCTTTTACACACAGACGATTTTGCACACAAACCCTTTTACACACAAACACTTTTACACACAGAGACTTTGACACACACAGGCGCTTTTACACACAGAAGCTTTTACACACAGAAGCTTTTACACACAGACGCTTTTACACACAGACGCTTTTACACACAGACGCTTTTACACACAAACGCTTTTTACACATAGGTTCTTTTACACACAGACGCTTTTACACACAGACGCTTTTACACACAGACGCTTTTACACACAGACGCTTTTACACACAGACGCCTTTACACACAAACACTTTGACACACAGACACTCTTACACACAGACGCTTTTACACACAGACGCGTTTACACACAGACCCTTTTACACACAAAAGCTTTTACACACAGACGCTTTTACACACAAAAGCTTTTACACACAGACGCTTTTACACACAGACGCTTTTACACACAGATGCTTTTACGCACAGACGCTTTGACACACAGATGCTTTTACACACAGACGCTTTTACACACAGAGGCTTTTACACACAGAAGCTTTTACACACAGACGCTTTTACACACAGACGCTTTTACACACAGACGCTTTTTACACACAGACTCTTTTACACACAGACGCTTTTACACACAGAGACTTTTACACACAGACGCTTTTACACACAAGCGCTTTTACACACGGACGCTTTTACACACAGACGCTTTTACACACAGACGCTTTTACACACAGACGCTTTTACACACAGACGCTTTTACACACAGACGCTTTTTACACACAGAGACTTTTACACACAGACGCTTTTACACACAAACACTTTTACACACAGAGGCTTTTACACACAGACGCTTTTACACACAGACGCTTTTACTTTACGCACAGACGCTTTTACACACAGACGCTTTTACACACAGACGCTTTTACACACAGAGGCTTTACACACAAACACTTTTACACACAAACGCTTTTACACACAGACGCTTTTACACACAGACGCTTTGACACACAGACGCTTTTACACACAGACGCTTTTGCACACAGTCTTTTACACACAGACGCTTTTACACACAGACGCTTTTACACACAGAGGCTTTTACACACAAACACTTTTACACACAGACGCTTTTACACACAGACGCTTTTACTTTACACACAGACGCTTTTACACACAGACGCTTTTACACACAGACGCTTTTACACACAGACGCTTTTACACACAGAAGCTTTTACACACAAGTAAAATCGCAATTTTTCCTCAGTTTTTGACGATCGACCCTCATTTCGTGCGAAAGGGTTGCTCCCCAGAGTACGCCTTATTGAAAAGATTCAATAAAGTTATTGGTTTGTCATGCCATTATTGAAATAGTGTTTTTATTGAAACAAACCAATAATATTATTGGTTTGTGTTTCAATAAAATTATTGGTTTGTTTCAATAACTTTATTGGTTTGTTTCAATAAGGGTTATTGGTTTGTTTCAATAACTTTACTAGTTTGTTTCAATAGTTTCAATAAGGGTGTTTGTGCTGTTTCACAGAAAGTTTTAGGTTTAGACCCCATTCCAATCCACTAATCATGAATGGAACCTACAACCCATCCACAAGTATATATTTATATTTGTGTTTCACTCATGTTCAATTCCACCAGCAGCCTTTCAACTCACAAGCTATAGGGGCAAGCTTGGGCAAGGTCACTGCCCAACTGTCCCCTGCAAAAGGGTATTTGGCTTTTGGTCCTGCAAAAGGGCTTTTTTTTGGTCCTGCAAAAGGGCAATTTCTAAGAGCCATGGCCACAGAGATTGACCCCTTGGACATGCTCATCAGGCCTCCTCGCAACAGCTTTGAAGAGGTGGATGCCTACTGGTCCTACCTGGAGTGCACAACACCTCACTGTGGTGGATGGCTGTGGAGGAGGCACTTGGCAGATCCCACATGGGGTTTGAAGTGCTACCACTGCAATGCTTCTTGGAGGGAAGCATACTTGCAGTTTGGGTTCAGTCACTGGAACCCAGTGGCCAAAAGAAGGACCAGGCTGGGAGATACTGTGGACACAAGAAGGTGACCACTTGCAAAAAGACAGTGCCACCTTAAGGTCTTGCAAAAGGGCTGAAGCCAATGGTCCTGCAAAAGGGCTGAAGCAAAAGGTCTTAAAAATGACCATACACATGGAGAAGACACCAATGAAGGAGAAAAAATGGAGAGCAGTGGGGATGTATGGTGTTGCAGGCTGCTTCTTTTGCCATGGGCTTGGCAGATGCAAATGTGTTTGCAGCATGTCCTATAAACTTGAATCTCTCTGTTGCAGTTATGCTCAATCTCAGCAGCTTCAAAACCTTGCCTGTTGGAAGATTGGCCCTGCAAAGAGGGCTATCTGCAGCTGGCCCTGCAAAGAGGGCTGCCCATGTCCCTCATGAAACCTGGGAGGAAAAGAAGGAAAGGTGCAGGAAATTCACAACCTGCTAAGAGGGTCCCATTCCCTGAGTTAAGCCAGCAAAAACTGGATGACAAACTTTATGCTTATACTCGGGCAATGGGGATCAAAGAAGCCTTGAATTTGCATGAATATTTGAGGCTGGAGCCACAACAGGCAGAATCTTGCAGGAGCCTGTGCAAGCTCAGCAAGCTCTTGGCTGCCCTGGTGGAGGTGTCACCTTCTGCAAAGGTGAAGTACAGGTACCTGAAGCACAGCATGGTGTACTTGCAGCAGACATGGGGCTGTGAGCTGCTGTCTGCACACTGGACATGTGAGAAGGGCTTGCTGGCAGGGAGGGCAGCAGATGCACTGCTTGTGGTTCTAAACCACTGGAGAAGGTGCACTGCTTCCCCCACAGCATGGCAAAGGTTTTGCTCCAAGCTGGATGAAAGCCAATGCCAGCTGATGGAGCAGGTGAAAAAGAAGATGGTGATTGAGAAGCCAAAGAGAAAGCTGCTGCCAAATGTGTCAGATGTGAGCATGGACTCCAAGGGCTTCCCAGCCATGACAGCCCATGGAAAAGAGGAGGAGGAGGAGTCAGAAGAAGAAGAAGAAGAGGAATATGATGAGACAGAGAAGGAAGATGAGGATGAGAAGGAGGCTGTGACAAAGAAGGCCAAAAAAAGCGACCTGGATGCCATGGAAAGTTCCCCACCACCTGTGGTGAAAAAGGACTGGAGAGCTGCAGCAGGCTGCAACATAAAGAAGCCTGCCTCCAAGCTGGTGGGCAAGAAGAAGGGGAAGGTGAGTGTTGCAGGCCTTGCAAAAGGGCCTAAAGCAAAGACAGGCCCTGGAAAAGGGCCTAGCAAGTGCAAGGGCACTGAAAAAGTGCTCATTCACCAGGCTAGCCTTTCCATTGGAGGGGGCAAAAACCAAGCCTACATACAACATGTCCCTGGGCCAGGAGACAGCAAGAGATTAATCATAGGGATCACAAAGCTTCAGGCTAGCAACACAACCAAGACACACAAGGAATTGGTGGAACTTTTGCTCCCTGCCTGCAAGAAGGCAAAGGCCACAAAGGCTGATGTAGTTGCTGAGAGGGCAAAGCTCCTCAGCAAGTTTGCCAAGTAGGTCCTGCAGCTGTCTGCAGTTGGGCCTTGCAAAAGGGCTTAGACAGAGAACTGCTGTGTCCCAGCAAAAAAATGCCAAGCTGGAGCATGTTACTTGTGGGATTGTGGGGGGGACCAAGCAGCACCAGTGTGAATCCAACACAGCTACACAAACTGCAATCTGAAGTGTATGGCCCAAGTCATCGCCTTAGTCTTGTGCTGGGCCCTGCAGGGGCCTGGCTTCTGCACACAGCAACTGGGCCTTGTACAAGGGCTCCCACTACAGGCCTTGGAAAGGGGCTTGGACTTGGAAGGTCCTGCAAAAGGGCTGGCAATGGAACCAAAAGAGGAGCCAGACTGGGAGGCTGAGCAAGTTCCAAGAAGGAACAGGAAGTCTTGGGCTGACCTGGCTGCAGAAGAAAAGAAGGAGCCTGCCAAAAAGGATGGCAAGCATGAGCAGAAAAATGAATGGTGGGAGGAGGACTGGAAAAAAGGTGGTAAAAAGTGGGATGACTGGTGGGAAGAAAAAGAGGAGCAATGGCAAGCATGGTCCAAAAACCAGAGGTGGGAACCAGATGGTGAGGATACAGAAGAGGAGGAAGTGCCTTCCAGCAGCACCCAGAAGAAAAACAAATGTGGCTCACAGAAAGAAAGGGCCAAGAGAAGGTGGCTCATGAAAACCTGCAAGAATGAGAGCCAAGAGGAAAAGGAGAAGCTGGGTGCCTTGGGAGCATGCAGGCTGAAAAGGCTCCTGGACAGGCAAGAAGACAGGAAAAACAAGCTGGAAGCAGCCCAGCTGGCACAGGCAGCAGCAGGAAATGCTGCAGCTGCTGCCCAAGCTGCCCAGGCTGCAGCTGCATCTGCCCAATGGCAACAATGGCAGATGCAGCAGGCCCAGCTGGTGGAAGCCCAAGCCATGTGGCACCACCATGCCTACTACCAAGGTCAAGGTGGCCAGCCACACCAATGGGGCTGGCACCACCAGACCATGGAGCAGCCTGTGGAGCAGCCCAAGCAGCCAAAGCCACACAGGCACCAGCCAGGACTGGTGTGTACACATTCTTGATTTTTTGCAACCCTACTCCTTTCCACATGTTTGCTGGCTATGTCTTTGTGGCATTACAGGACCAGTGGCCACTGGCAGTGCTGCAGCTGGTGCTGGTGCAAAAGGAGGAGGGGGGCCACCACAGCATCCAAACACCTCTATATAGAAATTAATTTCTCATGCATGTCACTATGGCAATTTCATAGGTGCATCTACATACATCATTGGGCCTTTGAATTTGTGATGCTGCACACACTTCTATGGACACCAACCACAGCCAACATATTTGTTTGGCACCTGCCATTTGGGGCACCCATGCATTCTGTCAGCCACAGCCAACATTTGGAATTTAACCACTGTAAATGCACCATATGTGTTCATAAGTGCAGTTCTTGGTATGCCACACACACACTACAGTAAAATGTTTGGATATGTTGTAGCATCACCCTTCTCACCATCTTCACTATTTTCACCCAATTTCCTCCTGGCAACCTTGCCAGGATCCCAGGGGCCAGCCCCAGCACAGCCTGGGAGAAAAGGCCAAGGCAAGACTGCCAGGCCAAAGAGGGCAACACACCCACCAGCTGACCTGCATGGCAAGAGGGCTGAAGCTGCAGGGGCACTGGATGGGATTGAAGTGAAGGATGAGGAGTCCTCTGATGGCTGGCATGAGGTGAAGCCCAAGGGAAGAAAGCAAAAGAAGTGAGGGAGTTTCACCCACTTTGGGCCCTGCAAAAAGGGCTTGGCCAGCATTGGGTCCTGCAAAAGGGCTGGCATCAGCTGTCTTGAAAAAGGGCACCCAAAACAGAGCACAGCAAACATGCCCTTCTGGAAAATATGCCATCAGCTTGGGTTGGGCTTGGTTTGGAAAAGCAAAAACCTCATATGAGCTCATATGAGATCATATGAGGTGAAGGCACCTCATATGAGGCAAAAACTGTCTCATATGAGGCAAGACTACCTCATATGAGGGCAGCTTGCCTCATATGAGCTCATATGAGATCATATGAGGCTAGTGTCTTTCCTCCACTTTCTGGTGAAAACTTGCCTCCCAACAAAATGCTGCCATGAGAGTGTTGCCACTGCCATATTTCATGGCCACCACTGAGGAAACTTCTGTTCAGCAGCATTTAGGCTTGGAGACACCCAAAACAAACTGGTAGATTGGGCCTTGCCAAAGGGCTCTTTGGCAAGGTTTTTTTGGCCTTGAGAGAGGGCTACCCAAGATGGCACCCAAAAAGGTCATGAAGGTGCTGAACTTGAAGTTAAAAAGGCCTGCAAGTGCCTTAGACCAGCTGAAGAAAGATGAAGGAGAGGGAATGAGCTTGGAAGACAAGATGGCTGCCTTTCAGAAGAAAGGCAACCAGGATGTGGGGCAGTTCCTGGACACCCTGACAAAAGGTCAGAGGGAAGCACTGTGGCAGAGGTTCTCCTCTGCCAGAGCCAGCATGAAGGACAAGGAGTGTGATAACCTATGGCAGGAAGTGGCCAAAGGAAAAGGCAGTGACCCAGCAAAGAAGAAGCTTTTGGGCTGCTTCTTGAAGCTGGGAGGAGACCTGAAGGGGAAAAGGGAGGTGTACCTCCAGGAGCTGGTGTCTTACACCAAAAGCTCTGGTGCCTTGGTTGCTTGTGGCTGCTCCTTCCACCTGGCTGGGTCTGTGCTTCTGCACCCTGCAATGTTTTTTCTAAGGTGAAAGGAGCTCAGAGGAGTGGGTGCCTTTTGCTGTGGTGCTGCAGCGGTTTGGCCTCCATGAGTGCATGAGAAGGGCAGCTTGGCATGTTTAAGGTTTGTGCTGAAAGCTGGTGCAAACATGTTTTTTTGTGAAATTAGCTTGCCTTGCCAGGTAAAGAGAGGCAGCATAGGTGTCAGAAAAGACCCTGCTGACCCTGCTGAGTGGCAGTTCACCTTGAGGAAAATAATCACATGGACTGAAGAGAAAAGCCAGCATGAACTAAAAGGTGAAGCAAAGGCCAAAGGAGAAGCCTGTCAGTGGCTGGAGCTCAAAGCCCAAGGCCTTCTGGCAGATGGGGAAGGGCCTGCTGCAAGCTCCAAGGCTGCCAAAGCTTTGGAGGATGTGCTGAGCAAAGACAAAAGCAAGTTGGCAATCATGGACAAGCAGTCTGGGCAAGCAAGTGAAGAAGAGGCAGCAGCCAGCCCTAAGAAAGATGAGGATGATCAGGTGGTGGAAGCTGACCTTCTCTCTGAGATGGGAAGCAAAGTTGCTAAGGAAGAGGCCCAAGTGAGGGTGAAGAGAATGATGAAGCTCCTGAAAGGAGTGAAGAAGGAGGTTGGTGCAGCAAAGGCTAAGTCTTTGGACCTGTGCCTGGCTGACCTTCAGAAGCTGGACAAGAAAGGGAAAAAGGTCAGCCTGGAAGAAGCCAAAGGGAAGCTGTTTGATGCTGCCCTGCAGATCAAGAAGGCCAAGAGGAAGTGAGTTATTATTTTTGGGTGGCCTTGCAAAAGGGCTAAGATATTGTTAGCTTGGTCTTGTGCAAGGGCCTGACAAAGAGTCAGTGTTGGCCTTGCCAAAGGGCTATGTTTGGTAGTTCTGCCAGAAGGCGCATGACCATGTGGCACATGACAGCAGGCATGAGAAGGTAAAAAATGCTTCCACCTCACCTTTGCCTTGTAAAGCTGTGGGCCCAAAGCCATGGGCTACTGTTGCATGGCCAAGCTTTAGCACATGGAACACACTTGCTTGTTTGTGGTAAGCTTTTGGCTTCAAGATGGCCCCTTCCCTAGAAGCTTTTGTTGGGCAGTGGCTTTTGTGGGTCTTGCAAAAGGGCCTGGGTTAGCCTGCTGGCCCTGAACAAGGGCTTGGGGAATATGGCCAAATGGAAGAGAAAGAAGCATGATGTCCCTGAGGAGCCCACTGCAGAGGAGCATTTGAGCCCTCTTGGCCTAGCACTTCTGGAGCAATTTGCACATGGGATGTCTGTTTCTAGTCTTGGCTTAATTTGTCCCATGATGCAGTGGCAGAAACATTCAGCTGCCCACTCCCTTTTGACACCAGCATTTTGCCACACTGTTGTGGATGAACCTGTTGCCATCTAAGGGCCCTTCTGTTCAACACCTTGCTTTGGCTGCTGTGAAGTCTGGTGCTGCAACAGATGACATCCAAGTCTTGGCCAGCCTGGGAAACTTTGGCAGGAATGAAAACCATGTGGCAGGACAAATCACTTCAAGGTTTTGCAAAAATGATTCCTTGGACCTCCCTGTGCCTTACTGCTTTGAAGCTCCAGTCTTGAAGAAAGGCACAGACAGCTGGTACCTAGCAAATCAGACTTTGGCAGTGTTCTTGCCCCATGAGTGGTTCTCTTGGGTGGAACATCATGACAATGTTTCTGGCTTTTCTGGGTTGCAGAGCTTTTGGGATGAGCATGATGCTGCTGATCCAAAGCTGTGCAAGAATCCCATGAAGGGCAGCAGGCACCTGTACCTGCCTCTGGTCATTCATGGGGATGGTGGTCAATTTCAAAAGTGGGATTCAATCACTATCATCTCAATGAGATCACTCCTATCAGCTGACAATGTTGCATCCAGCCAAATGCTCCTAGCAGCTATCCCCAAGGGCTGCCAGCACAAGAGTGAAAACCCAGATGAAGACACCATGACAGTGGTTTGGAAAGTGCTTGCTTGGTCATTCCAGCATCTCTATTATGGCAAATTTCCAGAATTTGACCATTTGGGGAAACCATGGCCTGCAAAAAACAAAGAGGGCAGACCAAAGTGGCTCCCATCTGTGGACACAGAGGGTCAGAGGCTGCTTGTTCTGTGTCACTGCAGATGGGGAGTTCCTGCAAAATGAACTCAAGCTGCCTGGGCACAGCCACAACTCCTGCTGCTTTTCTTGCCAAGCAAACAAGAGCGACATACCTCACAATGACTTTAGAGCTACAGCAAAGTGGAGATCTACCTTGACCAAGCCTGGGACACCTCTTCCTGGTGGCCATCCTCTTGGTGCAGTACCTGGCCTGAATACATTCAGTGTCCACTATGATACTTTGCACTGCCTAGAAGAAGGGGTGGCAGCACATGCCCTGGCCAACACCTTCTTTGACCTAGTTGTGAGAGGCCATGCTGGAGCTGGGACCCAGGATCAAAACCTCCAGGCTGTCTACAGGCAGATCAGGCAACAGTACTTGGAACAAGGCATAGATGCCAGCCACAGGATTAAAAAAATGAGCCTCACAAATTTTTCAGCCAGGGAGAAGAAGTATGAAAAGTTTCCTGATTTAACAGGATTCAAGGCAAAGCAGATTCGCTACCTTGTGCCTGTGATGGCAGAGATTCCGCAGTTCTACACTGATGAGGATGATGCCTATAGCCTCCATAGGCTCCAATGCTTACAGAACTTGAACAGCATGTATGAGCTCATGGACTGTGGCCTTCACATGGGCAAGGAGAGCATCTTGCAGT
Organism: Cladocopium goreaui; assembly: GCA_947184155.2. Lineage (NCBI taxonomy): Eukaryota > Dinophyceae > Suessiales > Symbiodiniaceae > Cladocopium > Cladocopium goreaui. The sequence goes on along the minus strand of CAMXCT020004013.1, from coordinate 145,913 downwards.
TCAAAAAAGTTACAGACCTGTGTCTTCTTCACTTTGCAAGGTGTGCAAAGCTGGCTATGGAAGCTGGGTTGCTCCAATGGAACCTGATCCACAAGCACCACCTTGTTGCCCACATGCCTGCTCAAGCTGCCTATTTGAACCCAAAGCTGGTCTCAACATACTCAGGTGAAACAATGGTGGGATTTATGGCCAGCCTGGCCCATGCCTGTCTGAATGGAAGTCCTCCCCACTTGGTACCTGAACAAGTCCTGTGGAGGTTCAGGTTGGGAATGTGGCTGAAATACATCCATGGATCAGAAACTTTGGAGTCTGAGAGCAGCAGTGGTGAGTAGAAGTTGTGTAAAAAAGCTTTGGGCCTTGGGAAAGGGCTCCACCCTGGCCCTGCAAAAGGGCTTCAAAGTCCTGCCAAAGGGCTGCAGCCCACTAGCTTGGGGACCAAGATTTGCACAGTCAAAGGAAAAAAGTGCAGCTGAACTGAAGATGTTTCAGCATGTCAGTTTGACACCCATGTGCAGAGCTTCAAACATGTCAGCTTAGCAGCTCTATGAATCTAATGACTCGAACCATTAAACTTATTGAAATGGAGCTTATTGAAATAGGATTCCATTTCAATAAGCTTTATTGGTTCATTTCAATAAAGTTATTGAAACACTAACCAATAAGAAAATGAAGGTTTTATTGGTTTGTGTTGTGATTATTGAAATTGACGTGAATTATTGAATCTTTTCAATAAGGCGTACTCTGGGTCCGGCACAAGTAAAATCGCAATTTTTCCTCAGTTTTTGACGATCGACCCTCATTTCGTGCGAAAGGGTTGCTCCGGCACAAGTAAAATCGCAATTTTTCCTCAGTTTTTGACGATCGACCCTCATTTCGTGCGAAAGGGTTGCTCCGGCACAAGTAAAATCGCAATTTTACCTCAGTTTTTGACGATCGACCCTCATTTCGTGCGAAAGGGTTGCTTTAGCACAAGTAAAATCGCAATTTTACCTCAGTTTTTGCCGATCGACCCTCATTTCGTGCGAAAGGGTTGCTCCGGCACAAGTAAAATCGCAATTTTACCTCAGTTTTTGCCGATCGACCCTCATTTCGTGCGAAAGGGTTGCTTTAGCACAAGTAAAATCGCAATTTTTCCTCAGTTTTTGACGATCGACCCTCATTTCTTGCGAAAGGGTTGCTCCGGCACAAGTCAAATCGCAATTTTACCTCAGTTTTTGCCGATCGACCCTCATTTCGTGCGAAAGGGTTGACGTTTCGTGACTCGCCGCCGGCACCACCCTCGGCCTTAAGAGAGAAAGATAAAAAGAAGGCGTGAGAGAGAAGGTGAGCAGGTGTGAAGATAAGAAGATGTGAAGATGAGCAGATGTGAAGATGAGCAGATGTGAAGATGAGCAGATGTGAAGATGAGCAGATGTGAAGATGAGCAGATGTGAAGATGAGCAGATGTGAAGATGGGAAGGTGTGAAGATGAGCAGATGTGAAGATGTGAAGAAGATGTGAGAGAAGATGTGAGAGAAGATGTGAGAGAAGGTGTGAAGATGAACAGATGTGAAGATGAGCAGATGTGAGAGAAGATGTGAAGATGAGCAGATGTGAAGATGAGCAGATGTGAAGATGAGCAGATGTGAAGATGAGAAGATGTGAAGATGAGCAGATGTGAAGATGAGAGGATGTGAAGATGAGAGGATGTAAAGATGAAAAGATGTGAAGATGAGAGGATGTGAAGATGAGAGGATGTAAAGATGAAAAGATGTGAAGATGAGAGGATGTGAAGATGAGATGTGAAGATGAGAGGATGTGAAGATGAGATGTGAAGATGAGAAGATGTTTTACAGACCCCCACTATTGGAAGAACCCTGCGCTCAGACGCTCTCGGGAAAAAGTTCAATATTTTATTGAAAAAAAACGATAATTATTGTTTGTTTTTAATTGAAAACAAAAACAATAATTATTGAAAAATGAATTCTTAAGGATTTTTTGTAGATATATTATTTCGAGATACCTGCAGCCATGTTCAATCACAAGACTTCCTTGGAGCATTAATTAGAAAAAGAGTGCTTGGCTGACTGAAGCTGTGTTGAAGGGGATGTGCATCCAGTTTCATGTATATATAGTCTGAAGATTCTGAAGATCTATGTATGGCAATTGGTTTCTGCAGCCCTTTCTTTGGCTCAATTTTTTTTGCAAATTCTGAGGCTTGAAAAAAAGCCATGGAGAAAGACAGGACAAAGCAGAGACAAAGCAGAGACAAAGCAGCAAGTCTGGAAAAAGGCGATGGGAAAAGAGGCCTGGAAAAAAGCCAATGCATCCAAGGCGGAGCTATCAGGAAGCCTAGCTTGGACATGAAAGAGGAAGAATTGTCTCAAGCCCAACTTGCCTTTGTGAAGCCAGAATCCTTCACAAACTTGACTTTGTGAAGGCAGAGTTCTTCACAAACTTGACTCTGTGAAGGCAGGATCCTTCACAAACTTGACTTTGTGAAGGCAGAATCCTTCACAAACTTGACTTTGTGAAGGCAGAATCCTTCACAAACTTGACTTTGTGAAGCCAGAATCCTTCACAAACTGGACTTTGTGAAGGCAGAATCCTTCACAAACTTGACTTTGTGAAGGCAGAACCCTGCACAAACTTGACTTTGTGAAGCCAGATTCCTTCACAAACTGGACTTTGTGAAGGCATAATCCTTCACAAACTTGACTTTGTGAAGGCAGAATTCTGCACAAACTTGACTTTGTGAAGCCAGATTCCTTCACAAACTGGACTTTGTGAAGGCAGAATCCTTCACAAACTTGACTTTGTGAAGGCAGAATCCTTCACAAACTTGACTTTGTGAAGGCAGAGTTCTTCACAAACTGGACTTTGTGAAGGCAGAATCCTTCACAAACTTGACTTGTGAATGCAGAATCCTTCACAAACTTGACTTTGTGAAGGCAGAATCCTTCACAAACTTGACTTTGTGGAACCAGAATCCTTCACAAACTTGACTTTGTGAAGGCAGCATTCTTCACAAACTTGACTTTGTGAAGGCAGAATCCTTCACAAACTTGACTTTGTGAAGGCAGGATCCTTCACAAACTGGACTTTGTGAAGGCAGAATCCTTCACAAACTTGACTTTGTGAACTTTGTGAAGGCAGAATCCTTCACAAACTTGACTTTGTGAAGGCAGAACCTTCACAAACTTGACTTTGTGAAGGCAGAATCCTTCACAAACTTGACTTTGTGAAGGCAAAATCCTTCACAAACTTGACTTTGTGAAGGCAGAATCCTTCACAAACTTGACTTTGTGAAGCCAGAATCCTTCACAAACTTGACTTTGTGAAGCCAGAATTCTTCACAAACTGGACTTTGTGAAGGCAGAATTCTTCACAAACTTGACTTTGTGAAGGCAGAATCCTTCACAAACTTGACTTTGTGAAGGCAGACTCCTTCACAAACTGGACTTTGTGAAGGCAGAATCCTTCACAAACTTGACTTTGTGAAGGCAGAATCCTTCACAAACTTGACTTTGTGAAGGCAGAATCCTTCACAAACTGGACTTTGTGAAGGCAAAATCCTTCACAAACTGGACTTTGTGAAGGCAGGATCCTTCACAAACTGGACTTTGTGAAGGCAGAATCCTTCACAAACTGGACTTTGTGAAGGCAGACTCCTTCACAAACTGGACTTTGTGAAGGCAGACTCCTTCACAAACTTGACTTTGTGAAGCCAGAATCCTTCACAAACTTGACTTTGTGAAGGCAGAGTTCTTCACAAACTTGACTTTGTGAAGGCAGAGTTCTTCACAAACTTGACTTTGTGAATCCAGAATCCTTCACAAACTTGACTTTGTGAAGGCAGAATCCTTCACAAACTTGACTTTGTGAAGGCAAAATCCTTCACAAACTTGACTTTGTGAAGGCAGAATGCTTCATAAACTTGACTTTGTGAAGGCAAAATCCTTCACAAACTTGACTTTGTGAAGGCAAAACCCTTCACAAACTTGACTTTGTGAAGGCAGAATCCTTCACAAATTTGACTCTGCGAAGGCAGCAGAAACCTTCACAAACTTGACTTTGTGAAGGCAGAATCCTTCACAAACTGGACTTTGTGAAGGCAGGATCCTTCACAAACTTGACTTTGTGAAGGCAGAATCCTTCACAAACTTGACTTTGTGAAGGCAGACTCCTTCACAAACTTGACTTTGTGAAGCCAGAATCCTTCACAAACTTGACTTTGTGAAGGCAGAGTTCTTCACAAACTTGACTTTGTGAAGGCAGGATCCTTCACAAAACTTGACTTTGTGAAGCCAGATTCCTTCACAAACTGGACTTTGTGAAGGCAGAATCCTTCACAAACTTGACTTTGTGAAGGCAGAATCCTTCACAAACTTGACTTTGTGAAGGCAGAGTTCTTCACAAACTGGACTTTGTGAAGGCAGAATCCTTCACAAACTTGACTTGTGAATGCAGAATCCTTCACAAACTTGACTTTGTGAAGGCAGAATCCTTCACAAACTTGACTTTGTGGAACCAGAATCCTTCACAAACTTGACTTTGTGAAGGCAGCATTCTTCACAAACTTGACTTTGTGAAGGCAGAATCCTTCACAAACTTGACTTTGTGAAGGCAGGATCCTTCACAAACTTGCCTTTGTGAAGGCAGAATCCTTCACAAACTTGACTTTGTGAAGGCAGAATCCTTCACAAACTGGACTTTGTGAAGGCAGAATTCTTCACAAACTGGACTTTGTGAAGGCAGAATCCTTCACAAACTTGACTTTGTGAAGGCAGGAAGCCTTCACAAATTGACTTTGTGACAGGCAGAAAAAGAATCCTCTTCCACAAAACGTGACTTTGGGAAGACAGAGAAATCCTCATCAAACTTGACTTTGTGGAAGCCAGGATCCTTCACAACTGACTTTTTGAAGGCAGGATCTCACAAAACTTTGACTTTTGAGCAGAATTCGTCACAAACTTGACTTTGTGAAGCCAGGAATTTCCTTCCACAAACTTGACTTTGTTGAAGGCCCGAATTCTTCACAAACTTGGTTGTGAAGCCAGAATTTCCTTGTCACAACTGGACTTTTTGTTGAAGGCAGAAGCCTTCACAAACTGGACTTTGTGAAGGCAGAATTCTTAACAAACTTGACTTTGTGAAGGCAGAATCCTTCACAAACTTGACTTTGTGAAGGCAGAATTCTTCACAAACTTGACTTTGTGAAGGCAGAATTCTTCACAAACTTGACTTTGTGAAGGCAGAATTCTTCACAAACCTGACTTTGTGAAGGCAGAATCCTTCACAAACTGGACTTTGTGAAGGCAGAATTCCTTCACAAACTTGACTTTGTGAAGAATTTTGCCTTCACAAACTTGACTTTGTGAAGGCAGAATCCTTCACAAACTTGACTTTGTGAAGGCAGAATTCTTCACAAACTTGACTTTGTGAAGGCAGAATCCTTCACAAACTGGACTTTGTGAAGGCAGAATTCTTCACAAACTAGACTTTGTGAAGAATTTTCCCTTCACAAACTTGACTTTGTGAAGGCAGAATTCTTCACAAACTGGACTTTGTGAAGGCTCAAAATCCTTCCACAACTTGGACTTTGTTGCAGGCAAATTCTTCACAAACTGGACTTTGTGAAGGCAGAATTCTTCACAAACTTGACTTTGTGAAGGCAGAATCCTTCACAAACTTGACTTTGTGAAGGCAGACTCCTTCACAAACTGGACTTTGTGAAGGCAGAATCCTTCACAAACTTGGCTTTGTGAAGGCAGAATTCTTCACAAACTTGACTTTGTGAAGGCAGGATTCTTCACAAACTGGACTTTGTGAAGGCAGAATCCTTCACAAACTTGGCTATGTGAAGGCAGAATCCTTCACACACTTGACTTTGTGAAGGCAAAATCCTTCACAAACTTGACTTTGTGAAGGCATGATCCTTCACAAACTTGACTTTGTGAAGGCAGAATCCTTCACAAACTTGACTTTGTGAAGGCAGAATTCTTCACAAACTTGACTTTGTGAAGGCAGAATGCTTCACAAACTTGACTTTGTGAAGGCAGAATTCTTCACAGAAAACTTGACTTTGTGAAGGCAGAATTCTTCACAAACTTGACTTTGTGAAGGCAGAATCCTTCACAAACTTGACTTTGTGAAGGCAGAATTCTTCACAAACTTGACTTTGTAAAGGCAGAATCCTTCACACACTTGACTTTGTGAAGGCAGAATTCTTCACAAACTTGACTTTGTGAAGGCAGCATCCTTCACAAACTTGACTTTGTGAAGGCAAAATTCTTCACAAACTTGACTTTGAAGGCAGGATTCTTCACAAACTGGACTTTGTGAAGGCAAAATCCCCCACAAACTTGACTTTGTGAAGGCAGGACAGAAATCAGGATTCTTCACAAACTGGACTTTGTGAAGGCAAAATCCCCCACAAACTTGACTTTGTGAAGGCAGAATCCTTCACAAACTTGACTTTGTGAAGGCAGAATCCTTCACAAACTTGACTTTGTGAAGGCAGGATCCTTCGCAAACTTGACTTTGTGAAGGCAGAATTCTTCACACACTTGACTTTGTGAAGGCAAAATCCTTCACAAACTTGACTTTGTGAAGGCAGAATCCTTCACAAACTTGACTTTGTGAAGGCAGAATCCTTCACAAACTGGACTTTGTGAAGGCAGCATTCTTCACAAACTGGACTTTTTGAAGGCAGAAGTCTGCACAAACTTGACTTTGTGAAGCCGGAATCCTTCACAAACTTGACTTTGTGAAGGCAGAATCCTTCACAAACTTGGCTTTGTGGAGGCAGAATTCTTCACAAACTTGACTTTGTGAAGGCAGAATCCTTCACAAACTTGACTTTGTGAAGGCAGGATCCTTCACAAACTTGACTTTGTGAAGCCAGGAACCTTCACAAACTTGACTTTGTGAAGCCAGAATCCTTCACAAACTTGACTTTGTGAAGGCAGGATCCTTCACAAACTTGCCTTTGTGAAGGCAGAATCCTTCACAAACGTGACTTTGTGAAGGCAGAATCCTTCACAAACTTGGCTTTGTGAAGGCAGGATCTTTCACAAACTTGACTTTGTGAAGCAGAATCCTTCACAAACTGGACTTTGTGAAGGCAGAATTCTTCACAAACTGGACTTTGTGAAGGCAGAATCCTTCACAAACTTGACTTTGTGAAGGCAGAATCCTTCACAAACTTGACTTTGTGAAGGCAGAATCCTTCACAAACTTGACTTTGTGAGGCCAAACTTCACACTGACTTTGTGAAGGCAGAATCCTTCACAAACTTGACTTTGTGAAGGCAAAAAATCCTTCACAAACTTGACTTTTGAGGCAGAATTTCCTTCACAAACTTCTTTGTGAAGCCAGAATCCTTCACAAACTGACTTGTGAAGGCAGAATTCGTCACAAACTTGACTTTGTGAAGGCAGATTCTTCACACACTGACTTTGTGAAGGCAGAATCATTCCAAACTTGACTTTTGAAGGCAGAATCTTCACAAACTTGTGAAGCAGAATCCTTTTCAGAACAGAAACTCACAACTGACTTTGTGAAGGCAGAATCCTTCACAAACTGACTTGTGAAGCAGAACCCTTCCAAACTTGACTTTGTGAAGGCAGAATCCTTCACAAACTTGACTTTGTGAAGGCAGAATCCTTCACAAACTTGACTTTGTGAAGGCAGAACTTCTTCACAAACTTGACTTTGTGAAGGCAGAATCCTTCACAAACTTGACTTTGTGAAGGCAGAATCCTTCACAAACTTGACTTTGTGAAGGCAGAATCCTTCACAAACAGGACTTTGTGAAGGCAGAATCCTTCACAAACTGGACTTTGTGAAGCCGGAATCCTTCACAAACTTGACGTTGTGAAGCCAGAATCCTTCACAAACTGGACTTTGTGAAGGCAGCATCCTTCACAAACTTGACTTTGTGAAGGCAGCATCCTTCACAAACTTGACTTTGTGAAGGCAGAATCCTTCACAAACTTGACTTTGTGAAGGCAAAATTCTGCACAAACTTGACTTTGTGCAGGCAGAATTCTTCACAAACTTGACTTTGTGAAGGCAAAATCCTTCACAAACTTGACTTTGTGAAGGCAGAATCCTTCACAAACTTGACTTTGTGAAGGCAGAATCCTTCACAAACTGGACTTTGTGAAGGCAGAATCCTTCACAAACTGAACTTTGTGGAGCCAGAATCCTTCACAAACTGGACTTTGTGAAGGCAGAATCCTTCACAAACTTGACTTTGTGAAGGCAGAATCCTTCACAAACTTGACTTTGTGAAGGCAAAATCCTTCACAAACTTGACTTTGTGAAGGCAAAACCCTTCACAAACTTGACTTTGTGAAGGCAAAATCCTTCACAAACTTGACTTTGTGAAGGCAGGACCCTTCACAAACTTGACTTTGTGAAGGCAGGATCCTTCACAAACTTGCCTTTGTGAAGGCAGAATCCTTCACAAACGTGACTTTGTGAAGGCAGAATCCTTCACAAACTTGACTTTGTGAAGGCAGAATCCTTCACAAACTTGGCTTTGTGAAGGCAGGATCTTTCACAAACTTGACTTTGTCAAGGCAGGATCCTTCACAAACTTAACTTTGTGAAGGCAGAATCCTTCACAAACTTGACTTTGTGAAGGCAAAATCCTTCACAAACTTGACTTTGTGAAGGCAGAATCCTTCACAAACTTGACTTTGTGAAGCCAGAATCCTTCACAAACTTGACTTTGTGAAGCCAGAATCCTTCACAAGCTTGACTTTGTGAAGCCAGAATCCTTCACAAACTGGACTTTGTGGAGCCAGAATCCTTCACAAACTTGACTTTGTGAAGGCAGAATCCTTCACAAACGTGACTTTGTGAAGGCAGAATCCTTCACAAACTTGACTTTGTGAGGCCAGAATCCTTCACAAACTGGACTTTGTGAAGGCAGGATCCTTCACAAACTTGACTTTGTGAAGGCAAAACTCTTCACAAACTTGACTTTGTGAAGGCAAAACCCTTCACAAACTGGACTTTGTGAAGGCAGAATCCTTCACAAACTTGACTTTGTGAAGGCAGAATTCTTCACACACTTGACTTTGTGAAGGCAAAATCCTTCACAAACTGGACTTTGTGAAGGCAGAATCCTTCACAAACTTGACTTTGTGAAGCCAGAATCCTTCACAAACTTGACTTTGTGAAGGCAGAATCCTTCACAAACTTGACTTTGTGAAGGCAGAATCCTTCACAAACTTGACTTTGTGAAGGCAGAACCCTTCACAAACTTGACTTTGTGAAGGCAGAATCCTTCACAAACTTGACTTTGTGAAGGCAGAATCCTTCACAAACTTGACTTTGTGAAGGCAAAACCCTTCACAAACTTGACTTTGTGAAGGCAGAATCCTTCACAAACTGGACTTTGTGAAGGCGGGATCTTTCACAAACTTGACTTTGTGAAGGCAGGATCCTTCACAAACTTGACTTTGTGAAGGCAGAATCCTTCACAAACTTGACTTTGTGAAGGCAGAATCCTTCACAAACTTGACTTTGTGAAGGCAGAATCCTTCACAAACTTGACTTTGTGAAGGCAGAATCCTCCACAAACTGGACTTTGTGAAGGCAAAATCCTTCACAAACTGAACTTTGTGAAGGCAGAACCCTTCACAAACTTGACTTTGTGAAGGCAGAATCCTTCACAAACTGAACTTTGCGAAGGCAAAATCCTTCACAAACTTGACTTTGTGAAGGCAAGATCCTTCACAAACTTGGCTTTGTGAAGCCAGAATCCTTCACAAACTTGACTTTGTGAAGGCAGAATCCTTCACAAACTGGACTTTGTGAAGGCAGAATCCTTCACAAACTGGACTTTGTGAAGGCAGAAGTCTTCACAAACTGGACTTTGTGAAGGCAGAACCCTTCACAAACTTGACTTTGAATTATTCACAAAAACCCTTTTGTGATTCTAGCTCTCTTTATTAACTCCCCTGTGAGATCAGGTTTACTTTGGCACTTGAAACTTTTGTGCAGCTGCATGTAGTAGGTTTAGTTGCCAACTGCTGTGCAAAGTGCGTCCCTGCAGCCATTTTTGAAGCTTCAATCAAAAATAGCTTTGTAACAACAGTTTCTAAGGGAGGCTTGAAAGAAAGCCATACAGCAGAATGTCTTCATCACTTGCCCATCTTCTTTGACATCGTTGCAAATGCAGACTTTTTCATGACAGAGGATGAGTCTGATGCAGCTCTGCATGCCATGCAGAGATGCTTGCAGCATTATGTTTGGCTGCAAGCTCATGTCGCACAGGACTGCGTGTTCCAGCTGGTACCCAAATTTCATTGGGCATACCACCTAGCTCAGATGTGCAAATACCAGAATCCCAAGACTTTCTGGACATACAGGCAAGAATCTTGGGTAGGCAGCATGGCGCTAGTGGCTCATTCTTGCAGCCACGGAACCAAGAACACAAAGCTGTCAGAGAGCTTTTGTGAAAAGTACTTGCTAGGCCTGCAGCTCAGGCTCACCCAAAGCTAATGCCATGACCTTGGGCCAGCCAGGTGCTTGAAACAAAGCCAGGCAAGATATGTCAAAGGACCCAGCACAAGGCCAAAGGCAAGCTGGAGGCCTGCAAAAAGGCCATGCTTTGATATATGGCTTGTTTCCTCTGTGTCACCAGTGCTTGCATTATGAGGAAAAGATGTGCATATTGCTTTCCTGCAGCAGCAACTATAATTAGTAAATTTCTGGATTGAAAAAAATCAATAATTATATATTGATTTTTTCCAGATCCATTTCAATAATTATTGAAAATATTTTTCAGTAATTATTGAAACCGATATTGATTTTTTTCAATAATTTTGGATTTTCAATCCGGATTGAAAAAAGTTCATAATTATTGAAAAGACCAATCGGATTGAACAATTTCAATCCCTGGACCCTCAGGGAGGCGATTGCTGCCTCAGCTCGGCCATTCTGCTGATGCTCATCAGGACATAATTGCGTCCTCACCGTCGCCCTGTTTTTGCACCATGCCTTGAACTGTCGGTTGGTAAAGGCCATCTCAGAGTCAGTGTGGATTCTGAGGACTAGGTAGCCATGCCTTCGCAGGTTCACCAGCATCTCCTGTGTGCCCGCTATAGGACGTCCATTGAGCTTTTTGATGGTAGAGGAACACAGGTCATCAGCTTCAGCACCTTCTTTGCCTTGAGAACTTCTCCTCAAGTTCCTGTTCTCGGTTCCTGTGTGCTCCACCTTCATCCTGCTGCTCCTCGGCCTCTTTCTGTTGATCCTCATCCTCTTCTTCCACTCTTCTCCCGCCGGCCTGGCGAACAGCTTCTCGTCGATCCTCAGATGTCTCCTCATCATCAAGTTGTGGGAGTGGCTCCTCACCTTCTTCCTCAACCTCATTCTCAGTCACCCCGTCATCGTCCAGGTCAATTGGTTCTTTCCCCTCCGCAGGCCACGTGTTGGAGCTGACCAAGAGATAGCGCTGCTCATCGCCATCGATGTCCTTCCCCACTTCAGCGGCCCACAAAGGTCCAATGCCAGAACATGAGCTTCTGGATGTTATTGTCGTCGATGAGGTCGTCGACTTGCGGAAGCCCGTTGACAGATGACGCAGTCCCTTCTGAATGGAACGTATCCATTGGCTACATGCTCCTGTCAACTAAGGTTTCTCATCATCACCTGTTTGTCCTGCACCTGCTGTGTCAGGGCGGTGGCAATCTCCCTCATCATCCCTGGAGCCCATCTCACAAGCTCCCTGGGGTCAATGTCAGGTCCATCTTCTCGAGATCGTCCACCATGTCAGGCAAGGTCAGTTCCAAGTTGGTTCCCAAAGTTGTTGGTTTCCTCGCAATGCCCCCAAAGTCGCCCTGCATGAAGGTGTATACTCCTTGAAGTGGTAGAAGAACTTCATCGTCTGCCAGCACTCCAACTTCCAAAAGGATGCGCACTCCGGATACCTCTCAGAGATCGCCGGCTGCTCAATCAAAAATGCCACATGAGGCTTCAATGCCTTCGTTGTGTTGTTCCTCAAGGTGACGTCTCTCCCCATCTGGGCCACCACATAGAGCACTATCATCCTCAGCAGCATGACGTCATCCTCAAAAACCTTCTGCCACTGCAAACCACTCAGGTTTATATCTGATGCCGTCCTGCAGTTTGGTCCACCGACGACTCCATCGATCCAGCCGTCCATAGCCATCCTCAGGAGAGCTGCATACTTCGCATCGTCTGCCATCATGTCGTCAGCTCTGCCTCGGACAATGTCCAGCTCATAGAGTTGCGTTGGATCACCTCCAGATTCTTTGAGAGCTCTTCCAAGAGTGTACCCCTCGTCAGGCCCTGCATAGGGATGCACGATGACACCTTCTCTCTGCCATCGCTTTCTGATCCTCCGGTTGACGCCAAGCTTGCTCAAGTCTGCCGCCGGGACATCAAGCAGTTAATTTCTTCTGCACCTCGATTGGCACGCTCTTGAAGATCGGGTGACCCTCGCTTCTCAATCCAATCTGCCTCCGCATACTTTACCTCCCTCTCTGAACGCTGCAGTGACCTCAGTGATGCACCATCCTCCAGTTCATCGATCAGCTGAAGCGCGACCTCAGAGGCGATCTGCGGGCAGTTTCCACAATGGCGACAATGACTTCGCCTTTTTCAGGATGGTCCAAAAGTGCTTAAGTCCTATCCTTCCATTCAAACTTAATGACATCCCAACTCCTTGACCAACTTCCCAACTGGGACTATGGGTTCCACTTGTTGATCTTGATGAACCAAAGTTCCCCCCGAGGTCATCCACATCGTTGTAGTTCCCCCAGCCGATAGGTTCACCCTCACCTCTTTGAAACCTTCTCCTCCGAATTCCTCATTGGTCTTTCATGGCATGTGTCGCACCAGTACCAAGCAGTGCATTCAGGCCGGTCTTGATCCTGGCGACTGTTGCCGTAGATCTGAACATCTTCATCGAAGGTTTCCAAGATCCCGCTTCCATGGACTGCAGCTCCTTCCGCAGCTCCTCAAGTCTCTTCTTCTCTTGGACCTTGTCCGCCTTCTGCTTTTTGTCCTCTGGGACATTGATCACCCTCAACATCTTCGAGGCTTCCTCCAACATGCCCGGCAACGAGTTATCTCTCCCCGTCAGGACAGTCGCAATCCCCTCAGCCTTGACCTCCTCAACTCCCTTCTGTGGCACAACCTTGGTCGCTGGCTCCTCCTGGGTCTGCTTGGACTTGGTGAGCTTCTGAACCTTGGCGTCCTTCTGGGGACTGGTTGAAGATTCCTTTCGTAGGCACTCCTTGGCATAGTGTGTGGTCGCCCCACAGCAGTAGCATCGGCGTTCACCTGGTTCAAGAGTATGAGCAAAGGTACAACTTCCTCCTCTCCTGCAACCTCCCTCAGTGTGGAAGAACTTGCACTCCTTGGCAACCTTCTTGGGCTTCTCCTCAGACGTAGCTCCTCCAGTTGGTGTCGGTGTCGGCTTCGATGGTTGCTGCTGCCCATAGGCTTGCGCCACAGTCACCTGCTTGCCCTTCTTCTCCGTGTGGACCCACGCATGTGCTCGCTGAACGTGCTGACCGTCTGGCGGTTGGGCACGGTGTCCAGCTGCAAAGTGTTCCGCACCACCTCATCAGAATTGTCGGGTCAGGCAGGCTCAGACTGATGTCCTCTGCTCTTCTACGCCACCTGATCCATTTTCGTAGTGCTCCCGCTGCAGCTCCTGGATTTGGTTGTTCACCAGGATCTTCCAGCTGTCTCAAAACCACCATCTTCTCCTGAGTGCCACCAGGTTGGTAAAGCGTCATCAGCTTGGAGACGATCTTCATCGGGGAAAGGCTCTTCGTGCTGATCAGCTCGTCCTTGGCACCACTCGGGATTGCAGCCATCAACATGCTCGTAGCTCTGCGTTCCACCCTCGTCCACCAGCTCCTCCGAAGGTTGGATGGAAAACGTCGCCTTCTGCAATGGTCGCAACTTCACATAGTCAGTCCTTGTACCAGATGTCGCACTCCTGCATGACCTTTGTCCACCAAAAGTGGCTACCATCACTCAAGTCGGTCATCACCGGCTCGATCATAGTCAGCCAATCCGCAAAGTCGATTGGTGCGGTATCACCAGGTTCCTGCAACATCGGCAATTGTGTTACAGCAGGTTTCACCTGCTCCATTAGTCATCCTCCTTGGGCTCGTTTTCAAGCAAGTGCATCATCATCCTGGTCATCACATCCATCTGCTTCTGCATTCGTTCTTGGCCCTCAGGATCCTGTGTCGCATTCCCACGCTTGGTCTTGTTGGCATTGTTTCTAGCTCCACTTCCTCTCGCCCCTGGTGATCTCGATCTCGCATCCAGCCTCCTCAGGTTCTTTCTGTCCTGCGCCTTCTGCAAAACCTTCTCGAACTCTCCGCTATGGGCAGCGTGAAGAACTTGACGATCCTCAACCTCAGGCTTCGGCTCCACAGCTTCGTCCATCATGGTCTGAAGCTTCTGCAACTGTTCCATGGGCGTCACGTCATACAACCCCATGCGCTCCTCCTCAAGATCCACTTCACTGGACTTCTGCTTCTTCCCAAGCTGGCTCTCTGGCGTCTCGAAGTCAGCCTTCTCATTCTGGGTCTCCTTCTCAGCTCCTAGCTCCAGCTTGGCTCTCCTCATGGAGTCCAATTCGCCGGCCATGGACGCATACTCAGTCCGCAGCCTTTCATTTTCTTGTTGGGCTTGGTGAAGTATCGCCATCACCAAGTCTGGCATAGCTCCATAGCCGTGCATTCCGTTGTGAACGCCGCCATAAACTCCAGGATGTAGTCGTCCCCCAGAGAACCCTCCTCCGGTTGTCATTCTCCGCAATGGTGATGGTGTCCCGGTCATCTTCTGCTCCTCGTCGGCCAGGAAAGCCGGTCTCCTCACCTCAGGTGTTGCGAAAGCATTCCCCATTGGCAAGTCCTCCAACGCCAGATGCGCTCCTCCCGCACTTGACGCTGGAACATCCCGCAGAGCTCCAGCTCCTGAGAACAGCGGTGCCTTCTTGTCCATGCCTGCTTCATCTGCTCTTCAGTGAACAACGGCGAGGCTGGGAAGCTCTGCTCAGGCACTGGAATTTTCGGCCCCAGTACCATTGGGTTACCAGTAGGGGGTTTCATCAAAGCTAGCGTGTCTTCTCGAACAGCTGGCAAAAATCCACCTTCCCTACCAATTTCTGTTCGATCTACCCTACTTTCATCAGCCCTTGGGTCCTCAGTTGGATTCCCACTCATCTGTCTCCTCCCAGGTGTCTCACCTCCCCGGGGTTGGTCCTCTGTCTGTTGCCCTTCTGGTACCTGCGGTTCTTCATCATCGTTCCCTTGTGCAGCTTCTGCATCGGATCTCGTTCTCCTCCTTCTGGTCTCCATGGCCATGGACAGAGATCGGGATCGATTGGGCTGCCACAACGCCTAAGTGGTTTTACACCTGCTTTGGGCTCATAACCTGCAGGCCGCAGGTCACCTGTTTTTGGGCTATTGAAAGCGGCTACGGATCACGCCGTAGAGTCTTGAGGTTTCTCATGTACATTTCCATGAATCTCCATGAATTTGAATGCCGCCACATGCATTCATGTTGGAAAATCCTATGCTGTACTTCTGAAAGGGTGCATGGATGTATGGCCCTCTGCAGTTTTAGTATTTTTGAAAATTTTCTTTACCTTATGATAACTTGTCCTAAGTACTTATGTTAAGTCTGGTAACATAGGTATGAACATATAACATAATTACTTTACTTCGAGTCACCCCCACCATGACATTTATACGTTTTGTTACTGGCGAATCTTCTGGCATTCTACCTGGCATATCTTCTGGCATTCTACCTGACATATCTTCTGGCATATGTTCTGGCATATCTTCTGGCATATGTTCTGGCATAGCTTCTGGCACTCTATCTGGCATATCTTCTGGCATTCTATCATTCTATCTGGCATATCTTCTGGCACATCTTCTGGCATTTTATCTGGCATATCTTCTGGCATTCTATCTGGCATATCTTCTGGCATATTTTCTGGCATTCTACCTGGCATACCTTCTGGCATTCTATCTGACATTCTATCTGGCATACCTTCTGGCATTCTATCTGGCATATCTTCTGGCATTCTATCTGGCATATCTTCTGGCATTTTATCCGGCATATCTTCTGGCATTCTATCTGACATTCTATCTGGCGTTCTATCATCTGGCATATCTTCTGGCATTCTATCTGGCCGTTGAGGTCCAGCGGTGCCCACTGAGCTCGGAAGGTCCCAGGTTGAGGTCCAGCGGTGCCCACTGAGCTCGGAAGGTCAGGTTGAGGTCCAGCGGTGCCCACTGAGCTCGGAAGGTCCCAGGTTGAGGTCCAGCGGTGCCCACTGCGCTCGGAAGGTCCCAGGTTGAGGTCCAGCGGTGCCCACTGCGCTCAGAACCTTGCGGTTGAGGTCCAGCCGTGCCCACTCAGATCGAAGCCGGCAGTTGAGGTCCAGCAGTGCCCAGTGCGCGCAGAAGTTGGCGAAGAGATTGGCGAAGAGTTGGCAAGGCGGAAGTGGACGTGGAAGTTGATGCAGACATGGTCGAGGAGAAACTGGAGGAGGAGAGAGAGGAGGAGGAGGAGGCGGAGGAGGAGAAGGAGGAGGAGGAGAACACTCTGATAAAATCTAACAACCCTCACCTGGCAGGTGGGGGGAAAATAAGACACTTCCAATAAGGGCGTTAAAAACTTATATTTTACCCAAACATTTACAACTTCACGAAGCTGGCTGGCTGAAATTATAACTTACTTGTCGAACGTTTTGAAACTTTACATACTTGCAAGCAGGTTATGGAGACGTTATAGAGGGTTTATAAACATGTTATAACTCATATAATTTTGTAAACTCACATAATTTTAAGCGTACAGTCTTCGTGCACTTCCCTGCCAATCACCGGACTCGGACATCGCCAGGACGAGGAAGGCCAGCTGGGATGTAAGAGCTGCCCCGATTCCACCATCACCCTTGGCTTTGGCACCTGGCAGCAACTCATTCCGGGCTGAGAGAACCCTCGGAGATTAAAAAGTCCTCTTTGGTGAGGGCAGGGCGGAAGAATCGAGTTACAGTCACTTTGTTAGCATCTGCATCTGACTCATCTCCACTCAACTGCAAGTTGTTGAGTTGTAGGATTTTTGGGCCAAGGATCAATTGCTCCAAGCGATTGCGGCTGTCCCGAGAAGGAGATTGATATGAACCGTTTAGGCAAGCAACCATATCAGGTTGCCAGTTCCTGGGTGAAACCTTGCTTACAGAATAGAACCTGTGAGAAATACGAGGGGGGCGCAGTATTTGGTAAACAAAATGTCGCATGGAATGTGTCATTTTGCGCGACAAGCGCAGAGATTATTCGTGACAGAGAGTGTCCTTGTTTGTATGGTATACAGGAGTTTACTAGAAGAATGCCTATTACTATTAGTGGTTCATCAGAGTTGCTGGCCAGAGTGTCTGACAATGATGTGCAAGAACAGTTACTCGAAGAAGTGCAACGCACTGTGTCTCGCAAGAGTCTCCTGCAAGGGTTTCTTACATAAATGGTTTGCAGAAGTGTATCAGAAGAGAGTCTGCCGAAAGTGTCTTTCAAGGCTGTCACACAGGAGTGCTTCAGGGCTTTCCCACATGACTGAAAGTGCCCCACAAAAGTGTTTTTTTGTTGAGAGGTTCCTACCATAGTTGCGCAGGTTTTCCCAACATATCCCAACCATGGTATTCTTTCACAAATGTTCATGAAGATCATTTTTAAAACAGCACAAACTCCTGTCCTGTGTGTGCATTCTTGGTCGTGGGCCATACCAGGGGTTTGCCCATAAGTGAGGATTCTTATTTACACCAAGGGCAGCCATGGTTTCAGTGTGTGCTGCAATTTGCTTTTAAAAAAATACTCGGCTACACCCTGCTGCAACCGTGACGTATTCTCCTTTTTCAATTGAAGGCAGAGTAAAACTCCTGAAGCATGCTTACGGCACGACAGCAGCAACAACACCGATATGCTTTAACCCATTCAGCCTGCCTGCCAGACGGCTTCGAGTGCGTCCCATGCATGGAAGGAATGTCATGCCCTGCCCTATCCCAACTGGCTGCTTGCCTGAAGTACTTGTGCAAGCTCTTGGGCAAAAGAGGCAAAAGAGGCAAAAGAAAATATTCCTACCACTGACCTGTTTTGCCAGCTGTGCCAAGACGCTCTCAGCGGCATTCTGAATGATGTTGCCTTTGCAGAGTGGCCTTCTTTGGGTAGTTTGGTTTGATGCTATACTGGAGTTATTTAAACGCAGGCGACCGGCAGCCGACATGTTGACCCCCTTCAGGTTGATTTGGAAAGTGGCACCAGTGTCTTGGGCCCGGACTTCACCCCAAAGATCCAGGCAGGCTTCTACGCAATCGTGGGTGCTCCAACGGAGGCGGGAGACTAAGAAGCGTTAAGCTGTCTGATTCGAGTGCGTGGTTTTCTCCTGTTTCTCCAACAGCAGAAGGGTTTGAGGATTCAGCTAAGGTAGCTGGAGGGCCTTCCTTATGGAGACTAGACGGCTCACTAGCAGAGTCAGACCTCAATCACCCCCCACGTCGAAGCCCGTCACCCTCCACATCACCAGTAGTGGCGTGGGGTGATTGACCTCAGGGCCGTGCATGGCGGGGAATTTTATTACATCAATATTGCTTCGTGATGTCGCGTTTGCTTCTGGATGTTGTTTCTTTGGGTTTGGCTTTAGGTTTTTTTAATTTTTAAAAGTTTTTTCTTTACGGTTTTATCAGGGTTTGTTTTAGGGATGGTTTAGGGTTTCTTTAGGGTTGGTTCAGGGTGTATTTGGGTCTATTTAGGGTTGGTTTTAGGGAGTGTTGGTTTGGGATGTTTGGGGTTTATTTAGGCTTGGCTGAGGCTTTTGGAGGTCGGTTTAGGGTCAACGTAGGGTTTTGTCAGGACTTGTTTTTAGGTTGGCTTCGGGTTTATTTAGGGTTGGCTTACGGTTTCTTTAGGTTTGGTTTAGGGATGTTTAGGGTATATTTATACCCCCCAAAACAAAATCCCCTACAAAATCTAATACGTTAATGTTTGGCACAAAGAATTTTTTGTCGGAGAGGATTGGGTATCTTAAATCATCTCCAAGCAGGTTTTTGATTTGGTAGAGGAACATTTTTAGGATCATTTTAGAGGACACCTTAAGCAATGTTTTTGATTTTGGAGTGGTTTGGGTTTTCAGGACATTAAGGCAATGCTTTAGATTTTGTGAGATGTTTTTGGTTTTGTAGAGAAGTTGCCCTAAACATGGTTTCATTTGATTTCATATGCTTTCGATTGGTTTCATACATTTGTTACATCTATAGTTGACATTAATTTTCATGCATGTCCTAGCATTTTCTGTGGTATTGATTTTTTTGGTTTCAAAGGTACTGATGCTGCTGAAACTTTTAAATTGTCAGGAATAAGTATTGTCGTTATTCTTGGAACACACAGTTAGCTAAATGTAGATAGATCGATAGATAGATAGATAGGTAGATAGGTAGATAGGTAGATAGGTAGATAGGTAGATGGGTAGATAGGTGGATAGGTAGGTAGGTAGATAGGTAGGCAGATAAGATAGATAAGATAGATAAGATAGATAAGATAGATAAAATAGATAAGATAGATAAGATAGATAAGATAGATAAGATAGATAAGATAGAAAGGATAGATAAGATAGATAAGAAAGACAAGATAGGTAAGGTAGATAGATAGATAGATAGGTAGAATAGAATGGATAAGATAAAATAAGATAATATAGATAGATAGATAGATAGATAGATAGATCGATAGATAGATAGATAGATAGAGAGATAGGTTAATTAGATAGATTGATTAGATAGAAAGATAGATAGATAGATAGATAGGCAGATTAGATTAGATTAGATTCGATTAAATTAAATTAGATTAGATAGATAGAAAGAAAGATAGATAGATAGATTAATTAGATAAATTAATTAGATAGATTGATTAGATAGAAAGATGGATAGATAGATAGATAGATAGACAGATTAGATTAGATTAGATTCGATTAAATTAAATTAGATTCGATTAGATAGATAGAAAGATAGATAGATAAATCAATTAGACAGATTAGTTAGATAAATTAATTAGATAGATTGATCAGATAGAAAGATATATATATAGATAGATAGATAGATGGATAGATAGACAGATTAGATTAGATTAGATTCGATTAAATTAAATTAGATTAGATTAGATAGATAGAAAGATAGGTAGATAGATAAATTAATTAGATAGATTAATTAGATAAATTTACTAGATAGATAGGTAGATAGATAGATCGATCGATAGATAGATAGATAGGTAGATAGATAGATAGATGGATAGATAGATAGATAGATTCATTAGATCGATCGATAGATAGATAGAAAAATATATATATAGATAGATAGATAGATAGGTAGATAGGTAAATAGGTAGATAGGTAGATAGGTAGATAGGTAGATAGGTAGATAGGTTGGCAGGTAAGATAGATAAGATAGATAAGATAGATAAGATAGATAAGATAGATACGATAGATAAGATAGATAAGATAGATAAGAAAGATAGATAGATAGATAGATAGATAAGATAGATAAGACAGATAGATAGATAGATAGATAGGTAGAGAGATAGGTTAATTAGATAGATTGATTAGATAGAAAGATAGATAGATAGACAGATTAGATTAGATTAGACTCGATTAAATTAAATTAGATTAGATTAGATAGAAAGATAGATAGATAGATAAATTAGATAGATTGATTAGATAGAAAGAAAGATAGATAGATAGATAGATTGACAGATTAGATTAGATTCGATTAAATTAAATTAGATTTGATTAGAAAGATAGAAAGATAGATAGATAGATAGATAAATTAATTTGACAGATTAGTTAGATAAATTAATTAGATAGATTGATCAGATAGAAAGATATATAGATAGATAGATAGATAGACAGATTAGATTAGATTAGATTCGATTCGATTAAATTAAATTAGATTAGATTAGATCGATAGATAGATAAATTAATTAGATAGATTAATTAGATAAATTAATTAGATAGATAGATAGATAGATAGGTAGATAGATAGATAGATCGATCGAAAGATAGATAGGTAGGTAGATAGATAGATAGATGGATAGATAGATAGATAGATTCATTAGATCGATAGATCGATAGATAGATAGATAGATAGGTAGATAGGTAGATAGGTAGATAGGTAGATAGGTAGATAGGTAGATAGGTAGATAGGTTGGCAGATAAGATAGATAAGATAGATAAGAAAGAAAGAAAGATAGATAGATAGATAAATAGATAGATAGATCGATAGATAGATAGATAGGTATATAGATAGATCGATCGATCGATAGATAGATATAGTATGTTTTTTTTTTATTATCTATATATTTATTTGATATACTTTTTTGTATTGCACATATATATTGTTATTATTGTTTATTTATTTTATATGTATTATATATATTATTTGTTTTTATATTATATACATACTATTTACAATCTATATATATATATGCTTGGGAGACACAACGGGAAGGGGGGGAGACTGGGCGGAGCACCTCGGAGATTGGGGATGCTAAGCAAGAGCCTCAGTTTGGGGAGGCCACGGTAACACACCAGGAAGCTCACAACGGGAACACACAACGGGAGACCAAGGAAACAGTGCTCAGGATCTCAAGCTGAGGCGCACAACAAGAACAAGGGGAAACACACCGGGAAGATCACAACGAGAAAAGAAGAAATGATGGGTAAATGTTTTGAAAAACGTTTGAAAAGGTTTCGCACCTTTTTTTAACTTGAAATATTGATAATATGTTTGTTTGTGTGTGTTGAATATGTTTTCAATGTTTGGTAGGAGTCAAACGAGTCAAGACTCGATGCATTTGCTCAATGTGTTTTCAGTATGTTGTGGATGTGTTTTGAACATGTTTTGAAAGTGTTTTCAATGTTTTTGGTGGGGCTCAAAATTAAATCGCACATTTGTTTTGCAGAAAAAATGGTGTCGGAAAAAGGAGAACTGATTGGAAGCCATGTTTTTTGTGTTGTTTTTCACTTAAACAGAAACAACATCAGCAAATCAGACAAACATATTGATCACATTCCTTGCAATGAAGCGGCAGAAAAGTTGAAAGCACAACAAAGAATCAGAAACAGTGCCTCTACAAAATCCAACCCTACAGTGATTTTTGTTGATGTTTAGATCCCAAACAAAGGTTTCTCCACAAAATCCAATTGTTCTGGGATGACTTTTGAGGGTGTATTTGAACCAAGTTTTTAGTGCCTATATATATATATATATATATATATATAGCCGGTGGATTTCCATGATTTGGATTTTGTAGAAGCGCCGGGTGCCCCAGGTCCTAGCAAAAGTGGGGTTGGGTGTTTGGATTTGTTCGGCTTGAAAGTTTCCTGTTCAAATGCTATGGTTTTGGTTTTGTAGAGGCCGTTTTGGTGTTTTCCAGAAATGTGTCTACAAAATCTGAAGCCCCAACCCCACCAGGTCAATTTTTTGGGGTCGGTATGTATATTTAGGATTATTTAGGCTTGGTTTAAGGTATATTCAGGTTTGGTTTAGGTTTCATTTTGGGGTAGTTTTGCGCTAATGTAGGGTTTCGTCAAGGTTTGTTTTAGGGTAGAAGGGTTTCGTCAGGTTTTGTGTGAGGATTGGTTTAGGGTTTCTGTATGGTTTACTTAAAAAAATATTTTGTTTTGGTTTGGGGTTTATGGATGGTTGGGGTAAGGTATCTTCAGCTTTTGTTAAGGGTTGAATTATGCTTTCCTCAGGGTTTGTTGTAGGGTTTTTTCAAACAATTGCTTGGGATTCACTTGGGGTTTGTTAGGTTTTTTTCTAGATTGGTTTAGGGTTTCTTTAGGGTTACTTTAAGGTTTGCTTAGGTGTCGTTTAGGGTATATTTGGGCTTGGTTTAGTTTTTTTTCCGGGTTGATTTAGGGTTAATGTAGGCTTTAGTCAGTTTTTGTTTTAGAGTCTATTTGGGTTTACTTAGTGTTGGTTTGGGGGTTAGAGTTGCTTTAGAGATCTTTAGAGTTTCTGAAAGATGTAGGATATGTACTAAATACGATTTTCCCTCTTCTAAATTAACAGAAGGCTATGTACAAATATGTTGTGTTGAGGGACTGTTTTGTTGAGGGACTGTTTGTTGTTGACTTTCCGTTTTCCCATGGGTTCCTTGATCCCCCTTCTGGCTTGCAGGGGTGACCGACTCTTTGTTGTTGGCTTTCTGTTTTCTCTTGCGTTCCTGGATCCTCCTCCCGGCTTCCAAAGGGTGATCGACTCTTTGTTGTTGATTTTCTGTTTCTCGATCATGGTCTCCCTGCCTCCTGTGCTGGTGTGCAGTGGTGACTGACTTTGGCGTGTGGGGTTCTCGACTCGACATTTGGGGCGACTGGCTCGGGTGACTGACTCTGACTCCGCCCCTTCCTTATGGTGACTAGATTAGAACCTGCTTCCAGCATTTTCCACCGTTCAGTTCAAGGTTGCACCCAGCAGGTTCCAAATTTCCCCAGCTTCTTGGCCTCAGCTTCTAGCCTTTCAAAGGTTCCAGGGTTCCAGCATTCTAGGCTTTCACCTTGCAGGGTTCCAGATTTACAGCCCCTGCCAACTTGCAGGGTTACAGGCTGTCTGCCTTCCAAGATTCCCAGGCCCCCAGGCTTCGAATGCAAAGGAAGCTGCAAGGTAGACAGTTCAAGTAGATGAAATCCATGTTGCCCCCGGAGTTATCTTGAGTTAAGCTTCAAGTGTGTTCTGAGCTGGTCAGGGGAATCTTCAAGTTTGAATCAAATCATGGATCCAGCATTGCGCGTGCTGACTCACACAACAGTGAGGGGTTCTGCGATGCTTGAAGAGACTGCTCAAGAAATGTACAAAAACATACAAAAACAGCCAATAACTTGGCAAAGCAAATTGTTTAGTTTCAGCTCTCTGCCACTGGGAGATGCACTACACTGCCGAGTTGACTTGCGACTGCACAAGCGACCCCAGGGCCTCCTCCCCTGAAGCTGATGCTTCAAGGACGTAAAGCAAAAGTACAAAGATGTGGAAAAGACGGTATAAAGATATAAAAGATGTAAAACAAAAATGTCTAAAGATATATGAAGTGCATGTCGGATCACCTTAATTTTCTCCTCTGCATCGACCTGGTTTCCCATGAGCAGGTCTTCAAATGCCGCAGCTTCGAGACTTGTCCTGGTGGCCCTCCCGGTACATGTGGTGGTGGGCTAATTGGCATTCCTTGCGCGGAATGTCCTGCAGGCCTGGTGGCACCTGCCAGGTCATCCGGGCGACCTGGCTTGGCGATGCTATTGACTAGGAGTTGCTAGGGTGAGTAGGGATACTCAGGTGCGCTCTGTGCCGCTGGACAATTCTGAGCGCATTCCTCCGCTGGCAACGGGGTACATAGCCCCAATTGCCCACCCGCTAGCTGATTGATCCGCAGGCTCCACTTGGACCGGAAGTGTTTGCGAGGATTGCGCCGGCTGGCGTCAAGCTTTATGGGCAGCTTGGTGATATCCAGTGCTTAGACCGTCAGATTTGTTCAAGACTTTCTTGTTCTTGTAGGCATGCCGAGCATGGCCGAACTATGTGTGTCTCCTATTGTCTCAAGCTGCATCATATGCAACAAGAAAACGACCCGGACAGGACAGACACGCAGAACCACCCGCAAAGAGGCTCACAAACATTCGGATATCATGGGACATGGGATGTCAAGCACAAGAGTTATAGGTTGCAATGGTGAGAAGCGGGTCGCAACCTAAACCGAACCCCAAGTTGCCTTTGTTCATTGGAGGTTTAGGTTTAGGGTCATTTTTTATTTCAGAGATGCCTATCATTGCAGAAGTCGCATTTGAGGTCTTGGCAGTGCTTGCCATTTTCGGATTCTTGACATTGGCCTACTATCTCGCTACTTCTAAGGCCAGTTTCGAGATAGCAAAAGCAGATGTGGCAACCCAGCCATGCAGATAGGGACTGCTCATGTGGGTTTGATTGGGTTTGACCTAGTCACGCATACAGTAGGACATTCCGAATTGTTTGCCCAAGTCGTAGCATCCACCAAGCGCCTGAATCTGGCCCACCGACGGCAAGGTCACGGCAAAGGCCACAGTGCTTTTTGCCACGACTGCATCATTTGGCATGCTCGTGATGGCAATGCAAAACCTGGGTCTCGTTGGCATGATGACCGTTGAGTGGCCAGTAAGCCTTCAGGGGTTGTTCAGCATTTGCCAGTTCCTTCTCCTTGACATCGACAGCTACGGGTTTTCCTGCATTGCCGGGCAGTCAGAACCCGTCCGCTACTTGTTGAGCGCCTTGATCTTCCCCCTTGGTGTCGCATGGCTAGCGCTGTGCTTTGGTGTGTCAAAACTCTTCCCAAAGAAGCGTCAATGGGAAGGACCCAAAGTGTGCTCGACCATGGGAGCCTTCCTGCAAGTAGGCTTCAGCACCATGAGCGCAACATCGTTAGCCCCGATGATGTGTTACCAGCATCCCAACGGCCAGAGAAGCATCATGAAGTATCCCGGCGTCATTTGTGGGTCCTCGGAGCACGATGTGATGTTGGTGATCGCCTGGATATTGCTGATGGTGTTTGTCTTCGGCTTCGTGTCGTTGTGCGCATTTGCTGCCTATATGGTCCCTCGGCCGCAGGGAGTTCTCACAAACGCATGGAGGGCTATTTTATATATTATATATATATATATATATTTGGATTTTTTTTTGGTCCTGGCTCCTTGGCTTTTGGCTTTTGGCTTTTCCTTTCCGTGGCTTTTGCTGGTATTTTTGGTATGTCAAACTTTCACACGTTTCAATACACTAGTTTGATGCGACTGTGACTATATATATTTATATTTTTGTTTAATTGTGTATATTTATTTATGTATATATTTATATA